>VXBA01002327.1:296136-314311 GCA_013399895.1 Serilophus lunatus | reverse complement strand
AAGGAAGGAAGGAAGGAAGATTTTAAGTGGGGGAGATTTATTTCTCCAGTATTCTCTTGTGTACAGCATTTTAAAAAGCAACAGCATATTATAAATTTGTGCCAAAGCTACTAAGCCACCCAAAGGATTCCACAGAGAGTTGATCGATTCTTTTTATGTTTTCTACATACTTAATAACTCTACAGCTATTAATTAGGTCACAGCCCGAGCTTTGGTTCGACATCAGAAAATGTAAAGTTGTCTAATACTTTCAATCAAAAAAATCTTATTGCCAGTTGTTTGTAACCGCCCTAATTTGAGTAGTAGGGGCTTAGAGTATTCATCCTAAGTATCTGATTCAGACTTCAACATTTTGATAAATTCCAGACCTTTCAAAGAAAGAGTCTTGGAAACAGGAATGCTAAAAAAATAAAAAAAAAAAGAACTGTTAAAAAAACCCAAATAGAAACACCAAATAACACATGTGGGGGCAACCAATTATTTAGATTTTAGAGTTCCCAGTGGTTTGGGAGCAAGACCCCCAGATACTATACAAATATGACCTTCATGACAAAGTTATGTATTTTTTCTCACATGCAAACATATACTTTCATAGGGAGGGGGAAAAAATCACTATTCATATACTTATTAGATTAGATTTTTGTAGCTATTTTTTTCTTGATTATCTTGTTCTCAGTTGGCATGAACCAGCATTGGATTGTTGTATGGGTCTCTCAAGCACAGATCTGAGCCTGTGATGTGAGCACAGGGAGC
Source organism: Serilophus lunatus (assembly GCA_013399895.1). Taxonomy (NCBI): domain Eukaryota; kingdom Metazoa; phylum Chordata; class Aves; order Passeriformes; family Eurylaimidae; genus Serilophus; species Serilophus lunatus. The sequence continues at coordinate 313,558 of VXBA01002327.1, read as the reverse complement.
TAGTATCCCAGTCAGCTAGGCAATAGAAAGCCACTTGGCTCAGGTGGCAAGCAGATAAGAGTTAGGTTCGCTGTGTGCTATTGCATGTGTTGGTGGAAGAGCAGCTGTGAAGCAGGAAGAATGCTTGAATGTTTGGAGGTGAAGGGGGAGCCTGAACAAATGATGTGGGCATGGAGAAGGAGACTGTCAAAAGGACAGTTCAGCAGAAGGGATAAGAGATAGGGACAGGATGAGGAAAGGGTTTCATATTTGGATCCATTAAATGACTAGGATTTACTGGGCATCAATGGGTCTCAGAGGTACACTCAACAAGAATACCTGTAAAACCAAGCAGCAGATATGGAGCCAGGAATCTAAGAAATTAAGAGATGGAACAGGATAAAAAAGTTGAAATGAAGTGTCCGAGACAACCTTAAAGCTGAAGATGCTGAGGAAAAAGAGAGAAAGGGGACAATGAGAAAAGAAAGACATGATGGGTGAAGAGATAGCTAAAAGACAAGTGGTCAGGGAAACTGTTATTGGAGAGAATCTGAGAAAGACATTTCACAATATGATAAAAGACGGGAATAAATTAAGATAAGAGAGATCAACAAGTTGCATTACAAGAAAGCAACTGAGATGGTCCAGGGAATAACATCCAGAAGTCTGAGAGAATAGCATGAAATGGCTGCTATGGCGATCCATGAAATCACCTGTCAAGCTCCTCTGGTTTCACTTGAAATGCTAATCTATACTGATGATAGCAACTCTCAGTGTAAGTTGTATCCACTACAGTGGTCTTACTACCTGTATATATATAACTATTTCACCGAGAAAAAGGAAATGTGAAGTGTCTCAGTACTGCTGAGGTATAATTAAGTGTCTGTGTAATACCATAAGATCAATTTTTGAAGGATGAAACATATTTTCTTCAAAATTTGTTTCTGTTTTCTATCTTAATAAGAGCCTTGTCTGTTTTGGTGACAGACCTGCTGTACAAACTACTCTGGAACCTGCAGAGCTGGAGGACCTTTTATTTCACCTCCTATGGAGGATGGAGGGTGCTTAGTTACAAGGTAAATGATTCCAGAGTTGGAATAGAACATATTTTAATGGTAAAGACACTCTGGAGATATGATCAAGTCACAGAACTAGTATGTGAATCTACGGATTTGTTTGAATCAGATTAATCTCTACTTATTTGTTCCTTATTATCCTGGTGTCAGATTTGCAGACTTTCTGATAATAGCAGGTGCAAAAATTGTTGAGTTTTGATTAATCAAACTGCTCTATAATGCTGCAAAAGACCCAGTTTTTCAATATCTCAAGTAGGACTACCTAAATCAACTTTAGGAAGTTTAACAACTTTAATTAAATCTTAATTTTAAGTTGGGCAACTTTAATTTCAGTCTTAATCTTCCATAGATAAATTTTCAACCTCTAAATTTGAACTAATAATTAACATTTTACAGGATGTTGTGAAGAACTACTAATATTTGTGAATCAGTCAGGCAAAATGGTAATGAACTGAACAGGAATAACACAAGGGAAAACATATTATATCAAAATAAAAAGCTAGTATACAATTCTGGGTAAAGTCATACTGAACCATGAGGGCAAAGAACTACACCATACAGCTGCATGTGATACTTTTCTATGCCCTGGAAAAGTGCATGGAAATTAGGCTGCAACTGTGTGATCCTTGTGTCCTGAAATACAGTCTGGGGAACTGAATGGAGATGTCTTAAACAACATAATTCTGGCATTTCCTAAAATAACACTTCTCTGAGTAGGGATGTTTTGTCTATGTATATTTTTATGTCCATGTTTCTGTACATGTTTAACTGCTGGTGTAAATTTTTGAATTTGTATTTATGTGTAAATGCAATACCTGAATTGTATATGCTTCTACTCTCTCCTTCAGACTTTAATGACAGAACAAATTGCATGTCAGAGCAGTATCTCAAAAGTAACTGCCACTCTGTCCTGATTAAACCCACCTCCTTCATTCAAAAACCCCACATTTCCAATATCCAGTAAAAGCAAGTATGTGCCAGCAGAAAGACCTGAAGTCATTTAAAGAATGGTGATTCATTTACAATGGCCACTGTGCAAAATGGTACCATCAAAATCATAATTAGTAATTAAGAGATTGACTCATACTGGAGAAGAACTACAGGAAGCTTTTACTGGCATACCTGAGAAATTAAGTAGCCACCAAATCAAACCAGTTTATTGATGGGACACTCTCTTGTGGCTTTTGAAACGTTCGAGTGAGGCCGTTCTGCCAAGCAGATACTGCAGGGCAGCAGTAGCACTGCTACCACTATGACAGGTCCTCGTTACAGGAATGAACAAGCTAGGCTTGCTCAGGATCAGAGCATGAGGATATACTTGAACTCCTTTATAAGTTACTTTCTGTCCTTCACATAGCAGAGCAGTAGTACCCCTGAAGAAACAGTCTTCTTTAGCTGAAGTATTTGGTTTGTCCCCCAGTGCCTTCCTTGAATTCACTGAACAATGTGAACTTTACATTAGAGTAGGGAGGTAGATTAAAAACTGCCTGCAGCATCAGAAAGGATGTACATTGGGTAATTTATTCAAACAACTTGCAGTTCAAAAGAATTAGATCTCTCTATAAAGAACTTCCTATAAATTAAGCATACCATTATAATGACTGTATTATGCATATAGGTTTTGCTAAAAATTTAGCTATCTGATAACCGATCTCTATGAAGTACCTTCAGTTTTGCAATTCACAAAAAGCTGTCCTTGTTTCAAAGAGGTTGTAGCATTACTATATTTTCACACATTTTTTTCAGTTACAACTGGGAGATATTGGCCTAAAAGGACTCCAAAGGCTGATCTTATAGACAGTCAGTATGTTCAGCTAAAATTATGGTTTTTCCCAGCTAATGTAGTCTGCCAAAATTCTTTCTATTAGTGGCATCTTGGCTTTTTACAATACTAATATCACAGTGCCCTATAATTAAAGGGCATTTATGTCTCCACATTGTCATTAGTATGAAATTTACTTGCACAGCCAAAAACATGTTAAGCATTTGGTTGAGCCAAAATGATACCATTAAGCTCTCTGGACTGTTAAAAACATTCCTAAGAGATTAGGGGCTGTGCTTTAACTGTGCTCACATAAAATATGCTGCAGTTAATTCTATGGAACTTGAATTAAAAACGACACCATTAAATTTTCACATGAGTTTTAAGTAACCTGTATTTTCTGTCCTTGAACCAAGGGATTCTGGACAGCATATGAGACTTCTGCAATGCTTTGTGGAAAGTATGTTTAATACACTTTACCATCACTGCTTCCTCATGTGTCATTGACTTCAGGCAATTTAATGCCAGAGAGAACATTTGATCATTGGGTCTGACCTCCTGAATATCGCAGCTCATTAAATGCCATCCACTGGTCAGTTGGAACATAATATTTCAACTGATTTTTTTTTTTTTTTTAGTTTTTGATCTCCAGGTGATTAATCTGTTGTGGGCAAGGGAAGAAACTAGGCTGTCACAGTTCTTTGACACCATAGCAATAACACAAAATTGAGCAAGTATGGCATGCCCAGTTAATTGCAGTAGAGGATTCGTACCATACAGTGCAGAGAATTCTAATGATCTCTGCTGATCTGTGGCAGGAAAACATTCTTTTTTGGTCTCATGAACACTATAGGGACAGGCGTGTGAAAGAGGCTGGCCTCAGAAAAGTATTCTTTATGTTCTCCCTAACTACTGATAAGTAACAGCTAGCATGTTATTCCAGTTGCAGCCTCTCTCTAAAACTTCAAGATGACAATGAACCCCAAATACATGGTCTTTCTCCTTTTTATTTTTGCTATAGAGACTTAAAATCACTACATAAAAGTATAGAGAATGGCTACAATTACAGCTCTTGCTTTACACACTGGGACTCAACTGGCAAAGCTGTTAAAACTGTTTCAGATTAGGATGCGAAAACCAGGTGGGTGAGCTTTTATAAAATTACTGGCCACAATTTATTTACAAAAAAAGAAAAGGAAAAAAAAAAAAAGGAAGAAAAAGGAAAAAATAAGCAAAAGTAAAAAAAGAAAATTTCCCGTTACAGTAAACACAAATGGTTACATTTTAATGAACAGTATTTTTTGTTGTCAGAGAACTTATTCCATATTTTTCATGCTCCCAGGAGAAAAGGTTACTTACTCAATACAAAACTCAAATGAAGAATAGTTGTGCAAAAAATATCTGCTACCTATGAATAATTCTTAAGAATATCAAAGTATAAAAAGTTCTTGCATCTATAAAATATACTAAATTTACTTTTCTTGTGATCCTGTTAACATCATGTGAATGACATTAATTTGTGTTACCATATACTCCAGAAAACATGTCTGCCAGGTAATAAAATGTATGTTAATTTTCATACATCTGAACTAAAAGTAGGAAAAGAAGATGTCTACTACTGAATTCTCCTTCTTTCTGAAAAGCACCCCAGCCATACTTCTAATTTTGCACAGGTTATTCAAGGATAAGCATCAAATTGCCAATGCTTTTGTTGGAGTCCAGGTTTTCTGAGATACGGACATGAGTAACTCTTCAATGCTATATAGTCAATTATAAATAGATTTCAGGTAGGAATTAGCAATGTCAAGATCAGGGGATCACTGTAAATTTTCACTGTTAATTTTCAACTTGAAGTCGAATATAAAGTAGAATAACTACAGGGTCCTGACTGTTCCATTGTGAAGGCAGATGATGTCTCTCTTTTGAAGTTGATAAACGCGAGAACTGAGATAAAGTACCTTATCTTTCAGAAAAACTGAGTAAAAGTTACTTGGATTAATAACATTGTTAGCTTAGTCTGACACACTTCAGTGCAGGCAAAAATAAAGAAGGATAGGATCTCTGAGAAGCCATGCAGATGAAAGCAATAGTTGGATAGAAATGAGGAAGAAACACAAAGTATATGTTCTTGCTGAAATCCCAAAATACACCTGTCTGCAGAGATAAGTTTGCTTTGAGCATTTTCTTCCACCATTGCAATTAAACTAAGCCTATGGATTATGCTGTTAAAAAAAACTCAAAACCACAACCCTTAAAAAACCAACTAAGTTTAGGGTTTTCTGTGCTATATCTATATTTGTCAATATATCTATATGAAACTTGTCTTGCAGATATTAATATAAATTTGGAATTCTCAGGATGCAGCACAAAGGAGGATACAGCAGAAGGGATCAGAAGCTCAGGTGTAATCAAAATAAGTGAAAAATTGATTGAAGCCCTGATAAGACCACTTATATAGTAAAAAGTTTTCTCTGGTCAGGTCCAATGTAAGAGTTCTTTTTGCTGGAAAATGACAAGCAAAATGCTTTTCTCGAAAAGGCAACCTAAATCAGCAAAACTGTATTCCAGCCAGTATACTTTACTCCAACACAGCTTTCCTCTTCGTATGATAAATAAGTTATCTGGAGAGCCTGGCTGCACTTAACAGGTTTGGTGATAAGAGGTACACTGATGGAATTACACCAGTCACTCCTTTGTAGTACAGAAATAGATCACTCTGATAAAATAGCTTCCTTTGCAGGTGCAGCTTAAGCCAGCTCCTTGAAGAGAACAACATGTAGTATCAAAATATTTTTTTCTGGCCTTTAAACTGACACTTCTGCCCTCATTACTGTTTTGATTAAGGGTGTTACACCTAGGGTGACCAGAAATGTAGCATCTTTGAATGCACATTACTGCTGACAGAATCTTAAAATTCTTAGCTTAACTGCTTCTTTACATGTTTTTAGGTACCTTTACTCCTATAGTTGTGTATAATAGAGTGTGCACTGTGAGCGTTTTGGCTAATGTAGCTATGCCAGTAAAACATGTAATGTAATTTGGCCTTAGACTGGTGTGACTTATTCCCTTTCCAGGTGGGATAGAACCAATATATGCCAACTTACACTTAATACTGGGTGACTGTTGAAATCATAAATGGTAACAATATAGATTTTAGTGTGTACTAATGCATTAATCTTAATGTTCCATCTGCAGGTCAGAACTGCACTGATTTAACTTAAATTGGATTTCAATCTGGCATAAATCTTTAAAACACAAATGTAGTCCTGGGATTTAGCTACCTCGATGTTCTTGCACATTATCTTGCTCTGCAGCATCCTCCATACAAGTCAAGAAGCTTACTCTTCTTAAGAAGGGTAACCTGTATCAAATACCTCCCATTTATCATAAGGAAATGGAGCATGCACAATGCACAGTTATCATGGAGTCACTGATGCCTGGTAACATATTGTCCCCCGGTCACTTGCTAATATGTCAAAGCTGATAGCTGTATTGTGATAGACACCTGCATGGACATTAAAACCAAGTGTGCCTAAATGCTTCACATAAGTGGGGTAAATTACCCTGTCCCAAGGTTTATGCTGCCATTACCAATACAATTTAGTAGTAGTCTATAAAGTTTAATCCTAGGTCTGTGCCTACACATTACACCGAAATGATCTCTGTAGCTGCACTATGGACATATCTTTTACTCTTCAAGCCTATGAATACATTCATTTCTGACAAGTGATGACATTATCCTGAAGAGCTTCAAATTCTTTAGAGTTATGAAGGAGCTTTCTGAAGAGGTAGGCAACTACACTGCCCTAAATGAGGGTAAATATGAGAATTATTTTTTTTCATGAAGTTAAAGTGGAGTGATTTGGTTTATGCCTTGACCTCTGTGTCTGTGTTCATATGCCCATCAGTTTATGTCAGTGAAAGGGTGATTTCATGCATGCATATAGTCCCTGCACACACGGTTAAAATGAAAACAGTGTCCACAGACAGATTTTCACGTCTTTAGCAAGGTAATTTTAATTATTCTTTTTGGTTTGTACCTATGTAACTGTGTGGCCAAGGATAGAGAAGGAAATGCAGGTGGTAGAAAGAATTTTTTCCTTTTTTATTGCTGTGTTCTCTATTTGAAGAGATAAGTGGGCAGAAGAAATTTGCATTTTTATTTAAAGCAACAGAAGTAAATTTGCATTTTACCAAGAACTGCAGTTTCTTTTCTTTTCAATACCTAATAAAATATTGATATTAAAATAAACAATGAAGGCAATTGAACAAATAAAAAATTTAATTAGTGCTGCTAAATGACGAATTCAATTTTCTTTTCATATTTAGAACCCTTTCAAATGCTGCTCACTGCTCATTTTGGATTCAGGAAAATGTAAGTTTTTAACTGCTGCATCGAAAACAAAGATAGAGCTTAAAGAACTGGAAATTAAAAATAAATAAATTAGCTCTCTGCTATCATGACCTAGAGCTTCAAAGGTCTCACTTGAGCTGCAAAGAGTGACTAGAAAGAATATCAGCAGGGAAAAGAAGGCTCATTGAGATGAGCAGTAGATCTAGATGACTCTAGGAAGTACTTATGAAGCTTTCAGAAAAAGCTGACAAGAAAGAATACAGTATCTTGTTCTTGTCTTTGCCTGAAGTAAAGGATTGGTCTTGTTCGAAGGTGGCTGTTTTTTTCTTGGAATCACACTATTTATTTATTAATGACAAAAAGACTAAATGTAAACTGCTCTTCCAGGTTTTTTTGACTGACTTCTACCAACTCTTTCACCATAATTCCATGGCTTGTGTTAAAACTGGAATCTCATTTTTTCCTTCTCAGTGCTACATGGGCCCAGCCACACTGAAAGGCAAATAGCAGTGTACAGTCAACACAGCAAAGCAAAGTGTCTGGATTTTAGTTGAGTCTTTTTAATTTGCACTACTGATTCCTCATTTTTAGATCAGTAAGACCAAAGGAATAATCCTCCTCCAGGAAAAAAACATAAGAACAATAACAACAAAACCACAAAAACCAAACAAGAATATAATAGGTTATAGATGGGCAATGAATTCACAGAAGACAAGAAAGAGCCCAAAGAACAAGTAAAGTAGGTTTAAATAATAGAGTGTGAAGAGCTACTGCTGTGATTCCAAAAGGACGCTTGCAATGCATACATGGAAACACTTCTCTTCAAATTAATAAACACTATTAGAAAAATAAGGCATTTGCATCAATAAACAAATGAATAAAACAAGTATTTTAAAGGCATATTGTATGCATGCAATGTCCCCTTGGAGTATGGACTATATACTTAACGATTCACTTACTGTACATGTGCAAGAACAAAGGCAATATCAGCATTTGTGTTTGTGGTAGTCTTCTTTATAAAACTATTCAAGATTTTATCATACTTAATACTGCAGAAACATGTACATGAAGATTTTCAAACCCTAGAAGTCTATGAACCTAAATGTTTCTTTACCCAAAATGTTCCACCTGAAGAAATCGATTCCAAAAGGTATATGTTCAGGACTACACAAAAACTGGACTTTTAGAGATACTTCAAACTGGGCACACAGAAGAAAGCAGAGCTATTATTCAGGTGGTGTTTTTCCAGCTGCTGTGAGTAGTTTTGACGTTTTCAATGTGAGAAAAAATTATGAATGCTTGATGCATTTTTTGGGGACAAATATTCTTTTGAACATCTAGTGGACTTTCAGTTTGTATTGAACTGTGTCACACTTTGTGGCCTTCTTTTCCCGTCTGTACACTATGTTTTTAAAAAGAATATTTGTCAAATTACTTAAGAGGAAAACTAAATAATATTTTTCTATTGCAAACCCTGAGTGCTTAGTAGTGATTTACTTATCACTATTAACTAATATACTGACTAATATACTGTCTGCCAAGCCTATTGTTTATTATGATCTTGCAAACATAAACATTTTCTCCAGTAAGACTAGCACACAACCCCCTAATAGGCAATCACTTCTTTGTCTCACTCATTGCTAGTTGAGGATACATATATTTCTGAAATATTGCAGGTAAATCCCTTGCTTTTTCTGTAATGATATACTCACCAAAAAGCAACACCTGGTGATCTCAAATCTTTATTGAGGTAGTGATAGTGAGAGTGCGCAGGTTACCGAGTTGGACAGACAAACAAGAAAGGATCATCTATATGCATATATATTCAGTTTCAAAAATATCCCCGAAAGCTGAGGAGTAGAAAGACTAAAAATAAATAAGCAAAATAAAAGATGAGAATAGCACTGGAGACAAAAAAAACGCCAGTAACAGAAAAAGTTAGGATGAAAATAATCTTTTATCCCTGTAAAAATTAGCTTGAAATAAAAGGCTAACACACATGTTGGATGATTGTTTTCAATGTGAAACACCTTCAGATTTTTGATTTTACAGTGCTTCCTTCTATTTTAGCTTTCCCTTTCCTCTTTTGTTTTGCCATTTCTGTTTACCTTACAATTCTTTTAACTTATTTGAGGCCTTGATGACTGCATGCAAGGTCAACTATTATCAAAGCATTCTATCAAATCCTCCTGCTCTGTAATTCACCAAATTCTGAGAACATTTTATAAATGGGACACACTACCTGAATATCTTTGCCAAACAGGGCATTATACAGAGAGCCAAGTAAGCTGTACACAGCACCGAACTCCAGCAATATACTGAGAGTGCAGGTTTATTTTGGTTTTGGATTCAAACCTCATGTGAACATAGTGAACATAGTCAAATACTGAAGAAGGGCCAAATAACAGGGCTTTTTGAACAGATTTTGTAAATTTTAGACATGAAAGCAGACTGGTACTCAGTTAAAAAAGCTGAGACACAAAGTTAGATTTTTTCCCCTTCTTTTTCTGAATTGATTTTATGGAATAAATATCTTTATATTGCATGTCTTCTAAGTGTCTTAAAGAGGTGTCTCTGGATGGCAATAAGCATAGAAGAAGATCACATTTCAACTGCAAGCAAGATTAACCAAGGAATTAAGGGCAGATCACAGGGCACACATGACTATTCATATTAGTNTATATATATATATGCATTTTTAAGGAGCAACCATTCCATGATGCCTGACCTCTCCTTGTCTCTTTAGATGCTAGTACAATTCCAGAATTGAAAGAAACCTGGGATTTTCAGCTATGTTTGCTAAAACATTTGTGGAGAAAATCACTTCTTACATGCTATTCCCTGAAAATCTCACAAGAGAACTGTCTGGGGAGAAGTATTCCCCTGAGCAGTATAAAAGCTTATGCCTTGAATAGTCATTTCAGAGAAGGGAAAATGTACTAAGCGTGTAATATTGCAAGCCAGGCACGACGAGCTAGATCCCTTGGATGCTAAAGGGAAGAAATACCCAACCTATAAAAATGACCTGATAATTATCTAATTGCTATTATTTGTTGAGATCTTTAACACATAGGACCCTGCCCTGAATAGCACTCCATAAATCAGATCATTTTATTAAAAGCTGATCATCCACCTGTTAAAATCTGAGTCAGTTGGAAGTGGCTCCATTCACTACTTCAGCCAAGGTAAGAGCCACTGCAGAGTTGATGTGGTCGAGAAATGATGCTGACTTGGTGAAGTAAATGAGCTTTGAGTTTCAGTTGACAAAGCTTTTTCCTTCCATACAGTTTTCCAATTCTCTTCACAAGGAGATTGTAATGAGGCCTGGCAAAATAAACCTAACATCATCTCATACTGCAGTGAGACAATGCTTGGCCCTATCTGTTCCAAAGAATCTTGAAAGATGCTTAATCCAGATAACTCTTCTGAGCTTAAGAGGGAACAGTGGTTCCTGAGGTCCTTAGAAAAAGCTCATGCTTGTCCAGTCAATGCTGTACATAATTCAATTATCAGGAAAAGAATAAAGCTTTTGACAACTTGAAGAACGTACTTTGACATTTATAGATGAATGTGTGCTGTGTGGTTTATATTATAATTTATTTCTTCTGCAAAGAGAAGCACATCTAAGTGGCATTAGAGTCAGGCAAGTGCACAAGAACAGAAGAAGATATAACTTCCTCCAAACACGAGCCATCAATACTCTCTTTAAAACTGTTTCAATGAATGCTCTGGAATGGACAGAAACAACAGGAAAATAGTGTCTTCAATGAAGTGACTTCTTCCTACAATGGTGTTGCTAGAACAGACAAAAATATAACTTCTGTGGCAGTAGGGCACAACAAGCAGGACTAAAAAATCTGTTTCTGAAACACTGTTACATTTGAAGGATGGACTGAAACTTCCAGCTGTAGCTAGTTACTTCCCAGGCTATGGGCTCAGCTCCCCAGGGTACCCACTTATGAAGTAGCAAACATCAGGCAAAGAAAGAGATCCAGAGAAGTGTATTTTAACACTAAATAATGTATACATAAGCACTGAAGCCAAAATCTCAGGAAATTTATTAGAGACTAATCTGAGCTCTTTGTCAGTTTGTAAATAACCAGTAACTTTATGAGGATATTGCTGACTAATTTAAAGCCTGACCTTTTCTTTCTTATCCTCTGAAGTACTTACTGATGTTAACAGAAATTTTGGGTATGCAACAATTCAGGATTGAGTTCAGAATACTCAGGCATAATTGAAATATTAAAAGGTTATTCCGGCTATGTAGTGCTCTTGACTGCAAAATTCTACGGCCAGAAGTACTTGCGAAGCATTTTGACTGTAGCAAATTTACTACTTAGAGTCAGTGATTTATTTCATGCCCTAATGCACTAAAAGGTCAGTAGCCTAAATTTATCTCAGTGATTTTCAACAGATTATGGCTTCTACAGTGTGTTCATACATCACCTACCTTTGGATGCTAAGGTTCATTCTAATTTCTAAATTCTTCAAGTTAATGGGAATTCCTTTAGATCTGAACTTTATCCTTTTTTTATTTCCTTCTGTTTTAATCTGTGCATAAAATCATCCTGCAGCAAGGCATTATATCCTCGCTTCTGCCTAGTTTTGAGTTGCTACTAACAGCTTTTAATTTGGAAAGACTATCTCTGAGTTTACTGCGCCTGACTGGTTTCAGCTCAATTGTTTCCCTAGCCAACAGAGCATTTCATTTCTCCTGAAGGTCACTGCAAGCTGCCAAGGCATTGAAAAACATCGGCTTTCCATTCATCCTGCAACCTAATGTTGCAGTACCATTAGGATAAATCGAAGTAGGCACATGTGTATGACTTTTCCTATCAACCATTACCAAATTTGTTATAATTCAAAACAAATTAATGCATCAGCGAATGAGCAATTGGTAATGACCTATCCTCTTTGAGTCCAACATTTTCTTCAATTCTAAAATACTAAAAATTAATCTTTTCATTACGGTGGTTTGACTGAACGCTGATAATTTGTATAAATTACACCATCATGTCATCTGCTTGTGGAAGTGTCTCTTCCAACTGCTGCACCACTAGTTGCAGTAAGATGGTGATGCAGTAAGCTGCATGGATCCAAACTATCCCATAAAACAAACACAGTGGCCATCTGTTGGAGGAGGGCACTCATTAACTGTTTTAAGGACCTGGACATGGTCCAGTATTGTTCATTCTACCACCAAAATGAAATGAGTATTCTAATCAACAATATACATTTTAAAATTGGGTCATCGTATGTTTCCAATGCCTGTGGTGTTTGGAATCAATACATATGGTGCTGACTCATGTTGCCAAACAGCAAATTATGTTTCTAAACTGAACTATTTTCAAGTTAGTGTGCTCTCAAGTTTGCAGAATTCCTTTAATCTGAGAAATTGTTAAAAATTTTGTTCTGATTCAAATTCAAATTAGAAAACTTGAACTAGAGAGTCTGCCAAGAGAAGCTTAGCTTCTCAACAATTCTCCTGGACATTTCACTGAAGTGGTAAAATACAGAGATCAATAATGGCAATAAGAATAAAGAATACATAAGAAATCACAATAATATTAATAGTAAAAAACCAAAACCTAAACCAAACCAAAAACTTAGAAAACAGAAAAATAATAAAGTTTGTGCAATAGTTATTCTAGTTTATTTAAAATTGTTACTCTGTAGTTCATTTACAAGACAAAACAAGGAAGGAGTTTATTTCCTTGACATTCCATCTTTCCAGTTGAATATTCTGTTTAAAGTTGGTCTTCTTAGTGATTTGGAGATTTTTAAGGAGCTTTTGGATCTCCTGTTGCAGTGGTGGGAAACCCATTAACTGGATGTGTGAGTAACATATTATAGACAAGAAATGGCAAGTTTCCTCACAAAAGCCTGCCAAAAGGCACAACATGGGTCTATCAGCATCTTTGTTGCTTCACAAGTGCTACTTTGAGAAATGTTGCAAATTATGCTTAGGTCTCTGACAAGTTTATCAAACAAATAAATACTTACTACAATCAAAATCAACTAAGCTAATTTTATTCATTGTTTCAGTCAAAACTAAGAGCAAATCAGAAGCAATTAATAACTAGCACATTGCATGCAGTCCAAACTGAAAAAAAAAATCTTAGCTGATAATCACTGATACAAACTAAAGAAGGGTGGCTTGTTTCACACAACTCTTTTTTTTGTATTTATTTCTTAAGTAAAATTGTAATTAATTAAATGTTAGACAAATATTAGAATAACACAATATTGTTTGCACTTGAAATTCAGGCACAGAAAGCTGGAGCAAGCTTCCATGTCTGAACACCGGTACTAACGTATTTATAAAGTAAATATTTAAGGAAAAAAAAAATCCTTTAATGGGATTTTTATCTATCAAACCAACTATATTGTAGATCTATCACTTGCTGTAAAGATCTAATTAATAAGTCACCAGTGTAACTGTTCTAGTCCTTTTCTAATAGTAAGGCTACTTTTCTCATCTGACCAAAGTTCTGAAATGGAAAAGTAAGCCAAATTGTACGTAATCACTTTGGGTCAAATCATTCTCAAGGCAAGAAGAAAAGTTGACCAAGTAAACCAAGCCCAGAAGGACAAGTCCAGATCATTCTTTTTGCTTTTTTTCATGAAGAATGTACTTTTTTGTTAAGCATATTGAGGGAATGATAACTTTTCTCTCTCCAAAATACTGAGTTAAGTCTGAAGTTCTTGAATGCGTAGAAGAGCTGAATGATTTCCGATCCTCCGAGGGGGCAGCTTCTTGAACATTGGTACTGAGATCCTATTTGAAAATGAAAGCCATATAAAGATAGATTTTGAAGTCGTGCCACCTCAGGCATAGAGATCTTCTGTAGAGCAGAGCTGCAGGTATGTATTATCCAAATAGCACTCTTTCACCTAACTTATATGGCTAGATGTGCAGTGGATGTGCAGCTAAAGTACCTGTAGGTTTTTTGACTCACTCTTGGGCTCATTCTGATGTCTCTACTCTGTATTTCATTTAATTACTTGTACTGGGACAGTAGCTGAAAAATACACCATTGTAGTATTTTAAAATCTGTTTTGCTCTTATTTTTAGTAACTTGAACTGCTGTCCAAGGAAGATGTGAATTCAGAATGGGGAGCAAACATGCAATTTTCCAACAACTTCACTCTTTTATGAAAAGAAATGAAAAGAGTAAAATAGAGAAACATCAGTCTCACCAAGTACTTTATTTCCATGTGTGCAATAGCTGTAAGGAGCAAACATGCAGTGATAAATTTGGATCTTTTCATAAAACAAGTGAGCCAATCGTAAGTAATCTAATTGCGGACACATTAATGTCAGTGTGAACATTTAAGAGCCATCAAATAGAAGAAGAGCTATTATAGCAGCCAGAACAAACTCAGAACCAACATTGTTCTAAACTCAGCTTAACCAGTATCTGATTTGTGCTGTTAAGGTATTTCAGCCCCACTCCTTCAATAATCCTCTCCTTCAAAAAAGAGCAGTATGAATGAATGTCTGATTCACTGGGAGTCCTATCTAAGTGATTGCCTACGCTGGGGACTCAGATTAGAAATATAATTCAGAGAAGCTGTGGAATAATGCTCTCTCTCTTCCACTGACTGGATTAGCTTGCTTATGGCTTAAATTAGCCTTTGTTTAGTACCTCTCAAAATGACTGGCTTCATGTGGTACTGAGTTTAAATATATTTTGGATCTGACATGTTTACTAAGTGCTTGCCAACGGATACAGAACTAGCCTACAACTCAGTTTTGACGCATACTTGGAGGAAAAGTAATCTGATTGGCTCTGTAGAGTCACCCAAACATCCTGTTTCTCTTTGCTGATTTTTCAACTTGGGCCAAACACTAAAGTCTGCTTCCCCTGAACAGCCAACAGCACATTTCGTGCAACTGCTTCCTAATCCAATGGTAATAAAATCATACTAGTTCAGACTAGCAGTTTAAACTGTTTAAATATCCTGATTTACTCTGCGCTGGAAGCTGATGAGGGACTTCTCACATGCACACCACTCAGAGCAGTGGTAAAGTGTGGAACAGTCAGTCCTGCAAAGTGTTCACTCTTGCACCAGAAAGAACCCAGCTGCCATTTCATTTCTTTCAGGCCTAATGGTTCCAGCGCCACGAAGGTATCAGAAAGAGAGCCAAAAATTTCTTCCTATTATTATGGGAAAAATCCTTATCACTTGTATGAACTTTTACCTCATTTAACTTTTTACCCCATCTCTGGTCAGAAAGAAGGAAGAAAAATATGAAAACTTTCTCCTCTAGTGATTTTTTTCATTAGAGTTTGGTGTCTGGCTAATTAAATAGCTGCAGGTGTTAGATAGAACCTTGTTTGCAATAACTTACCTTGTTTTGGTCAGTTCCTCAGCATTCTTAGCCAACAGCGATGTAGCAAATACTTCTTTCCATTGCTGTACTACAGTACAACAAAATTAGAGGTAATTAAACGCTCAGTTTGAATCAGCATAAGTGGCATGACATATCTCTAGTTCCTGTAATGTTCATTGCCTGAAGAAACCTTAAATATGTGTCGGAACTTGTTCCCTCTTTAGGCCACGGTTTGTAACAGCAGTAGTGTGGCTTACACTGTTTGACTTAAATGACACAGCACTTGACGGCTATCAACAACCTAATATGATAAAGGTATAATCAATTTATTTCTTCCTCATATGCTCCTCTCTATTGAAAGAGTTAACTCTGAGATAACACTGAGATAAGGTAATTTTGCAATATTGAGTAGTAAGAATATATTATATTCTTACTACAAATACCATTAAGGGCTTGGCAGAAGGTGAGATTTTCTGCA
The DNA here is from genome assembly GCA_013399895.1 of Serilophus lunatus. Classification (NCBI taxonomy): domain Eukaryota; kingdom Metazoa; phylum Chordata; class Aves; order Passeriformes; family Eurylaimidae; genus Serilophus; species Serilophus lunatus. The sequence continues at coordinate 297,568 of VXBA01002327.1, read as the reverse complement.
CACCTCTTATAAAAATATCTGTTAGAACAGTAAAATGGTCATGTTGAAGTAATTGAGGGGACAGTGTAAACTGGTGGAAGACAGTGTCCAAGCAGCTGGAAGTCGGCTTTTTTTTTTTTCTTTTAACAGGCACAAAATAAGTTAGAAGCAGGGAGAAGCAGATATACTTGTTGGACAGATACAGGCAGTCATTGAGACAACTTCATGCATGGGAAACTGATATAACCACCTCTTCAATCAGGCATTATGCTAACGTGGGGTACAAATCAGGTTCCCCCCAAGCACAGCAGCACAGCTGTGACATAGCTGAAAAGCAGAGATAGCTTGGTGAGCTATAAAATATCCCTTGTCTAAAGGGGCTTGTCTGGACACAGATGTTTTTATTTAAAACATACAAGTCATATAGGTATAACTCCTCATATGAATGCTCTCATTAAGAGCAGTTCTGGGTTTTTTTCTTGTAGTTTCATATGTTTAAATTGAACAAAAAAACCCACAACCAAAAAAACCCAAAAATCCAAACAAAACAAACAAACAAAAAAGCAAAATAAAAAACAACCCCCAATTTATTAAAATAAGATAATTTATAAATTGAATTTAGACCTGTAGACTTAGGTCATTTAAAACCATGTCCTAAGTTGACAAGATGATAATGTTCAACAACCCAACGGTGCTCTGACTCCAGTGAAAGTGATATGAGAAATATGCACAAAGCAGCATCCACCTTCCTCTCTCAATGCTATGAAGAATTTCTGTGAACTTTACAGAAGATTACAGAACCAGGTATTTCCTGGATAGCATAAAAAGAATATCTTGAATATACAAATTCTACTATATCCTGGAAGCAAATACCCTCAAGAATTAAACACAGCAGTTTCTTCTCCCACCCACTGAAAAGGAAGAGATAAAGGCTCTGTGTAACATATGTCTGGATACGTTCAGGTCATACATAGTGACAAAACACAATATGCCAGAGATTATTAAGTAGTTTCATACTGTTTGGCAGAAATGAAGAGGGGAAGTCATAACATTTTGGCACACATTCAGCTAGACAGTGTATCTTCATTGAATGAATATACATAACTGATAAGTGACCACTCAAGGGACCAGTATAAATTGGCTGTATAGCAGAAAAGGTCCTCAACAAAAGGTCAAATAAACTTGTTCCAAATATGACATAAGAATATCTTTATATGGTCACTTAAAAAAAAAGATTTTTCATTCAAGGTGAATTATAAGGTCATAAAAAGTGAGAATGTAAGGGCTGATTCTTCTGAAAGGCAGAAGGCATTCTCGAGATGTACAAGGGTTTGCTGAAAAAGCATTATACTACACTTACATTGTTAAATCCTGACCATGGAGATAGAGCAACAGCAAAGGAGTTTCATTCCAGGAATAGAATAAGCTGTACTTGCAAATTGACTTTGCTTTT
>VXBA01002327.1:266727-296098 GCA_013399895.1 Serilophus lunatus | reverse complement strand
TTTTTTTTTTTTTTTAGCATTTCTACATCCAGAGAGTTGCTATCTTACTTATGTCAGCTAGGATGGTGAAAACATCTCACTCTCAGCTATGTCAGCAAATTGTTTTAAGGGCAGACAGGGTCTAAGTAAAGAAACTGTCATAGAACCTTTTTTTTTTTCTTTTTTTTTTTAAGTTCTGCTTGGTTGAGTAATACATATTGGAAATTACTTTGGATTTACTGTATTAGATTTTTATTTACAAGATATTATTATAAATCATATTTTGGATTTTAAAGGATTTCCTATCTGCTTTATCCATTCATTCTTTTTCTACCGTTTTCTCACCCCCTAGATGCTACCACTGAAAGCAGACATCATTTGTAGGAAAAGACACAAGGAATAATGGTCAACACTGTACAAGAAGGCCAACTACATCCTGGGCTGCATGAGAAGTGTGACCAGTGGGTCAAGGGAGGCCGCACAAGAGAAGGAGACCATAATTCAAACTATGCAGCTAAATTAAATTTCCCCAAAATATAAGGTAGACCCCGCTGGCATCAATTTTACCTCTCTAATCTGCCCTGGAGAGACTACAGCTGGAGTACTGCATCCAACCTTGGAGTCCCCAGCATAGGAAGGGCACAAACCTACCGGAGTGAATCCAGAGCAGGGCCAGGAAACTGATTAGAGGGATGGAGCTCCCCTCCTAAGAAGACAAGGTGAGAGAGATGGAGTTTTTCAGCACAGAGAAGAAAAAGCTTCAGGGACACCTTATTGTGGCCTTTCAATATTTAAAGGTGGTTTATAAGAAAGAAAGAGAAAAAAAATTAACCAAGGGCTGAATTGACAGACACAATGACTTTAAATTGAAAGACTGTAGATTTAGATTGGCTGAAAAGAAGAAATTTCTTTATAATGAGGGTGATGAGTCACTGAAACAAGTTGTTAAGAGAAACAGTGGATGCACCATCTCTGAAAGTATTCAAGGTCAGATTGAATGGGGATTTGAGGAATCCAATCTAGTGAAAGATATCCCTGCCCGTGGCAGAGGTCTTGGACTAAAAGTCTTTTAAAGTCCCTCCCAGTCAAAGCAAAGTGAAAAAAAATATTTTCAAGTTAAGTCTTAGGTGATAGAGGCTACTTGTATATCAGCTTTATATAGAAATGGATTTCAATAATTCTAATCACTACACTGAAATTCCTGATCTGAGTAAATATAAACTCAATAATGAGAGAGGCTCACATTTGATCTTCTCCCTCTAGCTTTTCTTTGTAATGGAGATACTCGTTTGGCATGTTTCATCCATTCCCAAAGTAGACATGTGAAACAGGATAAAATGAATCACACCCTGGAAATATCTCTTTCTTTTCTTCAACTCTAAAGGCTGTCTAACAGAAAAAGATGTAGATGTTAAGAGTTAGGTAAAATAAATTTCAATCTTACTATATATAACCATGACAAGAAAAAAGACAACAAAAAATGGAAAGAGAGACTTGCTCATGGAATGTGAGAAGCCATGGAATGGAATCTGACTCATGGAATCTAAGCAACCTCCATATATCCACCTGTGAGAATTAAGCCTCGGGATAACTATAATTACCTGCAAGAACTAAGGAAAATGATATCTTATTTCTTGACTCACTTGCTTACTCATGCATGGAGGACAGCAGACAGGCAGACCTTTGCTTACTGGCCAACTATGTTTACAAGACTTCTTGCTGGGCTTAATACAGTTCTTTGTCCATAACACTTCTGCACATCACATGAGATCCATGTTCCAATTTCCCGAATTAATGGGAAGAAGTGTATTGATTTCTCAGAAAAAAAATAAATAATGGAAATCATAAAAAAAAAAAGCCAACCCAAACCACACTTTAAATCTTTGACATCTATTTACCTAAGCAGCTAAGAGCACCTTTCCAACTATCTGCCGCACAAAGAATAGTACTGATAACATAAATCAATAACCTGCAGCAAAACTGCTCCTCCCTTGGCTTTAACCATCTTCCCAATAGATTTTATAGGCTGATGCTCTAAATGATACATCTCTCAGAGGAAAAAGTAAGATTAAAAAGAGAAAACAGGGACAAGAAGCTGCTGGAGCCATAGGGAAGAAGATAACTTTTAGGCACAGTTAGAAATTGCAACTTCTGTGGAGGTAAGAAAGACAGCATTGCTGGCCATGAGGACCCAAAGCTCTAGGTACATGAGAAGAGATATGACAAATCTTGATGTGAGGATAACAGAACAGAGACACTGGGAATATTAGTTTAGGGAAAGAAGGTTTGGGAAGAAAAGAGGGGACAGAATATACAGGGAAATCACATCAGATGATGAAAAGTAGAGACTTGGGATGGGAAGCAATGATAAGCAAAATGTGATCAATGTCTATAGGGAAACAAATCAAAACAAAAATTGGTGAGTGGACTACAAGAGGCCCTGAAGTAGAAAGGAAACAACAGTCAGTACAGAGGACTCACATTGGTTATGGACAAAACATAAAGAAGTCAATAGTCTAAGTGCTCTACAAACCAGTAGAGTTTAATGCACATATTTTTCTGCCTTGGCTCACACTTTCCAAAGGACACATCTACTGTTAAGTCTTTAGAGGAATATTAAGAGGTTAATTTAAGTTTAGCATATTTATCTTTACAAATCTTAATGACACTGTGCAGTTACACAATATATTTCTTCAAAGACTGGCAACAATGCATTATTGCTGTTAGGCATTTTGTTTTCAGGACAATTGAACAAATTTTTGTTTGTATTTTGTAAGAGAGTTTGTGAGGGTCTAATAATATCGCACCTATCATCGCCATCATCTGCAATTTTCTCTCAGTAGCTAAGGAGTTTATTTAAGTGCACAGAAAATATGCTGGTCCAAAGTCAGTAGAGTAGAACTTTGGCTTTAGTTTAAGGATTGCTAACTTTCTTAGGAAAATTAAATCATATTTTGTTAGAGAAAAGCCTGTCACAAATTATCAATTGCGGATCCAATTCTCAGACAACACCTTACTCAGTGTTCAGTGAGGAGCAACAGAATACTTGGAGCCTGTTGCTTTGTTTAATATGATCTAGCTCTTTGCAACCATAAACTTTTTTAGCTTTAAGGCATGTAAATAAATATTTTAGAATCACTTTGCAACACAAACTCTTCAGCACCTACAAATTAAACTGAGTTTACATTCTAAAATGGATTAATTATATTTTATTGTTTTCTAGGGATTTGCACATCATCTCTGATTAGTTTACAAAGGCTTTGCATGTTTTTCTTCCTAACCATCAGCCAAACAAACACCCTAGGTTCTGAAAGCCAAGTGATGCTCTTTCCTTTTCACACACCATCATCAGTAATAAAGATTCTGAAGGCAAAACTAAACTCCAAGATAACTCTGGGCTGCCCCACTGGCTTTAGATTAAACCTGAAATTAAATTAGACCTAATATAGACATAATTGATTGGAATGTAAGTAAATAATTCTACTAGGGAAGTAAAAGGGAGATCAGTTCACTTCATATTACCTACATTGGTCTACAGTACTCCTAGAATTAAGGTAAGTCTTGATTTTAATTCTTATTTTTTTTCTTTAATTACTAAGACTACCACTGTTAAATTTCACTTTGTACAACCACACTGAAATAATTTCTGAAAGAATTTCATTTTCCAGGCATAATAAATGCATCCCCTTGTCCATATGTCGTTGATCTACAATGAGCTTGAAAATTCGTTTTGAAATTTGCATTCTTTTGGGTAATTATTGTGATAAGACAAATTAACAATCAATTTTAAGCACCAAGTTAATAAGAGGCTAAATTATTAACTCTTACAGAAATGCCATCCAATAAACCAATAAAAGAAAAGAAAAAATGCCTTTCCCAACAAATCGGTGCTAGAAAAAAATGTTAATTTGGCATTTGTTTTACACAGAGGAAGACAGGAAAAAACCCACAGCTTTCTGTAACTCTACAAAAAATTTCACTGGATAAAAATATTGACAATCTCTGTGCAGAACAAGCTACAAGTTCAGAACAAAGAACAAGTTCACACTCCCCTCACTCTTCCTCTCCCCAAAAAGGTGTGTATGTTTCTCAAAAAATGTAGCTGTGTAATCAACGCCGGTGTGTGGGCAGAATCCAGACCAAGATAATGAATGAACTCCAGATCTCAAGATAAGGCATGATGGAAGACACAAAGCATTAGGAGGATTATAATCTGTTTGACACACGTGGCTTCTGTTTGGCACAAGGGATGAGAGCACAATAAAAAGCAAGGATCCCCGCAGAGTTTGTATGACACCATTTTCAAAGTCACTAAATCTATCCATCTCCCATTCATCTTAATGGACCAACCCTACTGCAAGCAAAGCCATAGGTCCAGAATGTCTCCTAATTCCTTGTTTTCAAAAAACTGTCCATGACTCCGTTTTCCTGCCCCCTCTCTCTCTATGTCTATACCATTTCCATAGAAATTAGAAACTGTCTAGCTTTTAGGAAATTCAAAAGCACAGCAATGCTGAATTGTAATTTAAAAAAGAAAAAAGTTATAACCTGTTGCTAAGAGTGTTGTGCACTTTTGTGTACACTATTTTGTTGTTGAAGCTTTCAGTAGGTAAACAGTGGTACTAGTTAAAGAAGACAGATTAAAGGAAGGAGGATTACGCAGAGATGTTAAATTCCAAAATGCTGTGCAAGACAGAAGAGATTAAAAGACAGTTTTGTTTCTCTCAACTTCCCACCCTTCAGTTTTGCATTTCACATCGTATCGTAGCTACTCAGTCGTGATTTAGCTGCAATCGTCAGCTCAATACCCACAGTTCCTTTTTTCACTTGACCCCACAAAGGTGGGATGTGGAGGAGAGACAGAAAAAAAAGGTAAAATTTGTGTGTTGAGGTAAGAACAGCTTCATAACTGAAACAAAGCAAAATACATTAATAAAATTAATAGCAATAGTAATGAAAATGGGAGAGAGAGAGCAATAAAAAACAAGAACAAGAAGGGATGCACAGTGCAATTTCTCACCACCCTACTCATGCAAAGGCCATTCCTGAGCAGTGACCAGCAGCTCCTGGCCAACTCTCTCCAGTGTATATACGGAGCAGGATATTCTATGTTATAAAATATTCCTTTGGCCAGTTCAGTTCAGCTGTTCTGAACCAAAACATCAACATATTATCAACATTATTCTCATACTGAATCCAAAATAGAGCACTATATCATCTCCTAAGAATAAAATTAAATTTACTGCAGACAAAACCAGGACATCCTCCAAATAAAGTATTATGTTTGTGGGTTCTTTGAAGTCGTTAGGGAAAAATCAATGATCATATTATAATGTCAACTTTATAGAATGGACAACTGGGCCACATACAATTTCTTCTATAATGGCAGAGGAAAATATTTATCAAATCCTTTAATATAATCTTCTGATAACTATGACTGATAAAACATAGTAAAAACATAGCTCCCATCTTTTTTTAATAATGTCCACTAAAAATAAAGCTCTAAGAGTTAACAATCAGAGAAATCTAAGAAATTAAGTGAAAATGTAGATGTGAAGACATATTTAGACATAACACTTCAAGTAATATTTGTGTCAGCATCACGTAGAAGTCACATACATGAAGCCACTACACAAGGCAGAAATTGAAGAGACATGTCAAAAGGCATTGAAACCTTTGTATTTTTGTTTGTTTGTTTGTTTTATTTAGTGGACAAACTTCAGAATTCCTTAATTCAATAATGAGCATAATCACTTCTGACTTTTGGACTGACACCTTCTGACAATCCACCCTTTTGGGCCTCCACAACCTTTGGTCACAAAAACGTCCTCTTCCTTAATATTTTGATTTTCTGTTGACAGATTGACATTGAAGTGTCAAAAAAAAAATACTTAATGCAATAATAAAAACCAGAAAGCACTCTCTCCCCTCATAAAATCCATATTTGAGTGGAGACATCCATGTGTAGAAGTTTGTTTCCTGGTTTTTTTTTAATTTTTTTTGAGATCCTACCTGGTATTGAAAAACAAAACCAACCAACCAACCAAACAAACAAAAAAACCAAAAGAAAACAACAAAAACAATCAACCCACAAAAAAAAGCAACCCCAAAAAAACCAAAACAAAAAGGGAATTGAGGGGTGATATTCCTATGGGGAGGTGGATGGATGTTAGTGAGTTCCTACAGGCGTACAAGCTGTTGCCTCACAGCGGAGTGACCTGAGAGAGGCAGCAGCTCCCAGCTCCTGCTGAGTTCTGCTGGAGCAGGCAGCCCCACACTGTGACAAATTATCACTCTATGAATAACACCATTAAGCAAACTCAGAGGGAAAAAATAAATTGCCATTCAGAAAATAGCTATTTGCTAAAAGAGGCTGTAGCTTGGTGTACCACCTCATGACAGTTCTGCATTCACTGGGAAAAGTTTTCTTACAAAGAATCCAATATTTTTCCATATTAAAACCCATAGCTACTTATATACTTGTCCAATATCTTAAAATGCTCTGTAAGATACTCTATCATAGCTAAATCTAGAAGAGTACATAATAACATATACAATTGTGTTTGCTTCGGATTAAGTACTTTCATAATGCATTTGTGGACTCCATAAATGTCTTTTCAGCTTTCAGTTATTCAGCATAATACACAAAATTCCACTACTGTTTCTGAATACATAATGTACTACAATGATCATAGTTATCATTAAAATAACTTGCAAAATTCTTACAGAGTTAGCATCATATAAAAAAGAATATGAAAACCTCATGAAACTTTCAAAACTGCAGACACAGTTTATTAATTTTTTTTCTACATCTTCATAAGACATTAACCCACAGTACTTTCCCTATGATAATGAAGTACTTTTATGTAGGGATTTATGGTATAAAAATCTAGTGTTTCTCCACTTTAAGATTGTCAGTGAACCTATCTGTTTTTTTCTTGATGAACGGTCACATCCCTACATGCATTTTAGAATTTGGGGTAGTGCTAATGGATGTCACAAGAGTAAAATTAGCCCATAAAATTGTAGAGAATGATAGTCTTTGTCAGTGTTTGTTTAAAAATATTTCTATTACTGTAAACTTTAAAAAGGCTATTTGAAATGAATTGGTGTTACAGCATTTTAAACTAATAGTTATGCCACATAAAAATATTGACTACCCACCCTTTTCTGTTCCAGCCTGAAAAAGATAGCCTGACCCACAGCAGTACCATTCACCTACCATGACCTCTGTATCAAGAGAGGATTTAAAAATTAAAGGAAAAATGCTCGACTCCCTAAATAGGGTCAGATACTAGCTATATAACAGAAAAAATCTAACCATCACAGCATATTTCCTATACATGTGGTAACATATGACCCAGACAATTACACTCTCTCCCAAGGAAGAGGAGTGTGGTGTGTCACAGCACTGTCACCCATCCTTTTGAACCTTATACCTTTTGACAGGCATCCTTAAATTGTGCAGCTGTCTTTGGACCCACCAGGGACTCGGGCAGAGCCAGATTCCAGTGGCAGAATCCTGTTCTGGCAAAATATTTCTGATGTTAGTAACACAGTTTCTGCAACGCAAAAGAGGGGCTCCTGTGCAGCTAAAATGCTGCTGTGCATCTAAGCTTCTCTTTGCACCATCTTCTGCAGCAGGATTCTGCCACTCAACCAGACCAGACCCTCCACAGTAACAACTTATGCCAAAAGGCCAGAGTTTTTTCAAGAGACTCAGTAAATAATATGGGAACTTGATGACACAAGGTCCTTATGTCTACACTAGAAGAATGCATTGCTCCCTTTGCTGCTATCCTGACAGACTCAGGGTAGGAAAAGATATATATTTGTGACACTGGCACTGAATGAATGACCCTTCCAAAGGACAACACGCTGTAGTAATTTTTGGGGTTTTTTTGGCTTTTTTGAGTCTAAGCATTGCTTTGGCAACTTTCAGTCAGCAGCTATGAACAGTGGGCAATTATATTATATAATTAATTATAATTGCACCTGAATGTCTCAAAACCCCTGATACTATAAAAGTCAGAGCATCATCAGGGATCATGATGCTATTTAAACATTGGACAAGTGTCATTAGAGTTTGGGGAGATCATTTATAGGATCAGTGATCTATCTGCCTCACTAATCCTCCTGATAATCCTGCCTTGCTGCAGGCTAGGACTGGAACCAGTTGCAGTATGATGTGGCAATCTATTTTTCCTCCAACTATCAGGTTTTAAGATCTACTTATCTTTTGGCCAAAAGACCATTAACAACCCAGAAAAGTGCTATTTTACCTGAGTGGGTTTATTTTCTGCTTGATTTCATTCTCCAAAGAAAAAAGATATTGGTTTGTGCTGCCCTGACATATAATGGCCTCCTGCCTTTCTTACCTTATCCTTTTTTCTTACAACAAGGCTCTGTGTTCAAATTCTTCCAGTAAGATTCTGTCCTCAAATCAGTGCCTCGTCAGAGCGCTCTTTGAAGTGCAGGTGACAGAAAAGGATCAAGCCACGTAGTTGTGCTAAAGCAGGTGAGAGAGTGAGATTCCTCAGGACTGTGCAATGCTGATTTAAGACTAGCCCTTGCCTTTTGGAGACTGACACAGCTAAAATGAATGTTTTAAAAACTCTGAATATTCAGGTGTCAATGGACTGGCAGACCATGTTGTTAGGACCATTTTTTATGTTTTCCAAGGGCAATTGATCCTTCTGGCTCCATTATGACAAGAAGCGCTACAATGACCTGGGCTAAAGCATAGCAACACAGCAAGGTGGAGTAGCCAGATCTCCTACAGAGACCATTCCAAAGCTCCCAGCCAAATCCCATTCAGAATTCAGAAGAAACCAGCACTTCAGCATCTGTCTTCAAGTTGACCCTAGTTACGTTGAATTACTATGTAATTCAGAAGTACATGGTATGTTCACAGGCTGGCCTGGCTAGCATTTTACAGTCCTGAGACATAGCAGAAGCATGTTCTCTCAAAATCACACCACAAAACCTAACCCATCACTCCTTTGGCTAAAGACCCATGGGTCCTTCCACAAATTCCTTCATGCTAGTCATATCACCTAAAAAAGACTCAACAATTTTAAACGTACCAATCTTCATCATCTCTTAACAGTGGGATTACTGAGTATTTATAGTTGTAAGATAAAAGAGAGTGGGGGAGAGAGAGAACTGGTTCATTAAGGGCATACTCATCCTTTGTTGTCTCCTAAAACACAAGATGAAACACAGCTGCATTACATATTTTTAGTTTGAACTCTATTTATACAATTATATAGTTGTATTTTAAAACTGTAAATTTGCTATCACTGATTGCATCGTGTAGTTTCTGTATAGCACTGGGGTCATTCTCAGTTATATTATCGAAGTGGCAGGTGTGGAAATCAAGCAGAATGCAGAGCTTGTGGCAAGGGGACTGTAGGGGCAGTGTTTCGGAGGGAGCACCAGATGCTCTGATCTGCACAGGCCAGCTGTGACATTCAATGGAAAGGAACGTGTATATATCACCCCACCTCCCTACAAGTCAAGAGCACTACTTAACAACCTTGAGCACATCTGTGCCCAAGGACTCTGATTACTCCTGTACTCAGAAGGGTCAGTAAGGTCACAGGAATCTTCAAACCCATTTTGATTCCTCTTTATGTGATAACATTGTCATATTACTATACCATATGTACCACTCGTGACTCATTTTAAGCTTGGTCTTTTACACAAATTAGAATTTACAATTAAAGATGTGATATCCTGCAACAGGTAAACACTGTTCTGAATAGCCAAACTTAGTTCTTTGGAACATACTAACATTTCTACATTATTTTTCTTCAAACTTGAGCAGGCTTCATAAAATTAAACTGTAATAAGTAATGCAGTCTTTTCCAGAGGCCAATGTACATATTATTCTCTATTTGCCACAAGCCTAAATAAAAAACAGTCTTTTAATTTGAAATTTTAGAGAAACTATGCAGAATATTAATTAACCAGCCTGGAACATAGCCAAGACACCAGAGTTTTAACATTCTTGTTCTTGTAAAAAGTAGCAAAGCATATTTTTCCTATGACACTAGAGGTTGAAAAACTTGCAGAAGAACGCCCATATGAATACAAAACAAAGTGCCATCCCAGGGCATTTTTTCATTAGTTCCTTTAGGAGAGGGAAACAAACCAAACCAAAAAACAAAGATGTACAATTAGAAAAAAAATTTTTAAAGAACTTGGATTTTTTTTAAATGCTTTAGTTGCATCCAAATTGAGTAATAATTGGAATTTGATAATGTAATTAATTAAAAAAACACTTGCTCTCAAACCAAGAACTTCTGGCAGGAGAAAAGGCCTGTACAGTAGATATTTGTAACATGAGATATTTGGGAACAAGGGAATAAAAAATAATTATTGAAAACATGTATTATAAACATCCAGCATACTGAAACACATTATAAAGCTTATAATTAGAAGAGTCAGTATATATTAAAAAAATGAGACTACCACTTTAGTAGTGTAACATATTGCCCAACCATGGTTTTATCTACTCTCATATATTTTCTGAGATTTTAACTTTTTCGTGAATTAGAGAAGTACCATTACACTCTCCCAATACACAGACATGCACACACAAAGCCACACCCTCTCCACCATGCAGACAGACAACCAGAATTCTTTATTTCACAAAGCAGAGTTTTCACATATTTTTGTTTAGGGTATTTTTTTTTTTTTTTAAGAAATTCTGTTCTTCGGTTTTGGTTTTAAAAGTGAGAAATTTGCTTGAATGAATCATATTCTGGAAATGAACATTTGAAAAGCTAGTAGGTTCCTTCAAGAATTTGTTTCTTATAGATACAAAAAAGTCAGTTGTCTTCTCCAATTCCTCCTTTCTTTTTCCCTTTGAGGTCTTCATACCCGTATTGCAGAATTTCAAGCTGGACAGCAAAAATGAGTTCATGTCCCAATATTCAGTTGAGCTTCATTTCTGAACTGCAAAAATAAACTATGATAACCTGTTTCTTCATCAAGATTTATGAAAATTGATAATTACATTAGTGACTTTTTCAAATCACAACAATGAACACTCAAAAATGCCAGTGAGAAAGTCAGGATTTCTGTCTTCAAAACAAGGCCTTGACAGCATGAATTTAATGAGGTAGGGGTTCACTCAGAAAAAAATAAGAAAAAAAAGTGAAACATTGCTCACTAGAGAGCCTGTAGTAGTTTTCATACACCAGGAATCAAGATGTCTTCAGTAAAAGTACTGCACACTCATGATGTTGAAGTCTGAATCATAATGCATCTTTATAAGAGGACTGAAAACAAACAGCCCTGGTTGTGACATTTAGTAACATTTGACCTCTTCATTTCAAAACCTTCCTATTATTTTTATGTGTTTCCCATTTGTTATATGGCTGAATACTTGTTTATGACTTGTTTAAAAGTCAAGGTACAGGTTTGATATCGTAATCCCTGATTTTCATTTCTTCTGTTTTTGGATGACTAAATAAGGTTTCTCTAACTGTGCAACTGAAAGCACTGGCTATTTTTAAAATTGTTCTCCTTTTATATAGATAAGCTCTTAGTGCAACCGACAATTATATACATTCCTCATCACTGTAAGATTGTGTAAGATTACACAATACAAAAATGATTATTAAGAGAGCCAAAATTAGTACACCAATGATTCAATTTGACACTTTCATTATGTATAATGTGAATAAAACTGATAGTGAACTGCTTTTAAATTACTCCTGCCATGTTCTGAACAAGACTGATAAACCAACCTGGAATAAACTAGTTTATGTTCTTCTGTAATAAATTTATTATAATGGTGTATATGTACATAGACATACATTTTTCTTTTTATACCAAATATTCAGGACAGCATTTTGATCTAATTATATTTCATCTAATTATAGTTCATCATGGTTAAAATATCAAATTTAATGGTATGTCACAGATTAACAGAGTAATTTGATTTCTACATTGTTAATCAGGACTTACATTTACATGATTATGGAAAGTTATATATGAATTACAAAATTAATACTTAATGTTTAAAAAAACCCTTCTGCTTGTTTCTAAGATAAAGTGAAGATTAATCAAATTATTAAAATTATATTTAGGCATTTAAGGTCAACTAATGGGTTTCTTGAGGAACTATGCACTACTGTAGCCATTCATGGCTAACAAATCCAAACATAAACTTAGAACATCCTAGGGATTCTCTAGCTAATTAGCTCCCTTGTCTTTCTCTTCTGGTGCACATCCACTGGCACTGAGACAGGAATCACCTCCCAGGTGCACCCACGCTGCAGTCTGGACACAAGCAGAAGCAGGAGTGTCTGGATCTGTGCAGAAGATACCTGCTTCCAGGCTGCTGCGGTGCAAAACCAAGTATGCCCCATCACATCATCATCTTACTGGCAAGAAGGACTACACAGCTAAAGAAAAAAGTTGCATTTGGAATTTCCTAGGACAGACAAGCAAACACGCACATTCCAACCCATACAGGAGAAGATCCTAATAACTTTATGGAGATGCACTATTCTGGCCTGCTGCAGACCCACAGCAGATGATTTTCTGATGTCTAGTCAGCTGGAAATGAGCTGTTGGTGATTGGGAAGATAAATTATTCGGGGGTGTAAGCTTGGTGACATAAGCTGTTATGTCTGCCCTCTATATTTGGCCAGGAGAAGATTTTTTCACTGCTGGCTTCTGAGCTGGAAAAATGATAAGCTTCCCTAGCTTAAATGCAGCTAGTATACACTTTCCATGCCAGAAAGAGCGAACATGTCAATAACAAAATGTTGACAGTCACTTTGCAGGCTGCAGTCAGTCATAGGGGCAGTGGCACATGACACTATGAACTGTGCAGAAACGTGTAAAATGCTGGAAAGAGGCAGCATTCATCTGGAGGGACAAGCAGGGACTTAATTCCTTCCCAGTGACACAACCATCAGCCCTGTTTGCACAGTCAGTACAGGAAGTGAAAAAGTCCAGCAACTATTATAGTGGGTGAAGAAAACTAGAAAAGAAAACAGAATGTATTTCATGCATTTTTATTTCCTAATGCATGGCAGTTAAGCTTCTGTGGTAAATAACAGTCCACTGTCAAGTAAGAGTGACATAGTGTATAGTTGACTATAAGAAAGCACCTCATTGTTGGGATAGTTTGGGTTTGGATCATTTTAGAGTACTTTAATACACCACAAATGCAATTTTCTGTCTTTTCCTGCTTCTTATTTTTTTCTTCACAAACTCAATAATCAATTCACTATGCAAATCTATCTACCGTCAAGATTTAGAAGAAATATCAGTTACTTGTGTACAATTGCATTAAGCAGACAGTTTTGCAGAGCAAGGAAGGACTCAACTAGACCCTTGGCTGCCACCTTTTTCCGAGTTTAAGACCTCAGATTAGCAACATAGTATAAATGACACTAAAAGAATAAGAAACATATTAAGTTTCCGAAGTTTCTGAGTCTTTTTTTTTTTTTTTTTAACAGCAAAGAAATACAGGGTATGTCATGCTTGTATTTAATGTCAATAGAAAGAAGTCACTTCCATCAGGATTATGTGCTTTCATTTCTTCTGCTATTGCACTAGACTTCTCTGAATTCCTCCCAAGAATTAAAACTCAAGAAAAAAGCAGGATGAAAATGTAATACAGTTAAAAAATTAAAAATTAGGAGTCATCTGGTTTGGGTCTTAATAGTACAAAATTGGAATTATTTAAATAGTACTGGTTCAAACACATCATCACTCCAGGAAAATGTGGCATTATGTTACACATTTAGAAATCCTAAGATGACAGAAAAACAGGCAACAGGTGGAAAATATGTAAATAAGACTTTTCATCATATCGTGACTGAACCTAATATCAAAGCCTGGATAGGGCTAATTAGCTGCTAAGGCAGCTGTTGAAAATTTGTCCTACCTGAGAATCTCAAAGGGATGCCTACACAGCAGGCATGCTGGGAGCCCAGCTCATGTCACACACCAGATCACACACAGGAAAGCTGCCACCGCAGAGAGCTTGCAGTTTTCCCATGTTGTCACCCAAGGTGGAACCTATCTCAGATCATAGACAACAGGTGCAATGGTCAGAGAAAAGCCCATCATCAGAGACGGTTATTTACTGGTACAGGGGATATTACAACCCCAAGCTGAGTTCACTGGTTAGTTGTACATTAAAACTCCCTCTCTGTTATACCACAGGAAATACCTGAAGAGTCCTTAGGGTGGTGGATATGATAAATTTTGGCAGACTTCCCTAGGATTTTCTTTAAAATATTTTTAAAGCTCATGTTGTAAAAGAATATCCAGAAAAGCGAAAATCATTATAATTTTGTTTAATTATGACACAATTTCCAATAAAAATCACTTGTTCCAGTTATTGATCACATGTTCAGCTGGCAGGTATGTAAGATAACAGATGAAAGTTCTACTAAGTAATATCTATCTTAGAGAATCCTGTGATTTCAATCATATTAAAAAAAATGACAGGAACTGTTGGCCATTTCTAGTACAGAAATCTCCCTCCTACTAGTGGAATAGCATCCTTTTTTTACTGAGTATTTGAATATATTCCATGCCATTAGTTATCTTATGTCTCCTTATAAATAGTTGTGAATAACATATATTGTAAAAGGAAAATGCACAGATATATAAAAGGGAGGAGAATAAACTCAATAGCTAGATGAAAACCTATTTTATTCAAATGCACATTCTACAGGAACATACGAAGTAATGAGTTTTAATTGTAAAAAAGTCCAAAAACTTTTGTTCTAATTTATATACTGGAAAAACTTAAAAATATTTTAAAAAACCCCCAAACAAACAGTATTACATACTAAAATAGCAATAGCTCAACATCTTTCAAAAATTCTATGCCTGTTGAAACATCATAGATGTGATAATTTTCTGAATACATGATCAATTTAAAAAAAAAAAAAAAGACAGTGAAGAGCACCTTGCTCATGTAGAGTTTGGAAAATCTTCACCTCTCTCCCTATTCATATAGTACACTGAACATTGCCATAGGATTTGGTAACCTGTAGAATAATTGAACTAAAATATAAAGCTTATGAAAAAAAAAAAAAAAAAAAAAAAAAAAAAAAAAGAACAAGCNAAAAAAAAAAAAAAGCAAGCAGCAGCTCTGGAATAAGACAGAGAAATCAACTGTAGTGGTTTCTGCAATATTCTTTGATATATTTTATTAAATGATAACATATTTATTTCTCTGGAAAAACAATTATTTCTTAGCTCATATACTATTTAATCACAGATCTAGTTTTGGAAAATTGAGTAAGTATAGTTGGGAAATATCCTGGATATGAAAGAAATTCAGAGATGTTTCTGCAGGTCATGTTATGATTTTATGAATTTCTGTAACTAGGAAAATTATTTGAATGATGGGATACTGATTATTTTTGGAATCTCTCCTTATGTAATTGCATTCAAGTTATATTTCTTCAGAAAATCTCCTGTAACACAGAAGTTGTTTCTCAACTAACTGGAAAAAAATGGGATGGTTTAGTTTTGTAGTGGGGTTCAGGCAGTAAGAATGGAGCCAGAATCCTTGCACATCACAAAGGCAAATTCAAGCCCAGTGTAGATACAAAGAGTTTTGCAATATGACTATTCACACCTAAAATTAAACAATGTCAAGTAGTAAAATTCAAATGCCAATCACTTTCCTTACAAAAAAACGAAACCAAAAAAAACCCACCCCAANTTTATTTAAAAATCAAAGATAGAACCTTCAGAAAACTACTAGCAAAATGCCAGTGCCAGGTTCCAATAAAAAAAAATAAAATGCTCTGACATAGATTTTAAGGTCAGGAAGAAAAATATGATAATCTAGTCTGACCTTTCTCAAAACACAGAAAACTGGGAGGTAATACTTGCAATAAGTTATTTTTACTAAGTTTACATTTTTGCACAATGACAGCTTAAAGTTTTCTGTCAGTAGTTATACTTTTAGTAGAACTTTTCCAAGATTACTTGGTGATGTTTTAAAGGAAAACATGAAGGTAACAAGAGAAAAAAGGATTTCACAGTTTGAAATATGCTGACTGTATCCTACACAATGCCATTTGACTGCCTATCTCAGATATAGACTCTCCCATTTTCTATAAGCAATCCACAGGACAGTATTCTTCTTCAATGAAAAGCTGAAAATGTGCATTAGGACACCCTTCATGCCAAATACAGAGGACAAGAGATCTCTTTCATTCCTTTGAATGCTCAGAACATTCCAAATAATTGCAAAAATATAGAGAGAGCTGCATTTATTTATAAATTTAGAAAAAAAAAAATCTTTTCACTACGTACTTTCTGAAAAGCTAGGGCTCAGTCAAATGTCACTGGAATGACCAAATGTATTTTAACAAGAATATATTTGGGTGACAATTTTGGATTTAACTTACTCAGTTTTTCAGCTCTGGAAGTTTAAGTTTTCACAGGCATTAACTATATTCAAGTATTTTGCTTTTTAATTATTAATATGATTGTGCAGTTCTCCTTAAAAGTAAAAAGATAAACCATTTTCTTTGACCCTTCCAGGTACCTACAGCAATAAGCTGATCCTAGAAATCCAAAAAGGATTCATCTTTTTCCAGAAGCTTTGCATGACTAACTAAGGAATCTGTTAACTAGAGGGTCACTTTTAATGCAAAGCTGACATGTAAGAACATAGTAGGAGCTTTGGACTGTGTCTCCCAGAGAGTGATGGATGTTTTTTGCCCAAAAGAGATATATATTCATTCAGGAATAAGTTCCACCTGGCATAGATCTAGATTATTTGACACTCAGTTATCTTGAGCCAGGGATGCAACTGCAAGGCTCCAAATAGTTGCAACAGTCACATCTACGTGCATTCTCCCTGTCTGCTTAAGTGTGCAAGAGCTGTACACTCCCCTGACATTATATAAAGTTCGAGAGGACTTGAGTTAATTACCAAAAGTAGTCATGATCTGTTAGGTTTATTATGAAACCTTTGGAGTGACAACGCAAAATCATTCTGCAGAAATCCCAATACCTCCATGCAAATGAGCACAGTTGATAATATTTATTGGCAGAACAGTGTTATAATCTCATTAATATTTGCAAATTTCAATTACAGGGAGGGCATGAGACTGTTAAGTAGTCACAGTTTTCCATTATGATTGGAACAAATACCAATTTATTAATTCATCATCTAATTTGGAAAAAGGTGAAAGTGTGATGCTGCTAAGAATGATATATGATGAAGTGGATTATTTTTGCATAGATGTTATTTTCTTCCTGTGACATTGAATTTCTGTGTCGAATTCTTGGAGAGAGAAAAGTACAAGAAAGCATAGGTTATTCTTCATATAAATGAAAAATTGAGATGGATCACTAGCATTATCAAAGCAAGTAATACAGTATTCCATTACTCAAGACCTGAATCTGTTGGATAACAATCACAAATGTGGTTCTCAAAAAGAGGGGTAACCCTATGTGTATTTCCCAAGAGGAAGCAAAAGGCAAGAAAATTACATTTTGATCCCTTTTCTTTTTCAACAAAGATATCCCCAAATGAGAAAATGGACTACCAATCAAGCAGAATAGTTTGATAGCAGGACTCTGTCCTCGTAAGGACTCCAACCAAAACTTTCGAAAGAAGAGTCTAAGCATTGAAAGACATAGGGATTTAGTCATGTATCTTTACATCTCCCATACAACTATATGCTTGTAGACATCACTAATTTGTTTATTAAAGTAATGATTTGTGGATTATTTCCTTCTGTTTTGTTGTTTTTTGGGTTTTTTTAAAATAATATTATCACTACTTTCTTATTTACATTACTTGGAACATTCTTGCACTAAAAGGCTCCTGTGGAGAATCAGAACCATTGTCCACCTCAACTAACAACCAAAAAGTCACCCAGTTCATATGGAGGCAATAATTTTCAACTAGGACAAGGGTAAAATAAACCCTCTGAAGCAAATCCTGCCCTCCTTCTACTCAAAGAGGCAGAACTGGTGTGTTATGCATCACACATCTAACACAAAAGCAACCATTCATTTCCAGAAAGAATAGCTTGCAGATGTCACTGCCAGGCATAGTTTGCTGTCAATCTAAAAATAAGACACATGATCTTAAAAGGAGCCAAAGAAGCATCCTAGAAACTCTTTGCTAACTAGCAAAGGGATGGAAACACGGCAGAGTTAATAAGCTTTTTCCAATACAGGGTAGATCAGATGTTGTTAAACCTCCTTCCTGGAGCCTGCCTGGAGCACTCAGAAAAGACTGTGACTTATCTGGGCAGCCAAAGAATCTCTTTTTCTCGCAGTCCAGACACATGGCATGCTACAAGATTTCACTGTAGCTGCCATCCTAGGCTTTTCACTTTGTTCTGCTCTCGGAAGTGCAACAGTGAAGCACATCTGTTTTGGCATTCTTCATTAGATGTGACAAAAAAACCCCAGAAACCAAAAAGAGATTGGAACCACAGCCTCATCACCTATCATAGAAGATGTCACTCTATCTCATCAGGGTGCACAGTGTGAATGGGTCTGGACTCATGGTTCCTCAGAGAGAAGATGAATATGCTTGGTGGCAGCTGGTAAAACAAGAAATATATTGAGCTCATCCTTCCTTTCCCTCTGGCTCAGAAAGACCTCCTCCCAAAGGAGAACAGCTCCAGTCAAAATGAGTAAGATGTGCTGTGAGGTGGGAACTGTTTTCAGCTTTTCATAATCTGATTTCAATACAGAGAATGAAGAATACTTAGCATGCCTCTAAGGCTGAAAGCAAGAGATGATTCAGACAAATCAGAAAGGTACACTTGCTCAAGGCCTTGTTAAAAACTACCTCTGGATAGCCTTTATCCCTAACAATCAGGCAGAACAGATGGCTAACGGGTTTCAGTCCCTGCCTGGAAGCAGTGGGGTTTATTTTGTGCCCAAAATCTGGTCCCATTCCATGGCTGGATGCCCACTGCAATCTGCAGTTTGGAAAGAGTCTGAGGGCAGGGTCAGATCAGAGAAGGTAGGTGGTAGAGGACCAGAGAAAAAGCCCAATGAACTGAGCTGGACAAGCAAGAATCATCAGATTCAATTTTGCAATAGAAAAGGCCATAGCAGAAGAAGAAGCTGTAAAACACAGGCTGGGGGGAAAATGCAGACCACTACGTGATAAGAATCAGTAACAAAGCAAGTAGATCACTTGGAGAAGTAACAAGTATTGAATTAAGCTAAATATGAAATACTCACAAAAATTTTTCAAAAGGCAAGAGGTGGTAATCTTATTTTTTCTTTATATGGATGTAAGGGAATGGATTAAGGAATGCCATTGGTTGGAAAAATAGATATGCAACTTTCACTTTGCTTACTTCTAGATTATAAAGGGATCATTTCCTATATAGGTTTCAAAATAATCCCACATATTTGAATAGGCAGTCAGCTACAAAACTAACAATGCAGAACAGTTAATTCAGATGCAAATATTAACAATTACAGTAACACAGAACTCATATAGTTAGCACTGTAGAAGCAGATACTCAGATAATGAAAACTAAAATAACTGCTGGTATCTATAAATTCAGAGATTCTTACCCTGCATTTTTATATATTTCAGCCTGCATATCAGTGTGCTATTAACTGAACTGAGCTTAAAATTCTGTGTGCAGTCTTTAAGATAATTTTTGAAAAGGGTAGCCTTCTGAGGATAGATATTTAAAATTCAGAAGGCTGCCCAGAATATCAGAGTAAGTTCAGCACTAGTGTAATTTTTCAACCTGACCCCAGAGGCCTACGAACTAAAATGCCAGCAGATTAAAATGCTTTTTAAAACCCATACTGCACTAAGTGCACGTATGACAGAGTTATACTTTGAGTTATAAGAAAACATTATCACCTTGGAGGTGGCAGCCGAAACAGTTAGGCTAGGACAATTTTGCGACAGCATGTGTCAAGCAGTTGCAGAACAGGGCTAATAGGGAGGTCTTTATCAAAATAACAGCAGCTTCAAGGTTAGTGCAGGGAGAGGGGTCAGAGTCAGGCCTGCCCCCTGCTGAAAGCAGTCAAGAGGAAGGTACAATTTTGGCCAGACTAACATCTGTTTTTTCAGAGTTTATAGAAATCTATTGGCACTGGTACCACATTGTCATCAAATGTGTCATGATCTTTCTCCGTGGATGTCTCAGCCTAACATCTGTTCAAAGTACCTTTATAAATAGACTGAAATATTTAACAGACAATTTATTGCCAGAAATTATCAAGTTTTGATACTGAGGCAGTTTGCAAAGTGATTTGCAAATCTAGATCATAATTGTGGAGCTTTTTCCAAGAAACAGGTGGGTAAAAAAGCTTCATCTCCAAAAAAATGTCTCAAAGTTGTGGTACATTCTGTGTTTGACACAGATTTGAAACTGGCTACTAGTTCACTATCCATTAGCTGCTGCTTGGTATGAATTCTTCTTCTTCTGGAGTGCATGACTTGTATTTATCAACTGATAGATATCATCCCTGCAGACCAAACTGAAGGGAGAGAAGAGATAAAGGCAGAGGCACTAGAGGCATTAAAGCAAGATGCAAGGAGCAGGATGCTCTTTAGATCTTGAATTACAGTTGTAGATAGTAGACATGCTTCAGAAACACACCAAAGAAACTCCAGGTCAGCTTTAGATCTACTTTCTTAACTATTCCTTTTTAAGAATCACTGATACATAAGTTAAAATTTTAGAACAAACTCAGATTCTTTAACCGTTACATGCCATACCAAGTGATAAAATGCACTCAAAGTTAGGTAAGAGTGTGTACAATATATATTTAAGAATAACTCAGAAATCAATATGCAAATGTATATTGTGAATAATCAAACAGTATCTTTCTCAAATTTTTACCAGAGATCTTTCAATATACATACTACCCTATTGTTTTTAAATGTATGGAGTTACATACTACAAGTAGAATTTTAGGGAACTCAGTGATTTCACTAAAGCAAAGCAAGTGACTTAAGTGATATATCATCTGAATTTCCAAACCAAAGGTAAGCTAAAAATCCTGGTATGCTTCATTAAGTTACATTTTTCTAAAATATTTTCACTTCTTTGTTGGTCGAGCCAAATAGCTCCTACTGAATAATGAAACTGATATCTGACTATTGCATGTCTATCAGATTCAGATCCAATTCTTTTTTAGGCTTTATTCATTATATATGGGTTTATGAAATAGTTAAATCAGACTCTTTGAAACTTCTGAGGGATAGCCTAAAAGCATTACTTAGAGAAAGAAATAGTTAAAAGATTTATATTTGTTCCTTCTCCCAATTTGAAGCCTCCAAAGGTAAATGCAGCTTGCTGGAGCCCTAACTGAAAGCAATGTCCAGAGAAGGCACTGGGACCTCATGCGTACCCCCTGAGATTCGGTCTTACCACACACCTGGGGTCACAGGATTTGGAGGCAATTATTTTACAACTGGTGGGACATTCTTAGCTCTCTGCTAGTTAACTTTCCCCCAAGAGTACTGTAATTTTTGTATGCAACCCATGAATCACAAAACTGGTATTGAAGGATTGTGTTGAGAAATAGAATCTTTTCTAGGCAACATTTCAATTTATCCATACCCAGATTAATACTCATTATTTTTGTAGTTGTGATATTCTGCATCAGTGAAAGTAGAAAAAATTTTACAAAAGCTCAAGAATAATAGATAAAGATGAGTTGCAGATGTTGTAAAAGATGCACAATGATGTTAAATACCAATAAATAAAAACTTGTAAGAATCACTATAAATGTATTTTCCCTCCACAATTAAATCAAATATTATTTTTCTTATGAAATGAGTCCACTATCACACAATTACTTATTAAAACTGTATCCAACTATACTGCATAAGTATAATTTTCAGTTAGCTAAAAAGTCTGTATTTTAAATCATAAAGAAGTGTGATTTCTGAGACCATACCCTAAAAGGTCTGTCATTATTTTTTATCCCTGACACACAGAATACTTAATATTCTACCAAATAAGGACTTTTGTCTCCATTTGCATTCAGGGCAAAAATTAGTAATGCATCTTTGAAAAGCAGTTCTTGTAATCTCCCTTTTTTGTACCTTCAATGCCTTCAAAATTTCTGATAACAAATGCACTGTATATAGACAATAACTTTCTTATAATGGCAATTTCTGGATAAACTGATCCCAGCATTTGATGAGAAATGCAACTATAAATAATGCAGAAAAGTAGCCACTATTTCCTAAAACATTTTACCACATTCAAAGCTTCCACTACTTTCAGAATGTTATTGCAGTTAATGACTGTTACAAACAAACGTTAAGCCCCTTGCATACTATTTGTAAAACATCACGCTGTGCTGTAGTAGCCCCACTTAAATGAGTTGAGTTCGTTCCTATCAAGAAAAGTGAATAAACAATTCCTATGTATTCGGAGTCATTCTGACCTAAATAATACTAAAACTACATCTATGGAAACGAATTAATAGTGGTAGGGCATGGATTCATACCCTGGAACTACATTTTTCTGGAAAATAACATCTCAGGGCAGTCTCTGACACTTTTTTGATCTCAGCTACTTGACCAGCTGTCTCCCAAGGGTTTTCTGGGCACAGCTAGGGCACTCGCCCAGCCTGAGGACTGTTCCCAAGAGGCAGGCTAGATGTAGCCAGTGCTTGAGAGGTTAAGGGAGCTTAACCATATGTAAGTGGCCATGCATAGCTGGCCTCCAGGCTAGAGGGAAGCCTCGTATTGTTCAATTTATTTATAAAAAATATAGGCAAGGAGGAGAAATGCAGCTGTAATATTAAAAAACTCAACAAACTACAAAACAAACATGTAAACAACAAACATTCACAATTAGTCTCCCAATAGTAAACATTCTCAATTAATCTCTCATTATTACTGAAATAAAAGAGACAAACCCTGACAAATCTGTTCTCTTGTGTCCCAGGGGTATAAACAGACGTGAACGGCCAGCTTCTGTCAACCACCGTGCTGGGGATTTATGCTGTATCTCCATGCTGTGCTTTCCATATTGACCCAGTGCACTTGTGCTGATACACAGCCCAGTCTAGGGGCAAGCTGTCTCGTCCATGAGCACTACTCACTGATACATGTCAAGTCACATAAACAACACACATTCAACTTAAGGTACTGAAACACTAGACTAAGTAAATCAGACTTCTTTCCAGCTGTACACTAAGCTTTTACCTACATTTTAAATGTACATCCTGAGCCTATTTATGGTTCAGTCAGAAGGTATTTTCCTCTTGAAGCTGTTAAAAAGACAGCTCACTACTCACTACTTTCTTTAGCTATGGCAAAGAGACACTTCCTTTTTCTTTCTCTTCTCACCTTATGTCTTCCTCAACGTATGAGTTGTGTTAAGCAACAAAACAGTCACCATCCCAATAAGCAAGTACCTTTCCAAGAAAGCACCCAGAATACTTCTGTGTGTAATTCTGCGTGTGTAATACTTCCACATCATCTATTAGACCAAAACCATGATCTGTCCAATGTTGTGTCCACTCTGAAATGGGGCAAAATGTATTCTCCCTATCAGGAAAAACATTAGGAGTTTTTGAAATTATTTTTGAAAGTTGAAAAAGGAAGTTTAAAATCTTCAAAGTTTAGGAAGAAAAAAAAATTAATTAGGGACAAATCAAGAATCTCGTGTCAATATTCTGGGGATTTCTTTCAGTTTCTTATTTCTCATTTTTACAAAAAAAACACCCTACGGATTAAGAAGGAAAATATATCTTTAAATTAATATACAATCACAGTACACAAAAAATACATGAAAATGTCTTTTCTACAGACAGCTTTGTTTACAATGAATTTACATGTCTGAAAAATATCTAAATTTCAAAGAAATTTCAATCATATTCGAGTTTTTTCCTGAGAGCTGACTGAAATATTTTAAAGACAAGATTTTTGCAATAAAAACTTTTCATCTATTCTTAAAGATGGAAAAATTAATTTTTTAATGCAAACTATTTTCAAGGTGATGAATAATAGAGGCATTAATCAAATATATCTGCTTTGCATAAAAGAAAATTGTTTGAAAGGTTAGAAACTAGTTTTATCCCTTTTTCTTATTTCTTCCCTTTTTCTCATTGAAATTCTTTCCTGCTTCCACAAAAAAAAAAAATAGCAGAAAATAAGAATTACATATATATCATTAAAAATCTTATATGCTATTTCTAGATTGTTTTGATGTAGAAGAACGGTGACAAATCTGGACGACAACTAAATAATTTCAATCAATTTTTGTTAAAGAAAATAATTTCTGTTCAAGGATAATGCTTATAAGTAAAGCTTCTGCCATGAAACCCTTTGTTCTTCCTCACTGTTACGTAAGGTGGAGCTATACAAAAACTCTGAGCCATCTTCACCAAAAATAGTCCCTTTGCTAACCACCAGTATGAAAGCAAAGATATTAACAACACAGTAGGTCTAGTACAGAAGGGAGTAAAGAGCTGTTGATTCATGTTCAGCTAGATCTTCCTCACTAGCATTCTGGGAGCAGTCCTGAAGGAACTGCTAGGAAAGCATCCACAAAAATGAAACAAGTTTTTAGATACATCAGAAGGTCTGAATTTCCATTTTCTGCAGTTACACAATTCAACTTTCTGCAGCCTGTGTTTTTTGGCTATACCTGAAGGAAGTGAATTTCATTCTTAGTTCAGAAATGACCCAATACACTACACTGAAAGAGTAGCTAGCAGCCAGTTGTAACCAGATTTTTTTCCATATGCATACTGAGGACTTCTAATTCTAGGACAAATTTTTCACTAATTCTCCTCAAATCTTTTCTACCTCCGAGTGAAAACTCTGTGGTTGGTAAAGAGCTTATCAGTCATATTTTCTTTTTCAGAATTATTTTCCAAAAAGATTATAACAGATTATTTTATACAGATTGTGCATCACCACTCAGGAATGTAATTTTCCACCAAAAAACAAGAAAAGACATGTTGTTTAACTATCCTGACAGATTCCCCACTGGCGGACTTTTTCTCCTATTGCAAATCTGGTTTACTTTACATTTGAGATTAATCTTTTTACGAGAGGTAGGAATGTGAAATGATAAAGAGGAAGGATTTGCTGCCACCTCTGACATTATTTATAATTATACAGCAGTTACAAAGGTGAGGACATGCAGCAGCAAATTCATCTAACATATTTTTCTCCAAATCTTACTTCTGACATCATGCCAAAGTTAGCTCCATTCAATCCAGTCAACTGCCTTTTCAGCATCAGAAATTGACAGGAAAAAATGGTATATCTATTTACCGTATTAAATAAAATACTCTATTAAATATTCCACTACTCTACTGTCATCTTCTATCTTCCATTTTCCTAAAAGCCGTATATTACATCCATTGATGATCTTTCCTGTTTCTCCAATATAAGACTGCAGTTGCTTTTTCAAGTCTTCACAGGAAGATCTTAACTGTGATTGTAGATGACACTAGCCTGTAGCAGACAAAATATCTTTCAGATTCGTGTTTTTCAGCACATGATGTAACATTGGCTTCAGATACTGAAGTGCAGATTCATTTTGTTTTCTCCCTTTTCAAGATTTGGTTACTTTTTTTTTTTTTTTTTTTTTTTTTTTTTTTTTTTTTTTTTTTTTTTTTTTCTTTGACAGCACTGGCTATTATTTATAGCCTTGAGTTTATAACATTCTGCAGGAGAATCATTGGACCCTGCTGTTTTACCTTCAGGAAACAGTTTAACCACTCTCAGCTATTTATTTTGCTGTCATATCTTGCTCTGCAACTTGATGGTCATACAGGAAGAACAACCAGCAAATCCCTGCTGGGTGAGGAAATCAGACAGTAACAAAGTAGGGCATTATACAGATTTTGATATTAAAAGAAAAAAGTTATATATATATATATGCACATGTATACACACAGATAAATGTGTATACAAATGCACACAAAATCTGTTAGGGCCATCTGGATTTCCAGCATGGGAAATGGTTATTTTCTGGCTTTAGTCTTCTTTTGAGGCTCCCATCCTCTCAGTATGTCAGCTTTAGTTACTTCTGCCCTGGCCAGAACATGTTAGGTAACACAACTTTCATAATTTTATTTTTAACCTCAGTTGCACTTACTTTATGTTTTCCTTCTGTTTTAAGAATCTTTCATAAAAGTGCATTTTTCCCCCTCCTGAAAAACAAAACAAAACAAAACACATCCTAAAATATATTTTACTTCATTTTGCTATGACTGCCACTTCCAACTTTGTTTCTACGTTCATCCAGAGTTTTGCCAAATGCAGTTGTGTCTATATACTTGGCAAAACCCATGCCACCTATAAGAGGAAAAATAAAAACAAACCTGTCTGCACAGAATCCTGGATGCAGTGTAAATCCATTTCAATTGATGTAAACTGACTTGTCTCCCATGAGATGCCAGTTTTCTAGTGCTGTCATCATAGTAGCAATGTCAGGTTGCAAAGGGAGGTTTTGATGTAGGTTGAAAGTCCGTCAGCTAGTGCAGGAAGTTTACATGCTGCTGAGCAAGCTTAAGTACCTGTTGTAGAGGACAAGTCTCTCATTTGTTGTTTCACTTTCCACTTAATTCTACATAGGATTAATTAATATTAATATTTCATTTGCATAATTTTAAAGAAATATAGTGCATATATATGTATTATAAATTGGTTTATTAAGTTCTTTTACCAATCATTTTTGGTATTCACAGACTTTTAATGATTTGTGCTGCTCTGTAAAATCCTGTCATCCCTTGATAGACTCTGAATATGTGACTGCTATAATACAGTCTAATAGTTTTATTTATGACAGTCCTTTGGAGACTACATCAACTGTGTGCAGTCAAGATTGTTCAAGCCATTATAATACAAGATTGTATTACAGTGATTTGAATGTATAAAAGTTCTTTCATTTCCAAAAGAGAAATGAATTTATAGACACCATTCTGTAATGTATCAGGACAAATGTGTTACTTTAATCCTCCAGACTATTTATATATTATTTGTTTATTTATTTATTTATAGTGTGAAATATGATGTATAAACTTAAAAAGCCTTAAAAACATTTGGGGATATTTAATTGTTTAAACATAGGGGAATTCCTTCAATTTATCTTCATGAAGAAACTCTGATTATTAAAGAATTGGCTCTCAAAGTCTACCATGTGCAGTGTTAGCTCCTGATATTACATATAAAGTTCACTTTGTAGTAGTCCTGGATTAAAAAAAAAATCATCCTTTACATCTTATCTTAGTTTATTTTTACTAGAAATATAAAAGAGTACAGCTGTACAACTCTTTTTAAGACAGTTAATATCCTGCAGTACTTCTAAAGTATGCAAACCATTAAAAACAAAAAAAGTAGAAATATTTTAAGCTTTTCCCTAGGAAGTTAAATTTAAAGTTGCCTAATGCTGAAAACATTTTATAACCATAGATTTAAAGACTTGAATAAACTTAAGAAAATTATTGCTTTTCGTGGCCATTGATCACAAAAGCATCTTTGTTCAGCAAAATATGATTAGGTCCCCTTGAGGTCAGCACATGCTTAAGGACTAATATTTATTTACAGGTTTTGCCAATTTGAATCTTTCTGCAATTACCATTTCATCTGATTGTGTTAACAATAGACAGTAATGTTTGTTTGTTCAGAAAGAAATTTTGTGCTTATAGACTTGTAATACTTGAGAGAGAGAGTGAGTGGAGCTAACACAATATTTTATGCAACAGGACATAAGTATTGCTAAATGCTATTGCTGGATTGGGCAGACCAAGAGCATAAATAACAGAAAAATACAGTCTTGGTAGAGAATGATGTCTGGCCATTTTCCTTCAAAAATTGAAAGTTGCGTTCTTGATTTTTTTTTTTTTTCAATTTGCATGCATTTTTGTTCTGAACCCAAACTGAACTAAACTAGTTTTTCCATCTTTATTTCATTTAGGCAGTAGCATCTCATTTCAGTCTGCAGGCTTTACTGGGGAATATCATATTATCAAGGAAATGTCCTGATTGTAGCAGGAGAAAATTGAACACACACAAACACACACATACACACACATGAAAACAAAGCACAGTTGAAACAAGACATAGTCCAGTGACTGATATTTTAAGTTGCACGTGACACTCTTTCCTTGTTCTGTTGCACTGCATTTAGATATTGTATGGCTCTCCAGACATGCTATGCATAATTTTACATACCATCTGCTTTACATGCCAGGTTCCATATGTACAATGTATAACCTAAAACCAATATTTTGATTGATATGAGCGACAGTGGAGGCTTTTGTTCTTAAATTGTTGAATAGAAGAATGTAGTCCTAAATAAATTATCTAATGAATGTGTTCTAGGATTAACAAACAATAATATTTATTTTGAAAATGTTTTTAAAAGTGTAATAATATCAAAATTCGGGTGACTTTCAAGAACCCCACTAATATTGCTTCCTAGATGCAAATACCAAGAGAACTGTAAATGCTGGCTACCATTCACTTAAGAACTACAGCAATACAAGGGCATAAACATGTTTCAGAGCCAAGCAAGGGACAGCAAAAATACTCTTGAAATAGTCATCTGAATAAAGATGAACAGTACTTTTTCCTGAAAACAGGACAAGGTTTATTAAGATACTGAAAGTGAGTAATAGTTATTCAGAATCATGTCCTGGAGTTTCCCGATACTTCATTATCTGGCTTCATTCGACACTTCTTTAAATACTCAAATCTTCAGTTACAGGCAAGACTTAAAAATCTAAATTCCTATTTCAAAGATGCTGTCCACAAGAACAATTGTCTGCGTCTCTATATGTACATATGAAGAATAATAATATAAAAAAATAAAGAAAATACAGAATTCAAACAATGGCCTTTAGACAAATCCAAAGACTTATTCAAGTGTGTATCCTCATTTTTAGAACGGCCGACTCTCTTCGTCCAGGAAACCAAACAGCATTAAACATTGCTTTGTATCTTAAAAAAACCCCAAACATTCCTCTCCCCTCCCTCAAAAAACCTCCAAAAAAACCCAACCAAAAACATAAAAAAAAACAAAACACAAAAAAACCCCAAAGAAATCCAAAACAACAACAACAAAACCAAATCTCTTAATATGGAAATTATTACCATATTTTTCACATTTGAGTTGAAATAGACGCATCAAGAACAATAAATTGTGGCATTACACTATGCTAGCAAACAGTAGATAAAGTGGAGAATATAGGAAGCAACAAAGTAGCTTAAACATGCGATGTACCATAAATTATACACCCTTTACTTCTATATATGGCACATGATAAAAGAAACATTTGAATTTAGAGGAAGATTAGAAAGAAACCTGTAATGTGACATTTAAAGAAAGAGGTGTTTGTGTTGCCTACATACTTGCAAAGAGAGAAGATACAATCAGTGGAGCATTTGTCCATTTTGTGT
>VXBA01002327.1:165911-263187 GCA_013399895.1 Serilophus lunatus | reverse complement strand
ATCGCGGTGCGACCAGGTGCGGCCCAGCGGGCCCCTGGCCCCGCGGCCCCCAGGGCCCCGCCGCCGCAGCGGGAGCTGGCGGGGAAGGGGTTGGAGGAAGCGCGCATCCTCCCCGCTGGCACACGCACCGCCGGGGGAAGGGGGAGAGCGGGGGGAGGGATTAAATATAATGATAATTAAAAAAAGCCCAATCACTAAGGAAGGGAAGGAAAGAAAAACCCGCAAAACTCTGTTTTCTACTTCCCGGCCCTAAAGCTGCGATCCCGTGGCAGCGGGGCGCTCCAGCCGCGTCGGGAGCCGTCACCGCCCGCGGTGCAGCACGGCGGCAGCTGCCGCTGCCGGTAGCGCCCAGCTGAGAGCCGGAGCCTCTCCCCGCGTACCGAGGAGCCTCCCTCTTTCCCTCTCCCCCCTCCTTCCCTCCCTTTTCCCCTCCTTCCCTCCCTCTCTCCCAGTCCTCTAAGGCAAGCAACGCAGCCAGGTGCTATCGGCTCGCCCCGCAACTAGGGGAAGGGCAGGGCCAGGCCCTCCGCCGGCGCTGGCTCCTCTGCGGGCAGCGGCCGGGCTCCTCCTGGCACCGGGGCGGCCCTCGGAGGCTGCAGCCGCTCGGACGCGGCAGGAGAGGGGAAAAGCGAGGAGTGGAGATGGGGGATCGGATGCCCCGAAGAGCTGCCGGCGGGGCCCAGGAGCAAGGGCGAAGGAATGAAGCGGCAGCGGAGAGGCTTGGCCTGGGCCGGGCAGCGGTGTGGTGCCACACTGCACACCTGAAAGCGCCGTTCTCTCCGCTCGGCTGCTCACCTCCTCCCCGAAGGGAGTGACCCGCTGGAGAGGACCGATCATTACTGCCGGGTGTTTTGGGGGAGGTGGGGGGGAGCAGTCGGAGAATAGAGGGCGTGATTGCAAGAATCAAATGAAAAGGGGGAGGGGAAGCAGAACGCACACCAGAAAAAGCCCGTTCTGGGGAAAGAAATAAAAAATAGCCGCAACAGCGTTTAAAGTTGGTCGCTTTGTGATTTGCATTATAACGCTGCCGTTGTCGCCTGGGTTCTCTGGTAGTGCCCAAGAACATAAAGATGGGAGAGGGGGAGTTTTGTACTTTTTGTTCTTTCCCTTCTGGGCCGTACTTCTCTCTCTCTTTTAAAAAAAAAAAAAACAAAAAAAACCAAACAAACAAACAAACAAAAAAAACCAAAACAAAAAAAAAAAAAAAACAAAAACAAAAAAAACAAAACAAAAAACCCAAACCTCTCAAAAATCAACCCCCTACTCCTTGTTTGGAGAGGTGGCTCCAGGTGGTGCCGTAGTTAAAAGGAGTTTTCTTGGGAAAGGGGCGTGTGTAGAGCACTCTTCAGAGCGCTTCTGTCGGGTTTTGGGCCCTCAAGTTTGGCAGCCCGGGGAGAAGAGGCAGCAGGAACTGTAACCTCCCCGGAGGGTTGTCAGGCAGTACCAAGGGCAGCGCCTGAGGCCGGGGCGAAGGGCGACCGAGAGCAGGGAAGGCTGCCGCTTGCTTTCCCTGCTCCTCCTGCTGTGCGAATCGAGATCAGTGGTTCTTTTTTTGTGGAGGAAAAAAACCCCAAACCAACAACCGAGAACAAAACAAAACAACAACTGGATAAAATGTTTTATTTACCAGCAACTGATGCTCTGATTAAAAAAAATAGCACCAAATCTTAACCCAGATTAACCATCTAAATGTATGAAGCCGGAGGCAGCATGTCTTTTTGCCAGACCTATGATCCATTAACCTCTTTAGCTCGTTGTTGGCAGGCAACAATAGCACACGATTAAATTCTTACATTTTAAAGACATGCCATTTTCTTTTCATACTTCCCTCTCCTATGTTGCAATGAACATTTTCAACAATAAAATAATACTATAAGGTTTTAGATGCTTTGTGTTAATTTTGTGGGTAAAAATGTGCTGTATTAAAGGTAATATGCAAAAAGATGGACATCAGCATATTAAAAATTCTTTATAACAAGGTTGTTTGATAATTTTACCTTCACAATTGAATTACAATACTATTTAGACCGTGCCATTCAAAGTTCTAGTTGAAGTTCTTTTTTTACAGGGAGAAACCAAGCAAAACCAAACATAAGAGTATGAAAATCGTATATATAGGTATCTTTTTTCCTTCCATGTGTTATAGATGTATATACACATACATGTCCTTTAATCCAAAAATATTCTCCAAAGTTATATATTCCTACATGAATGTTTGTGTATGCGTACATGCTATTTATATATATATATATATATATATATCCATTATATAAATAGAAAATTAGAATAGAAAAGAAGCGGAGCTAAAAATACAGCTCTCAACTACCTGCCAATTAGCTATAAAAAGTGCTATTACTTGGAGAAGTCATAGAATCACTGGTACAGAATGAATATGAAAGATGTACCTTGCACCTTCTTCTTTACACAAACAACTTAGGTAATAGAAATACATCTGTGGAAAAAAGAAGTGCAATGTTTTCTGGGTTTTTTGTTTGTTTGTTTGTTTTTTTGGTGTAGGACTTTGGTCCTAACTGTGAAAATACTTGATTTGAAAGTCTGCATTCAGAGAAGTTGAATCTGTCACTGCTGACTCTGGGAGTGGAAGATAAATAATAGCATGTGCAAAAGCGATGACTGATCCCATGAGGATATGGGGAAAAGGAATGGGAAAGATGATGGGGATAGGGAATAGGGCTAGCTGAATGACAACAATGAACAAAAGAACCTGGTATATTACAGAGGAAGTTTGGCCTATAAACAATTGCTATCTCAGGTAGTGGAGACAGCATGAAAGAAAACCTTAATTCCTTTTGCCATGGTCAGGCTGTGCTGTAAAACACAGCCTATTGCTCATTAGAGAATTAATTAATTACAGTGTAAGATAACACCTACATCCTCTTAAGGCCTGCACACATTGTTTCTAGATCCTCTGTGATTTAGGAAAAGTTCTCTCAAAAGCACCAAACATGAGACTCTCAGAAATGCTGAAAGACCATAGGACTCATCCTCTTGAGGAACATTTTAGGGGTGTCTTTCTTGTCACCCTAACAAACTCCTCAGATACAGTTAGCTGACACTGTGCTGTCCTAGCCCAAAGACAGAAGGACCGAAGACTCTTTATTGGGTGTTTTATTTTTTTAATCTGAGAACATGTACTCTTGATCCCATTTTTGCTAAGATCAGTAAGAAAATCAAGAAGTGACTGCTACATTAGCAGAATGTTTTAACTGTGTGAGACCGCCTGGCTTTAAGAGCAGATGTTAGAGATGAGAAAGTCATGTGAATCTACACTGAACAGTATTAAATTTAGACTATATTTCCACCTGGTGTAGTAAGAGTAGTCTTTAATAACTCAAAAATTAATGGATGCTTGTTAGTACTGTAGATGATATGTTACATATTGAAAGGTATGTTTTAGCTGGTTGCTTTTTTCTCTCTGGTTGCTTTCTTCACTAAGTCTAAAGAGTTTTCTGGTTACTTAAGAGCTGTCTACTGTAGTAGGAGAGAGGAATAAGGTGTTATACACACTGATCCATTTTTGCATGTGTTGTGTAGGCTAATCACTTTGATATTCACTGATTGTAAAACTGTGAAGTACCTGACTATCCAAAATTCCCAACTTTCATGTGGTACAAAAGTAACAAATATTTGGTAGCTATAATTTAAAGAAAATACAAAGTTGACCCTCTATGCTTTAATAAAGTTCTGTTTGTTTCCTTTATGCCTTTTTCTACTACAAAGCATATTATCCAACAGCTTTATTGTATTAATTTTCAGTATTGTAACTTGGAAAAGAACATACCATTTATTACAAACAGGCTTTGATAAGAAATAACAAGCCAATAAGAATGGCAAGATTGAAATGCCCAGACTTTATTATACTCACTGTATATTGGTTTGCAATCTCATTAACCCTTTTAAACCAGGTGAGTTTTTGACACTGAAGGTTTTGACACTGAGGGTTTTCTGAGAAAGTCAAAAGAATGACGAAAACATTACGAATTGGTACAGGATGGCAATTCTTCCTTATATAATAGTATGGAACTAAGATGGTAGCACTTTCAGTTTAAAATTCAAGTTTCACTGATAATTTTGGAAATTAGACCATAATGTTACTTTGCTATACACCTAGTCTGTCATACGTGTATGTTTTATGTAATTATATCCAAATTCTTCAAAATTGCATTTTGTTCCGTGTGAAGTATCTTATATGCCAACTTTTTATTAACTTATGGCATGTTGACTTATTCTTTGGAAAAAAATTGTGCTTTTAAAGAGCTTTGTAAAAAGTTAAGATGCTTAAAGATCTTATAGGATTATGTAAACTCCTGTATTACAATAATTGCTATATTTTTTTAAGAAATCTAGCCAATTCTCTTAAGAAATCCTTGCAATTCTGCTAGATTGAAACTCACCTTCATAACCTGCTAAAACGTGCTTCACTGAATCAGTAAATAGTATATGTTTGAGCCGTCTGAATATTATTGACTTTTCTGGTTTCTGCAAAGCATTACATCAGAAGTCCCTTCCCCCCGTTGTTTTCATACCAGAAAAATCAATTCAAATCTTAGATATACAAAGCAACAAAGGTAATCTAACCTTGATATATTTCAGAATTTATAAAATCTCCTTCTTTATTTTGTTGAGGCTCTGCTTTGAAGGCTTATCTTTAGCACCTAAGAGTTTTGACAACTCTTTCTGAATTTATAGGAAAACATACTAAACAATAATAAGCTGAGAGGCAGCTTATTTAAAATCATAGAGGAATGTGACTAGCATGTTAAAGAGAGACTTTCATTTGGGGAAAAAAATTTCAAAGATACTAGGCTTAAAATCAAATTCTGCCTTCAAATGTCCATGCATGATTCCCTTTAGGAAGAAAAAACATTATATGCAAACACATAACATTAATTTTAATGGAAGATCACTGGATATGTGCAGAGTTATTGGTCATTGTGCACCCACACTAGTCATCATTTTTGCAGGTTTTTGATGATTTTGCTACCATTCAGTTCCAAGATAACATGCAGGGCCTACTGACACTTGTTTTCCATTAAGATAAGTACTGACAAAATAACTAAGGTTTGCATGTAAGAGGAATAATTCTCAGTTGTTTTACTGCCAATTCCAGACTTCTTCCTGACATTGCCATTGTCTTACACTGCTTTCCTATAAGTTTGCTAAACTTCAGCGATTGAAGCTGAAATTCTGTATGCTGAAGTTCTGTCTCAAGGCGCATATCTTTAGCAAAACCAACCTAAATGTCTCTGCTATACCTGAGAATGAGGGACATTATTTTGTTTTATTTCTTGCTGATAGTATTGCTTATTTTTTAAGAACTCTAGTACCTTCAGGTAGAGAAGAGACTTATAAGTTGGCAGGGTGATAAGTATTGGTTTAGTTGAGGATGGCTCAACTAAATGGTATCCCCATGAAAATTCATTTACATTTTTCTAGTTCATGAACATTTTTAGGTTCAGTTCACACATGCTAAATAGCAATTTGTTACAGTTATGCAGTTAAATGCATATGTTTAGTTGCTCTCCGTCCAGGCTCAGTCAGAAGTGACCTGGATTTGTCTCTCCCAATGCATTTGCTCTTAAGCAAGAGGGGCTGTTTTTCCTCTGCTCTTCATTTTGTTTAGAGCCAAAGGTGCACTGAGAAGTAGGTTGGTTCAGTTGAGTGCTGGAATGCAAAAAGTCTTCCTCGGATTTCTTGGGACTGGGGAGCTACCAAGGGTGAAGTGACAGGGATTTAAATGATAAAAAGTACAGGACGAAGGTCTGAGACCTCGGAGGAAGTGGTAAGGAAGAGACTGAATTCAGATGACTAGCTGCTTAGGTGCAGAAAAGTAGCATGGGAAAAGACAACGGATCTGTCTGTGTGGCAGTCAGATGGGAAAACTATGTGAGAATTTTATAATTTTGGATATGCTGATAAGGAAAAAGAAGAAATCAAAATACAGAATACCGTAGCTGGCTAAGTGAAAAGTCAGGTGGAAACAAGCCAGTGAAGATGTGAAGATGAGAATGAAGCCCCAGAAGTGGGGAAGAGAGTGAGAGAACTGGAATAAGGCATAAAAGTAGAAAAAGAAATAGAAAAGTCTGTAATACTAGAGCATACTGTCATGCAGATCTTGGAAATGAACCAATCATCCCAAACCTCAGCATTTTGCTGTTATCAATAAATATCTGTGAAACCTGTTGGCAACGTGTTCTCCTCACTCTCCTCTGGTGCTGCTCTATACAAGGGGTGACCATCTGTTACCATTGTCAAGCCTGACAGTAGCTCTACTGGCAGAAACATACCCTGCAGGTCTAACTTCCTGGTCACAATGTGGTACCAGGCCACTTTTTGAAACACTTGTGTTCATTCTTCTTTGAAGAATAGTAAAGACATAGAAAACGGAAAGGAAGAGAAAGACAATGAAGAAGGAAAATGAAAGGGAAGAAGGGAACCCTTTAATTCTTATTACAATAAACAAAGTATTACTGTAATATATTAGGCAACATTAGAACTAAAGTTGATTTTACTGACTCAACCTCACTATTTGTGAATATACATTATAACACATT
Source organism: Serilophus lunatus (assembly GCA_013399895.1). NCBI lineage: Eukaryota > Metazoa > Chordata > Aves > Passeriformes > Eurylaimidae > Serilophus > Serilophus lunatus. The sequence goes on along the minus strand of VXBA01002327.1, from coordinate 256,612 downwards.
TTAAAATTACAAAACGGTGTACTATTTTTCTTCCACTCATATAGGACATTATCGCTGCATAATGACTTAACAGGTTCATAATGTTTTGTTTTATTTTCATTGGCCTTTGGTCAGATCAGACACTTTTCTCCAATTTATTCAAACTCTACTGAGAAAAAATATTAATTTCATTTTCAGAGGATTTTTTTTCTGAAACCAGTTAATATGACATGTGCATACTTTGCGAATTAATATTAATTTACTTTCACTCTGCTTCTTTCATTCCTGTCGTAGAGATGAGAACTGAGACATAATCAATGAAAGCATGAGTATCTACCACTTTTGAGTGTAAGTGTAAATTATCTAGGAATTTGCATTTTACTTTTTGAAAGGCTATTGTGAGCTCTTTTCAGCACTTCTACAAATGAGACCCAGGCTTTTAAGTAGGGCATACAAAACTAAGATACTTGTAACTTGTGAAGAATATGTGAAAGTTCATTTTTGGTGGATTTTCTAGCTTACCACTTAAATTTCTCAGCTATGCAAGGGGCTAGTATCCTGTGCTACATGTCATCAATCAAATGGTTTAAGAATGAAATGTTAATTGAAGTGCATACTGAAATTTTTTTTACAGTATGTGCTCTAAAAACAATAACAAAAAGACAGACCAAAGCTGATGGCATTGTTATAAAACTCATCCCACTTTATTCCCAAGGATGATAATGAGAGGTCCTGCAAAAACAAAAGATATTTTCACAATCTCTGTGCAAGGTACACCAGAGCCCACCTATGCCAGCTATGACTAGGTCATAATTGAGAGTTAGTTCTTCAAGCATGGTGAAACTCTAAATCCCAGAATCATCTGTTCCTTAAAAGTTTTCTGAACATTTATTTTTTTGGACAAACTGAAAAGTTTGTCTACTGTTTAGCAGTGCCTGCAAAATATTCAACTTTGAAACTGACAGCCCACTTCACTTTTGGTGCTGTCATCTCAGTTTTTTGAGCATTTAAGATACTGCACTTATAGGAAGAGAAAAGATCCACACAGAGCTAGAGGAGAGGGAAACTGTTGGGCTTGCTAGGGGATGGAAGCCTTTGCTTCTCTCTCCACATTTCCTAGCAACAGCAATGCCAGGATAACATTTCCACTTTTCTGATTTGGAACAAGCATTGAAGAAGAAGTGAAATATGACCAATTCTTCCTTTGCTGTCCATAACAAGAAACTTTTTCTAAATTATGTCTTCAGGGAATTTCAATGGAATATAAAATGTAATAGTTATTTTCATATTCATTTTTGAAGGAACTTGTAAGCCAAAATTCTTCAGCTTAACAAGGACAGTACAACAGGGGATCTCCTTTTTCTTTGCTAAAATCTGCAGCTGAGGACTTCTATTTGTGTGTGGTTTTGTAAAAATCACAAATGACTATTTCCTCTGAATTGATACCTTGTTGGTTAAGATCTTTTTGGACAGGAATTGCTTTGCTAGACCAAGATAAACAAGCACCTGATTAATCTGTAGTTCAAAACCAGGTTAGTTAAGGTCAGATTTATGGAGACTAAAGCTAAGAATCCCATTTATTTTTTCATTATATCTGTAACCACCAGCAGCTTTCTGAGTTACCAGTTCTGTTGAAGCCACACTATAGACTGCTGCTCTGAACTTTGAGCCAGGTGCCTACTTGAATTTACAGATCTAGTTCAGACTGAAGAGATACTGCAGAGCTGAGGCCTCAGCTCTTTTCCATAGAACTCAGAAAATTCTTTGTGCGTATCTCAACACTTGATGATTTGTTTTCCTCCTTGAACTGTTGATCATCAACAAGCTGTGGACAATGGAAATAGCTGAATTTCTTTAACTCAGACTCTAGGTTTTTGGGAAAAAAAGAGTAAATATGTTCAAGTATGTGTTGAATAATGCGTTTCAAGTGCTGCCTGTAAACATGACTTTACATTTACCTACATATTTAACAGTTTGTTTTTCTTTTTGTAACAAATCCAAACACTCATAATCACATGATTAATAAATTTACATTTCATGCTACATGTAGCTGGCAGAGCTAGAGAGAGATAAAGGTTACCTGTACTATGGGTGACATCTTATAAAGTGTACAAAGTACTTCTAGATGCCATATTTAGGAGCTGGTGTAAAAATGAATATTAATCTTTCAGGTTCATCTTTTTCAATTTTGTTTTGTTGAATTTTTCCTTAACAGGCACACATGACTAAATATATGGGTTCGATCTCCACATTTAGGCATTACAGAACCATATATTGCTCTTTTAGAATCACTTTCAGAAGCACTGATTCCCCTGGCATCTTGCTGGTGAGAGTGGAAGAGACATGTGTCATGTATCCCATTTCTCCTCTCACTTAGGCATATGCCAAATAATCCCATTCACAATGGGATTAGATCTGCTAAAAAGTTTGCTTCCTTTGTAATATAACTGGAAAAGCACTATCAAATTTCCTTAGTGTAATGGCTAGAAGACTTTTTAATTTCCACTTTACATTTATGTTCCTCTAGAATGTTCTCTGTTTCAGTATTACGATTTAATGTTCTTTCTTCTTTCTTTTATTTATCCACTGCCTTTTATATAGGGCTCAATCACCTCCCTCTCTGCTTAATTTTTCTATATATTTTTCTACCAAAAAAACCCAGTTTTGACATCACCCTTAAAATTAGTCCTTTTCCCCTGTTTTCTTCCATAACCTTTTCTCTATCTGTTCTCTTTCAAGGGAACCTTTCCTGACCAGGAAATATCAATGTGATATTGCAGCTGAGGTTTAACCAGGGCCTAATGCCACGATACTGATGCTTGCCTGACTGATTCACCTTTTGCAATACATTTTCAGCATCTGTTTGGGAGTTTTCTGCTGCGTCGTATTGTCAGTTCATTCATTCAGAGACTATCACCTCCCATTTCTACAAAACATTTCCATCTGATAAGCCTCCAAGCATACTAGAGAGCTTTTTTATTATTAGCTCTATGTGCATGATTCCAGCCACAGTAAGTAAGACACTTCTTGAAAAAGTGACCAAATCAAAACATGTCTCATATTGTAAGGGGCAGAGAGTCATGAGGGAAAGAATTAATTTCCCCAGGCATTTAACAAAAAGACCAATTGACTCTTGTTTTGTTTTGAAGGTCTCTACAGGAGTGGTGACACAAAGAATTAAAAAAAAGAAAGACACAGAGTTAGGTCCAAGAATTAGTCTACAATATATGGTAATATCATAAATATTTTCTGAAGTAAGCAGGATTTCTATGGTAGGCAGTGATTATGCAGTCACAGAATCACAGAATCAAATCACAGAATCAAAGAATATGCTGTATTGGAGGGGACCAATAAGGATGATTGAGTCCAACTCCTGGCTGTGCACAGGACTATCCCTAAGAATCACACCGTATGCCAAAAGTATTGTCCAAATGCTTCTTAAACTCTTTTATATAGAATCTTTTTACAAATGAATTATGTATCTCAGAACACACTTTTCAAAGAGTAAGGATATATGTTATTTCCTAGCCATTTCAGTTGCATTTTGTGTCAACATAATTCATACATCTGTATTTCTTTTGTGACTGTTCATATATATTGCATAGAATTCTAAATGGATTATTAAAACATTCATGTACTTTATATAATTTCATTTGTACACAACTGTGTGAACTGCCAGATTACCAAAACTTGAAATGTTGTTTTTCCCAAGCTCTCTTTTGTAGGTTTAAATATATATTTCCCCCAGAGAAACAAATGTTCTCACATTCAACCTAAATAAGCCTTTTAACAGGCATAAGTTTTGCTTATTCTTGTCAGAGCAAAATTAGATATTAATCCAATGCCAAACAGAGTTTACAAGACAGTAGTAATTCAGACACCAGATTGCAAAGTGCTTTTAAGTACTCCTGCACCATTATTATATAGAGATTAATCTCTTAAAACTCTGAAGGAGAAGCACTATAGAATGCACCGCGGAAATATGGAGAATATTTCTTCCCTGTTAATGTACTATGGTGAACTGGCATAATGAACACACACCTACGCATCCACACATTGCTTCCCATTAAAATGTGAATATTTTCTGTATAAGCGTCAAGAGTAACACATTTAATCACAAAAAAGCTGTGTCATATATTGAGAATGTAATATGGAGCAAAATAGAAAATGTTCTGCGTTTTGCTGAATAAAGTGTTAAAGCAGTCTACACTTTAAAAGCCAGCCTCTGTGGTGTTTGAACTCATTGGAAAAAAGAATATTTTTTCTTCCAAAGGGTGGGAAAGTATATAGACTTTGTCTTGTGCTTTTCTTCTATCCCGTAGGATTGAACATGTTGCTTTCTTTACAAATTAGAGATTGGTGGGCTGCAATATCCATGCCTAATATTTAACAGTAGTATCTTCTCTGTAATATAATAGTATATAATGACACTTTGTTGATAATGTATGTAGACTGTTAATTGTTCTCGATATGCATATAAAATATTCACACATATTTCCAAACACATAGTAAAATATACCAATTCAAATCTTCACTGAATTTGATGAAAATAAAAGGTATGTGAATTTAACCTTGCTTATTTTAATTCTTTGTCTAGAAGCTCACTATGGAACTTCCATGTCACTTGTTTTAAAAAAACATCATAGTCATTAGCATTGCTCAATTGGTAAGAAAACCTGCATAAACGCCTTCCTATTAAAGAATTATAATAAACCCCCAATATTTTTTCATGCTATATGTAGTTACAGGTATTTGATATTTTAATTTGTTATCTATCTTTTATTAGCAAAACTAACAGAAATAGAGTCAAAATATAGGGAATATTTCAATAATGATTAGTAGTGTTAATTATAGAATTCTCTTATTTGATTTTGTTAAAACATAATATAATTTTTATCGTGTCTATGTCCAATAGATAGTGAAAATTGCCATACATAATGCAAGAAAGCCAAATCTCTATGGGTTTTTGAATAAATGCAGTATTGAAAAGAACCAGAACAAATTAAATGTGCTCATCTGCAGTTTGTATACTATTGCCTGGCAGAATTTCCATACATTTCAAATTTTTTTGCATCCTTTTCTCTATATGCCAAAGAATAAGAAAACAAAATTGATTGGTTGGTTGGTTAGTTTACTTCTTTACCCAAGCAAAGATTTTTGTACTAGAACTTAAAAAAACATACCTACTTGTGTGTTAGTGAGCTCACAGAAGAGCCACTGAGTCTAAGATCATGTTAGGTCAATTTTTTAGTAAAGAGAGATTTTGGTAGGATGCATGGAGCATTACTAATCTATTGTTTTTACTTGAGAATTTTTGCCCCTGATTCAGGAGCTTTTACTCTTTCAGCTTATTTCTAGCTATTTCTTATGTTTTGCTTCACTGGCAAGGGACGAGCAGGTTTATTGCAGTGACAACATCACAAATATAAGAGCATTTCATTGTTGCCTTAATCTAAACAGATGTGTTCACAGGTCTTGCTAACAGCCTGATTTGTATCTGAAAGGATTTTTCTTCTCCATCCTGTTCCTTCCCTCTGCTTTGTCTTGTTTAGCTTAAGGAATCTCATAATTGTAATGTTTATAGGGCGTTACAACTTAAAGCAGCTAGCTTAAATGAAACCAAAGTTAACATGATAGCGCTTGCAAACCAGCTGTCATTTAAATACTCTTTTTTTTTTTTTTTTTTCACTCATTGCCTATACCAGATTACACACAATTTAAAGAGCTACCTGGATGCCTATCTTCCAAGTACACAAAACACCTGAAATGTTTTATAGGATAAAATTACCTTTTCTCAAAAAATCAAGCTGTTAGAAAGCTTTACTATCCATTGAGATCCATTAGCACAGATGTTAATTAGAGTGTGGAAGATTTGGTTTAACAAAAATAAGCCAATTTAATAGGTCTAAAGCCCCTGTTTTAGAAACTATTTCTCTTTGTTTGCAACATTTTTCTATCTTACTACTCAGGGTCTTATATTTAAAGTGCTTTGTCATGCATGTCTACTAAAAGAACAATGTTTTGAGTGCTGACCCTTTGTAGTTCATAAATCTTTTGGATTTATGTTATAATTTTATTTGAAGTCATCACACAAATTGATATATTTTGGTTTAATGCAATTTAATAATACAAATCCTTTAGATCACTAGTTCTTATTCACTTTTGTGTGTCCACATCATCTTTTAGTGCCTACATTTAATGATTTTTACTGGATCTGAGTATATTAAATGAACATACTACTACATAACAGCAGGAGTCTGTCTGAATGCTTTAGTAATCTCTCTCTATAATGTAGAGATCAGATTCATGGCATGAAACTGCAGAGAGCATTTGGGGTCCAGCCAATGTTTGAAGGTAAGAAAAATGAGGGTTACAAACTCAAGTAGAATGGAGTAACCCAGCCTACAACCCATGTGGAGCCACACGGTGAGGGAGATGTGAGTGCTGAGTGAAATAGTCATCTGTGGATGACTGTGAATGAAGTTTGCTCATTTAAAAGAATTGCTGATGACACCTCATGAGTAGGGTGCTCTTCACTGGATGGAAAAACCCTGTTGTTATGAGAGGGTTGTGTGTGTTTTCCAATGTATGTGAGGCTGAGAGGAAACCCTGCTGTCAGTGTGAGGGGCTGAGAGGATGAGCTGAAACACCTGAACAGCTAGATGTGAGGATGGTTTTACAGCCTGACAAGGCACTATTCAGCTGAGAGAGGTCATCAGAGAGCACCTGAGAAAGAGATTCTGCAATTACGATCCATATAACAGAAGTGCAGTTTTGTTCCCGTTTCTCAACAAGTTGGCCACTAATATAGAATGGTTTTATTCTGTGTAATTAGTACAAAGAATGGAGAGCAGTAATTAAGTGGTGTGTACTGCTACAGTGAGATATATTAGACAGAAATAACAGTGTGGAAAGTCACTAATACCTTTGAACACACAGTAGCTACCTAACCCTTGTATCAATAAGCCCGCGTAGCTGCTGCTGCTAGATCAAACAAATCAGAATTTTCTCTTGCAGCCTGAATTGAGTTGCAATGTTCTCTGTAAAATTTCAGGGGTGCTTACTTTTATTCTAAATGATAACATTTCTTCATTACTCTTAGAAATGGTCTATTATGTTTATTTGGTGTCATATAGTAACCTTTTATGTCTCTCACTTTTTATCTGTTCATTCCTTTAATATTTAGTATCATCATATGAAAATATTATAGTAACACAACAATCAAGGCAGAAAACAACCTTTTGAAACGTAGTGACAGGCACAATAAATACTTATTTTTCATATTATGGCATGTATGTCTTCTTGTAGTAATTATATACAGTTTTCACCAAAGATGTGATATGCTGCTGAAATAAGTCCACTAGGGCTTACTGTAAATGGTATTTTTGTGTCTTGCTTCCTTATGCTTTTGTCATTCTATACTTGATTTATAAAGAGATTCATGGAAAGTCATAATTATTTTAAGAAGGCAGCAAGGAAAGTGTTCCTTCAACATGTCTATAAATCTTTACTTATGCTCTACAGAGAACTCTGCTCTCTATGTCTGATTTAACAGTGTAAGAAGAGTATATCATAATGCCTTGAGTTGTCAGAGATTCAGGAATCTTTACAATATGATATCAAAAGTGGAGACAATTTCATTGGAATAGTCCTGGCAACAAAGAAAAAAGGATATGAATTCAGCTGGCACACTGACATGATAGCAAGGCTCATAGAGTTAAAATACGTGTGGGATTGGAGGGTGTGTGTGTGTGTGTGTGTGTGTGTGTGTGTGTGTGTGTGTGTGCGTGTATGCATAGACATATATGTGTGTGTGTATATATATAGCTAGGAAGCTAGTAAATTTGAAACACAGAAAAAAGAGATGACTACTGAAAATATGGACAATATTAGGGATAATATTTTGAGGGAATGGAAAATATAAGAATTCCCCCTCTCTGAATGGTAGATAGCTGCCTTTCAGAAGAAGAAAACACTCTTGCTCCTGATGAAATCCACAGCAGATAGCACTTGGGCTATTGCTTTTCATTCTCCTAAGCACACATTCTCAAAAGATAATTTTCCTTTTCTTCTCTTCTGAATTTTTTAACCCTATCCATTGTTCCACAAAGAGGAAAGGTATAGTTCCGGTGGTTACATTTGGACACAGATTTCTTGCAAAGATAGGGTATCTTTCTCATGGAAATTTGGAGAGATGTGTAAAGAAATATTTGTTGGGAATTTTTTTAGGTACAGCTAGTTCTGCTTCAGAGAGCAGTTAAACTAAGTGATTTTTTATGGTCCTTCCATTTTTTTAAATAAAGTTCCCTATGAGATCCTGCTGGTAAGCAAAAAATCCTGAAAGTTATTAGTCAAAAACACTTTAAAAGCAACACAGTATTTACTGCCTCTTTTTATGTAAAGTCACCTTAAAGTAATTTGTAAAGAATTAGTTGTTCAAGAATGGACCTATAGACCTTATAGTCTATAGTTTTAGTGGCTGCTCTGCAAGATAGGTGCATGGCATAGTAAATACTGCATTCTGAGTGCATGTTATAGAATTTGAGAATTGATAGGGTTAGAAGGAACCTTAAAGATCATCTAGTTCCAAGCCTCTTGCCTTGGGCAATGATACCTTTCACTAGATTATGTTGCTTGGGTCCCCACCCAACCTGGCTTTAAACACTTCCAGGGATGAGGCATCCCCAACTTCTCTGGGCAACCTATGGGTGCCTCGTCACCCATATAGGAAATAATTTTTTCATAACACTTAGTCTAAACTTGGCCTCTTTCAGTTTAAAACTGTTGCTCCTTCTCTTGTTACCCATGTAGAATGTGTGTCTCCCTCCTTTTTTAAAGCTCCCTTAAGTTACTGGAAGGCTGCAATGAGGTCTCCCCAGAACCTCCTCTTCTCCAGGATGAACAACCCCAGCTATCTCAGCCCATCTTTTTAGGAGAGGTGCCCTGTCCTTCCAATCATCGTCATGGCCCTCCTCTGGACTCTCTTCAACAGGTCCATGTCCTTCTTGTGCTGAAGACTCCAGAGCTGGGCCCAGTACTCCAGGTGGGGTCTCATGAGGGCAGACTAAAGGAGGAGATTCCACTCCCTTGACCTGTTGGCCACTCTTCTTTTGATGCAATCCAGGACGCAGCTGGCCACCTGGGCTGCAAGAGAAAACTGTTGGCTTATGCCCAGCTTTTTATGAATGAGAACCCATGTCATATTAAGGATATGAGTTGAGAGTGAAATAACTTGAATATTTTATTTGTTGAATTCTGCCACACAGGAATTTAATTTTCATATTTTATTTTTAAAAAGCAGGAGATGAAAATTAGGACCATCAGGAAAAAAAAAAAAAGCTGGAGTGCCAACACTTTTGATGAGTTCCACTCTATAATTTACAGACATGCAAAAAAATTGTATATGTCTTAGTGGTTTTGTAAAGAAAGCTTAATCCATTGTTATAGTGGATATTTAATTTATAGCTCTGTTTCTTTTCCTTTTTTTTTTTTTTTTCATTAGCAGCATGACTAAGAAAAAGCAAGTTCTTTCACACTCCTGCCTCATCTTATTTAGTTACTTTTTAAGTATGAAAAATGTGTAGCATAAGTAGATATCCTTCCTGAGGGAAACGTTCACAATTAAATCTGTTTTATTTACACTGGGGTAAAAATCTAGGAGTATTCTTTTATGTCAGTCTTTCATAATGGTGCTGCAACTGAAAAAACCACAACAACTTGCACGTAGGAGATTTGTTCTGCTGATTGAATCCAGTGATATTTTTGTTACTCCAATAAAATATAAACAAGTAATAATTTTGCTGAAGCCTGACATACTTTACTTGACAGTTTAGGAAAATTTATAATCTACTGGTTATTGCAATACAACATATTTGGAATATTCAGTATCACAGCATGAAATTTTCCTCTTTGTAAACTAAATAACAACTTTTCTTTACAAATTTCCACACACCAAAATTTATTTTTATAGCAGATTTTTAATAGAAAAGTATTGTTGGAGTATTATTGGAGCCGAGCATAAGTGTGCTGTATATAGTTTATCTATACTCAAGAAAATACTATAATGACTATCAAAAATACTTCATATCTATCTAGACATTGAATAAAAAGAATTACTTTTCTTATTTTTCCTCTTCTAATTTTCAGAAGCTTTTGAAAATCTCAGTAGAAAAAGAAACAACCGCTCCAGTCCTTGTTCATGATCATATAGTTTTGATGCACCAAAACAAAAGTAAATGCTATTGCATAAAATACCTTTGCCCAATTAATACCTAGCTCCTGCCAAGACAGGGGATTTGTCTCCAAAAACACTGATTGACTGAAAGAAAAAGTAGAGAAACAAAGAAGTGCTTGAAATCGGAGCAGAGAAGGAACTTTTTAGTGAGGGCCCTTTTTTATGTAATAGAGTTTTGTTAAACAATATTATTAATAGGGGTTTTTTTCCAGCAAAGTGCAAGTAGAGGTGTTGGTGCCACTGACTAGAGGGATGACAATTCCTAAGACATCACCAAACACATAATTGGGAGAACCTGGTTTTATAAGACTGCTGTTACTTCTTACTAGCCTAATTTATATTCCTGGTCCTGTAATCACTCACCTATTATTGCCAATGTGTTAGTCAGACCTGGTCACTTTCGAGATCATGAAAATGTTCTGAGCTGTTAAGTAATGATTGTTGGCATTAGAAATATTCTACGTGAATGTGGTATTTTTCCATATTCCTTAAAGGAATATCATCATGTGTTTCACTGTCTCATTCAAAACATTTCTTATATCAAACTTAAGTAGGTTTAGACATAGAGTGTTTTTTTTCTGTAGATGCCAACCTCATATGGAACACAGGAATTTTGATATCTCATGGATTTAACTCTATGTATTGGTCCCAAATCTTAAAACCAATATAACAACTATAACAGCTTATACCAGTCTTAGCCCTCCTGAAGACAACAGGTAGAATCAAATCTATTGACCTGGGGATTACGGTGTAGGTGTCATTCGGGTTAGGACATATCCCTTCTCATACTCCAGATGGATGTGCCAAAGAAGTATTTGTTCATTATGGTCCAAAATCATTAGTGGAACAGATGACTCACCAAAGTTAAGAGGAATTGCGTTTGTCTAAGGACTGTACACACAATACATGTGCTGAACTAAGATATTTCCATCTGCTTTCAATTCTAAGTACACAGCTTCCCCCCAAAATATCAAACTTTGTAATATATTTTCCTTAATTTCTATCTTAGTGATGTCTTCCTTAATTAAAAAAGTACAACCCGATTATATTTTGTATGAGTGGGTAGTTGAATATATAAACAGAAGAGAAAAGCCTTGTATTCAACCATAAAAGGCTTACAAAGCAAATTCAAAGAAACAAACATCATATGTCTTTTTTTTTTATTATTTTTTTTTAAGTGACATGCCAAGCTGTTCAAGTTTGGCTTTTCATTCCTCTGGTGGTAAGATAGCTGCTACATTCTCTAGCTCTCCTACATAAGTGATTTAAACAAGATTGCAGTGTGGAGCATTCAAAATGGAATTGAAAACCAGTTGAGAGAGAGGAAGAGTGGGTTTCTAATATGAAAAATTGTCTGCTTCCTTGAATTTTACCAGTCATGTCATGTTACATTAGACAGAGTAATAGAACATTAACTGTGTAATGAGACATGACTACGAAAATGTAAAGGAGAACACACTTTCAGATTGGCTAGTCCTGTTGAAAGTGATAGCTTGCATTTAATCTGCAATGCTTGTAGATATTATGCAAGCCAGCTGTTTATGAATTCCAAATCATTTGGAAATTAGAAGACGTGTCAGATATATTATCAGCTTCTCAAAATATTTCTGTATATTCTTACTTTATGTTACTAGATAAAAAGAGGTGTTGAGAAGCACAATTATAAGTTATTATCATTTAGTGTTTGACAGTTTTCTTAGATACTTTGGGCCAGAACTTCAATTGAATTATAAAGAATTTTGTTTGTCAGCAGAGATTCAGGCATTTGAAAAATTTTAAAACTACTCAGTCTTAGAGGGGCAATGGCATAAAATTTCAAGTACTTAACAGTGTAGCAGTTAACAGTGTTGGTCCAAAATTATTTTTGCCTTATTATGAGATGATGCTTCTTTGTAACTAAAATATTTCACAGAACGTCTTCAGAGGAATTTTAGAGGAAGGTAAAGATTTTAATCTCAGATTATTTTGAGTAAAGAACTGAGTAAAGATCTGACTCTTGAACTGCAAGGTGTGAGGCATGGTCTCTAACCACTGAGTTTCCAGATATTCTAAGGCATGTTATATGTTCTCCTATGTTCCATGACAGATAATAAAAGATTTTATTTCTTTTCCCCTCTCAATCACTTGCAAACAAGAATGCGTTTCAGACCCTTTATGTTTTTTGTGTGCTATTAGTCTGGGTTTCAACCATAACATGAAGCAAATCAAACCAACTGTTTCAAAATCTGAAAATTTCTAATATTTTGTCTATACAGTACTACTTCTTGTTGCAGCAATACTGTGTATGATGCAAAAAAACCCTGAGGACTTGATCACATAGATAAATTGCATTTTATGTCTGGAAATGGAGAACAAAAAGGTTGGCACGTCATAATGGACCCTTAAGAACTAGGCACTAGATTTATGTTTTGACTGCGTTGATTAACACTGACATGATAAATGGTGAAAATAACCCTAGCAGTGGGAATATGAGATTCAGTTGCTCAGAAGAAAGAACACTATGAAACAGAGATTACATATATGGAAATGTATATCCAGAGAAAGTCAAGAGATGCAAACTTCTAGTGCTTTTCAGATCAATCTGTTCCTTATACGCCCTACATTTAATATTTAGAAAAGTGATTCTATTAAGTATACCAGTTTATTCAGAGTGCTGCCATTTTATTAAGATATGCAAAGTAGGCAAACCTAGCTTCCTCTGAAATCATTAGGAATAGTCAATCTCATAAACAGCAACTCAGACCAGGAAAAATAAAAACAAGAAAAAAAGAGATTGATTTTTGCAATGTTGATTGAAGATGAACATTTAGAAGGAAAATAGAATAGACTGAGCCTATGAACTTTTATGTATGTAGTTTTTGTGAAAATTTCTCATTTATTATTACTGTGCAATTACAATCTTATATCTATACCAACAATAATTTAGCAGCAGTGTAGATGAATTGCCAGTACTTGGCTTCCTCTGAGTAGAAAATGCCAAATCGCTGAGTTGAATTATATTATCAGGCAATGTACAAACTTTTAGCTGTTCTGTCTTTATTTGCATTTCAAGAATCACATTGCTAAATCTTCGCATAGTATCTTGAAAGAGCACCCTTTTATGACTATATTTTTGCTGCATATACTTTTTATTTAAATTGAAGTTGTCTTAACTTACATTTTTAATAGCAGTGAAATACTTTGGGTCCTTGTTAGATGGAATCTAAGCACAAAATTCATCTGCTCTGCTGTACAGATCTTTTAAGGGAAAGAAATCTCTTTTATATTTGCGCTTGCTTCTACAGACTGATATGATTTTGTCTTTACATTGTCAAAGTGACAAAGTTTTATACATGCAGTTGCAGTCACACTCAAACAAGCAAAAAAAATGAGAAAATAATGTATGTCTTCTTCAGATCCTGCTGTACACTTCTGCAGACTCAGACCTCTTGGTATTTGTATTCATAGAAGAAATCTTTGTCCAAATTCTTATGCTTTTTTTTTTTTTTTTTTTGAGGGTTTTTGTATTGTTCTTAGTAGAAGCTTTGCACTGGAAACAGATCCAGAAGCAGGACTAAAGATTGGACTGTTTTTAGAACATAGGTAATACAGTTGTAAAGAGAATTTTGTTGTAAAAATATAGCTCCAAAAGGCTGCATGGCTGCCCTTAGTACCAGCAGGACTATTTGTTTACAACTTCTCAATGGAGATTTCATCATAGATGTCATTTAAATATACAGAAATAGAACTTTGGAACTGTATTGACAAGGCAGCTTATCAAAGCCAAGGAGAAAACCCATTTTTGAACATGTGTGCCATGATGCTGACCAGAAATTGGCTGAAGTTTAAACTAAGTGAGAATTAGAGACAGCTATAGAAAGAAGAAGAAAAAAGAAGTGATTTTAGAAAATAGTAATAAGAATCTTTAAGTTCACCATCATCATCATCGTGGCTAGGCTTTGCTAATGAAGATATGAGAAGGGCTCTACCCACGCTTGCTGCAAGCATGCTGATGGCTACAAAGGCCGATGCAGGAAGGCAAGTCCAGTTACAAAAAGCAAAGTGGAAAGTCTCCTTAGGAGGTACTGATGAGGCATGGTTCTTTCGGCATTGTCTTTTCTCCTCGAGACTGATTCTATGTGCATTCTCAAAAGAAGCAGCAGCATTATGGATGGTGTGTCTCCATGTCTCTCGATTAGAGGCCAGAGTGGACCACTGATGGCAGTCAATATGACCGACACTGAGATGTTGTTTCAAGGAGTCCTTGTATCTCATCTTTGGGGCTCCTCTGTTGAGGCAGCCAGTGGTGAGTTCACCACAGAGCCAATCTTAGGGAGGTGGTGATCCTCCATCCTGGAGATGTGCCCTGCCCAGTGCAGCTGCATCCTCAGCAGCATGGCCTCAATACTGGTGGCCCCTGCCTGTTCAAGAACAGTAACATGAGTCATGTAGTCAGTCCAGTGGATGTTTGGGATTGTACGGAGGCAGTACTGAGAAGTCACAGGTGATGATGGTAGATGACCCATGATTCAGACCCATATAAAAGAATAGACAGTACAATGGCTCTATAGACACTAATGTTTGTACTTTTATTCAGATGTTTATTGCACCAGACTCTTTTAATGGAGTTTTCCAAACGCCCTATATGCCTTTGCTAACCAGTTGCCTATCTCTTTGTCAATCTACCATCCGAGGAAATGATACTTCCTAGATAGTTGGTTTCATGATTAAGAACTCCATCGCCTCCAAACTTGAAAACTTGCCTATAGGTCGTTCTGACCACATTATCTCCATATGCCTCCCACTACACAACAAGCAACATGTTCTCTTCAGCGTGTATGCCCCAGCTCTCCAAGCTGACCCTGCAGAAAAGGATGAATTCTACACTGATCTGCACCACCTCACTCAAAAGGTTCCTGCAGATGACAAGATCATAATCCTTGGTGACTTCAATGCCGAAGCAGGAAAGAACTCTGAAGCCTGGAAAGGAGTACTTGGCAAGCATGGTGTTGGGAACTGTAATGACAATGGATGCCTCTTGCTAGAGTTTTGTGCAGAGCAGCAGCTCACCATCACTAACACTATCTTTCAGCAGAAAGACAGCTTGAAGACAACCTGGATGCATCCTCGATCCAAGCACTGGCACCTCATTGACTACGTAATAGTGCGCCAGAGTAATGTTTGCAATGTCCATCATACCAGAGTGATGCCTAGTGCAGAATGTCAAACAGATTACTGCCTTGTATGATGCAAACTCAACCTACACTTTAAGCCCAAACCTAAAAGGGGTGACATTCCAAGAAGGAGGCTCCAAGTTAACAATCTTTAAGTTATTAAACTATGTAATTGCAGTCTCTCTTTTCCATCTAAAATCTCATGGTGATGACGATGATGACTATGATGATTATTGTTATTATTTACACAGGTAGATGCACATGCATTTTAATTGCAGAGGATTCCATTATAGGACTACTAATGAAACACACAGTGATTTTTGTGGGAGTATGATATCTTGTACACCAATGTGAAATACAGAAATACAGTCTTTCTCACTGCAGGCAACAAAATAAAACAAAAACAAATAAAAAAAAGTCTGGGCTACATAATTGAAGTTCCTCTTCATTATTCTGACATTAGCTAGCCTCAGGCTTTAGAATCTGCTCAATTGTAATGAATCATTAAGATTTCAGTTGGATCAAGGAGAAGATAACACCTCATTGTACTTTGTTGTTTGCAAGATTTTAACAAAATAACATCTGCTATCTTAGATTGTGGATGACTTAATTTTTAAACACTTGTTCCCAACCTTTAATTTTCTGCAAAACAACCACATAAATTATTAATTCATCTATATTTCCTCAAGGCGAGCTAGACTTAAGGTCCTTCATAAATATTTAAGAAATCTATTGCAGAATAAACAAAAACTTCTACTTAAGTTTTAATTGCAAGTCCCCAAAACCAGCAACAGCATCACCAGTAACACTAAAGGGAAAGATTTCATGTAGAAGCACTTTTGTATGAAAGTATCCAGGCTTTTTAACTTGTGGAAATTCAATATGCTCTTGCAGTAAGTTTACAAAACGCATTTCATTAGCAACAAACATCAGTAAAAAAGGGTCAGTGTTCAAATATAATCCAGTTTGGACTTGAAAATCTCCCTAGTGGTTGCCAGGAATATGAAGTGCAACACAAATGTACACTTGTGTATACATATTCTTCAGGAATATATCTGTTGGTATTCATACAGTGTGCTATCCAGGCCTAAATCTGAGTTGCTGTTTAATTCTGGCCCTGGATCTGAGAAATAAAGGTGGTCTTAAGCTTCAGGGATAGCCTGACAATTTCAGCTGTCAGCTCCTCTGCTTTACTGAAAGGAATTGCACTAATAATTATGGATCATGGCATTTGGTATTTCTCACCCCCTCACCAGAACAGTCGTCACCTCCAAGGAAAAACAGCTCTGTGAACCCCTTGGAGTGGTGCAGAAATTACCACAAAATTATGGTCTGAATCCTGTTAATGCAACAAATTTAATTATTTATATCTATACACACATGCTGTTTTCTTTTTGGAAAAAGTATGCCTTTCCATAAAATTTGTAGGGAGTTTGCCTCATATCATACATGAGAAAAATACTATAGAACCATGTCAATGTTTTCATGTTTCAGTACTGTTTTGATATAAATCCAATATTTTGAAAATATTTATTAATCAAATTTATTTATTTGAACATAAAAATTATCTTTAGAAACTTTTTTTTTTTTCCCCACTCCTAAGATAAAATCAGTGAATAACTTGAGTCCCCAAAATAATTTTGAAGGGTCAGGTGATATCTCACTTCATTAAAGAAATATATTTTATGGAGACAGTAACTATGTAAAAGTTTTGATCATTATTGCAAAGGAAGGAAAAGAAAAAGATTCTGCCGTGAAATGCAAAAAACGAAGTGTCAGCATTTTCAGGTTTCGTCTAGAAATATAATATTCCTTTAAAAGGTAAAACTTGATTAAAAATCCAAGTATATATGTAAAATTGGAGAATTTTAAGTACTTTACATAATATGGAAGAGCTTCAGCTATAACCACTTTCGCTGTTTTCTTTTTCTTCCAGTCTCATGCAGAGCATTTTGGCAGTTGTTCCCCACAGATATGAACTCATGGGTTCTGACTGTAATCTCATCTTTTCCAGCACTGTCCAGAACTAATTCCAAGGAAGTATGCAAAATACAGTGTGAGTGGATATGTGAGTGGAGTAAGGGAGATTTAAAAGAGGCTCATGAAAGTATTCCTCCTGCCTTGCCATATGGATATTGATTTCTCTCCCTCAGGCTGAATATAATTGCCTACTCTAATTTAGCATTGATCTACCCACCCAAGTTTCTTAAAGCACTGCACAGGCATCAATTAAATTGTTCCTAATACCACCTCTGTGAAGTAGGATAGCTATAATTATTCACACTTAGAAGATGGTAAGGGGCAAAAAGTGATTTGTCCTGAGATATGCAGTGAAACAAGCCAGGATTAAAGCATGAGAAAATTATATCTTGCCATGTGCCCGTTATCAGATCATTCAGACTTTTTCTGAAGGCAAAATATTTGCTCATCTAATGACTTGGAATTCCAGTGAAACATACCTGGTTAGATAACGAGTGTACTAGAACTGCTGCTGATCATTTCAGATGTGCCTGTTGCCTTGACTTCCCTCCTTTCTGGGACTTTCCAACTGTCTTATTTTTTGCCTTTTTGTCTTTCATCTACTCTGCTTAAAAAGTAAGAGGTTTTTATTTCCTGTGGTTCAGCTCTTGACACTTGACTGTTGTTTTTTTTTCCCTGATAAGGACTTGCAAAAAATAATATCTCTTGCAGCTGTGAATAACAAATATGGTTTTGCTGCTCTGTTTTTTAATGTCATTTTATTTAGTAGTTGAGAGAAATCACTTAGTTGAGTGCTGATGAAGAGTACAAAATATTTCATATACACATCC
This sequence comes from Serilophus lunatus, assembly GCA_013399895.1. Lineage (NCBI taxonomy): Eukaryota > Metazoa > Chordata > Aves > Passeriformes > Eurylaimidae > Serilophus > Serilophus lunatus. The sequence continues at coordinate 238,436 of VXBA01002327.1, read as the reverse complement.
AAGAATTCAGGAAAATTAGTTCTTGCATATTCTTTATAAAAGTCCAATACTAAAACAACATGGGTTAGAAAATTCTTTGAACCTGATAGTAGCAATAAACCAAAGTAAGACTGGATATCAGATTTAATTTAGACAGCTTTTCTTTTCCAATATATGACTTGTGGTTATAAAGAGAATAACAAATAAAAAAACATCACCTGGCACACTGTTACAAAATTTGTAACCTGCATTAAGTGCAAACATTTACAGATATGTTCAAATTTGAGGTGGACATCACCTTTAACTTTCTGATTCAAGCTTTACCTGAGGGAAAATCATATTGGTATTGGAAAGCTGTACAATATGTACAAAATTTAATTATCATCTAGCCTACAATACCCAATGCTTACACAGAGAAACCACAGGAATATCAATAACTCAGTACTTATTATTTGACCTCATTTTGCTACACTGCTTCACTTGAACAACGTAAATCATTGCATTTTTGGGCAAGAATTTCCTACTTCGAAGAATCCCCTCTGGGCAGCACTTAGCACCCTGGGTTAGCTTTATAAATGTTCATAATATGGTCCAAGTTGCTTTAGGCTTCACTGTTAACATTCTAGGAAATTAAGGACATAGATACAACTCCTTAGGCTCTTCTGAAGCATACTTTTTTCGGCCTAGGAGATGCAAAAGATGGTAATCCATTTACTCTTACCTCCCAATGAAGTAGAATGATGGAAACTAGGCAATATTTTCTTGCTCTGTCCCTCAAAAATATACAATATATGATTAAAAAAGGTGTGGATTTTTACTTTTGTTTTACTTTTTTTCTGCATGATTCTGTTTTGTGGTTTGGTGTGAGGTTTTTTTGTTGTTTTTTTTTTGGGGGGGGGGGAGTTAGAGTGAGGATGGGGTGGCTGGAGAGAGATTCTTAGTTTTATTTTAAATAGGACGTAGCCAATAAACTTAGCTTTAGGACATGCTTGCTCCTGGCTGAGGCCTCCTTATGAAACCAATGACTTACACAGCATCAAAGAGCTGAAGGCCAAGATTCTCTACTATATTCACAAATATATAGTGTCTGCACATCTCTTATCTATATGATGATATATTCTACTGTAAGAAGTTTGGACTCTCTAATCCTTCCAAGCTGTGTGCCTTGGGGCAAACTATCCCACTTGCTACCATAGTCTACATAGAATCACAGTCTCATAGAATCTGCTGAGTTGAAAGGGGCCCACGAAGATCATCAAGTCCAGCTCTACAGGACAGACCCAAGATTCACATCATGTGCCAAAGAGTATCGTACAAATGCTTCTTGAACTCTCTCTGGCTTGGTGCTCTGACCATTTCCCTGGGGACCCTGTTCCCGCACCCAACAACCATCTGGGTGAAGAACCTTTCTCTAATATCCAACCTAAAAGTCTGATATATGCAGTCTGTCAAAACTGTGTTCTGAAGGAAAGATCATTATTTTTATACACTTACCTATCTTACAACACAGGGAATCCTGTCTGACACTAAACAGAGAATATATAAGATTTTCAAAATCTGTCAGTATTTGCCACCTTTTAAGATCTCCTGGAAAGACATGTGAGTCTCAAGTTGCAAAATTACCATAAAAGCTCCACCATGAATCATTTAATGAAGCAATTTCGGGGTATGGATGCTGTTTCTCCGTGCCTCCAGCATCAGCCCAAAAGAGAAGAAAGCTTTTCCATCACATGCTGACTACCTTTCATGTGTTTACACTGCCTTTTCCATTCTCTAGGAATGTAGAATTACTACTGCCCTTGCCCTTGCTGTCCTGCTTATCTTGAAATGCTATGGAGCAAAGCAGGCTCTACAGTATCTGGAGTAGAAGATTCAATATTGCACATGAATTTGGCATACAGAAATATTACTTCTGCTGTAATTTTTTCCCCTAAAGTAACAGTAGCATTTAGGGATATATAGTATCAGAACTCAAATAGCATATATGTTTATATGCTATTTAGAAAGGGATCTATGCCTGTAGGTACAAGAAATGGAGATAATTGCTATTGTTAATTTTCCATTTATTAGAATGAAATGAGGAGGTTATATATGTGTATCTGTATCTATCAATACACACAAAGGGAAGAATGAGTAACTAAACGTAGCAAGTACTCTGCAAAAAAAGTAACAAAGAACCTTTGGCTTTAAGGTGTTATCTGGGAGGCAAGGCAGATAATAGTTTTTTTCTGATAAAAGTCTCCCAGTCAAAAAAAAAGCATTTAACAGCAGCAATACCTGAAGCTCCTACTGTGCCACTTTAAGAATCACCTAAGTGGAGGAACAGTTGGACATATTCATAGAGTCTTTTTGATAACCTCAGGACATAATGTGTGCTCTGATCATTTACAAGAAATAGGAATGCTTTTCATATGCATGACCTGCCATGTATTTTAACTGGGAAAGGAAAGATACTTATCAAGATAACACTGACAGGTGGCAGAGCAACTTGAACAGTACAAGATAGAAATTCTCAGCCAGAGGGTGGCAAGAGAAAACGAAATAATTCTGACTGGTATAAGCTGATATGTCTCCAGCTGCAGCATCCTGACAAAGTAGGACATTTGGAGAGATTTGTATTGATAATGCTGATAATTCTTATATTCCTCTCACTGAGGTTTCTTTATTTTCCTTACAGTGTTTTTTCACACTGAACATAACAATACTTTGTGCAGAAACATTCAGGGTAACTTTAGAATGAAACAAATGAGAATAACAAGTTTATTCCTTCTCTGCTGGCAAAAGAACAATCATTATGTTATGAATCATGTGGTCCAATGAATCTGTTTTAATGAAGACAGGTATTTTTCAGGCATCCTGAGTCATGGCTCCCTTTTATATCACTTTCTCTGTGTCACATTTTGTTGTACCTTCTCCATGACCCGAATAAGCTAAATATAATTGAAAGGTGTTGCATTATCCTTAGTTTGCTAGCTGTTAAGTTTAAAAAAAGTTTTCTGCTTTTTACTTTTTTACCAACAAAATTTGAACTGCCATTGCAATCACAGAATCAGAGAATATGCTGAGTTGGAGGGACACACAAGGATCGAGTCAAACCCTTAGCCCTGCACGGGACCATCCTCAAGAGTCGTACCATGTGCAGGAGAGTATCATTCAAATGCTTCTTGAACTCTGTCAGGCTTGGTGCTGTGACCACTTCCCTGGGGAGCCTGTTCCAGCACCCAACAACCCTCTGAATGAAGAACTGCCTTCTAATACCCAAACTAAACCTCATCTTCAGGCCATTCCCTCTGGTCCTGTCACTGGTCACCACAGAGAAGAGGTCAGTGTCTGCCCCTCCTCTTACCCTCATGACAAAGTTGTAGACTGCAATGAAGTCTCCCCTCAGTCTCCTCTACTCCAAGTTGAACAGACCAAGTGACCTCAGCTGCTCCTCATACATCTTCCTGTCAGGGCNAGACCAAGTGACCTCAGCTGCTCCTCATACATCTTACTGTCAGGGCCCTTCACCATCTCCATTGCCCTCCTTTGGGCACTCCCTAATAGCTGAATATCTTTCTTATACTGTAGTGCTCCAAACTGCCCACAATATTCAAGGTGAGGCCACACCAGTGCAGAGCAGAGAAGGACAATCACCCCCCTCAACTGGTTGGCAATGCTTTGCCTGATGCCCCCAGGACACAGTTGGCCCTCCTGGCTGCCAGGGCACTGCTGACTTATATTCAACTTGCCTTTGACCAGGAGCTACAGGTCTCTTCCTGCGGCACTGTTTTCCAACATCTCATTCCCAAGTCTGTACATGCATACAGGGTTACCTCATGCCGGATTCAGAATCTGGCACTTTGTCTTGTTGAACTTTGTATGGTTGGTGATTTTCCAGTGCTCTAATTTGTCAAGGTCTCTCTGCAGGGTCTTCCTGCCTTCGAGAGAGTCAACAGCTCCTCTCAGTTTTGTGTCATCTGTAAACTTGCTTGGTATCCCTTCCAGTCCTGTGTCTAAGTCATTGAAGAGCTACTGAAGAGCACAGTGCCTAAGATGGAATCCTGAGAAACCCCGTTAGTTACAGGTCACCAATATAATGTCACCTCATTCACTATTACCCTCTGTGCTCGACCTGTGAGCCAATTGCTCACCCACCACATGATGTGTTTACCCAGCTGTGCGCTAGACATTTTGTCTAGAAGGATCCTGTGAGAGATAGTAGTGAAAGCTTTACTGAAATCCAAAAAGATTCCTTCAACTGTCTTCTCTTGGTCAACTAGGTGGTTTAATTTGTCATAAAAGGAAATCAGGCTGGATAAGCAGGATTTTGCCCTCATGAAACCATGCTGACTGTGACCAATGAGAGCATTGTCTTTCCCATGTTTTTCAATATTTCACAGATTAATCTTCTCCTTAACTTTACTAGGCACTGAAGTGAGACTAACAGGCCTGTAGTTTCCAGTTTCCTTCTTGCCCTTCTTGAAAATCATGGCAACATTCACCAGCTTCCAGTCACTTAGATCTGAGGTTTTGATATGATCCAAGGTTGGGTACTTTTTGTTGTCGGTTTCTGTGGTTTTTGTTTTGGGGGTTTGTTTGTTTGGTTAATTGGTTGGTTGATTTGGTTTCTGAATTTTTTTATTTTTTTTTGAGAGAAGGCATATATTTGATAGATGTAAAGAGATAACTTTTCATAAATTTTTACTTCTTCAGTCTTATTGCTGTATAATGAAAGTGTTTCACATGATTACTTGCAAACATCATCAGTACATTTTAGATGGTTCTATTTTTCTAAATCAAAATGGTCAGAAACTCAACATCATTACTAACAGCAATCTCTTTGACAGTTATTTCAGATTTACAGTTCTTTTTTTATTTTGGTGTGAAGTTCAGCAGCCTATAGCCACCTGAGAAAATAGGTAAATTTGAGTCTGGACATTTACTTTCATGTCTGAATTAACCAGCAGTACTTCAATACTATGCCGGTATCAGTGGCCACAGGATGATAGTTGGTTTTAACTTCTTTTTAGCTTCATACACACACGTGCACATGTACACGTGAACTATAAATACGCAGATGTCTCTTGACAGATATATATGGTTGCTTAATGTAATCGCCTCTCAAGAAACTAAAATTGTTTAAAAATGCCTCTGTATTATCAGATAATATATGGGGCTTGTTGCGGTTTGTATTAAGTGTGAGTTAATCTCTCACAAAACAATGTTTTACCAAGTCTCAAGGTTGGCTGTAGGACACACTATTTTAGCTAATATCACACAGGATATCAGTTATTTCCCATTGTGATTCTCAATTGGCATCTTGCAGTGAGCTTGTTTACTGCTCTGGAGCAGAATGGATTGTCTTGCCATTAAGTACAAAAAAGCTGCATAAAAATAGTGTTAAGTCTCTGGTTTAAGCTGACAAGATTCTACGGAAGTCTAAATTAAAGATAATATATCAGAACAGCACTTGGTTTTTTTCTCAGTAATATTACCTTGGAATGGGAAAGGAATACAGCATATGCAATAGCTTTTTTCTAGCCATTGTTATGTTAGTCTTTTCCTTAGATTCAAAAAAGTAAGAGCTTTTACACTGTCCTTGTTTTTCCTTTTCAGATTTGAACAAAACAGTGTAAGTGAGCCAGTACTTGTGGGTCAGCACAATTATGAAATGATTGAGTTATAGGGAGAATAATATTTCTAATAGAATTGTTGACTGAGCAGCCAGGCAGTGCATTTATAATACTATTAAGATGATAAAATAAGTTTTTTCAGTAGAAGACCAAACCTACTTGTCCTGAGGTGTATTGGATTAACTGTTTCAAAGGGCATTGGTCTGAAAGAAGTAGTATTAAAAATCCAGTTAATGAATTGTGTGATTTTTCTGCATCAACTGAAGCCTTAAAGACAGGCTGTGAGAAAAATAACATTTACACGTTAAAAGGAAGCACTCAAAAACAAACATGAAGAAAGGAACATATTCTGGTTACTGAGATAAGAATATACGGATGGTGCTCTTCTAGAAGGATGACCCTAGAACAGAAGACATCAAAGCAAGGTGTGCACTCCTGTGAAACAAAGTATGAAACAAGTCTTCAAAAGGGCTAACAAAGAGAAAGAACAAAGAAAAGTAGTGGTTTTTGAGTAAATGACACATCTAAAAGAAGAATTAAGAGAAGAAATTTTATTTTAAGGCAATATTATGTCTTTTGGCACTTATATGCATAGAAAACATAAAAAGAAGAATAAATACAAGACAACTCACATCACTCCAAAATCTTGCTTTAACAGCAGGACCAGACTAACAAAATCATCCCTACCTTACCAGCCATATCTCCTCCCAGCACTGTTTACAGACATACAGAAACCTGTGTTTATCAAAAGACAAACTCCTGAGTGGCTTACATGAGGGAAAGAATAATCTTTGTTCATTCATCCACCTGAAAAAAACAGTTTCTACCAGTTACTATTCTAGTCTCAGATTAAGTCATCTAGCATAGACCACTTAGTTCCTTAGACTTTGCATATGGACTGTAGACAAAAAAATAGCACAGTCTAATTTATTTGTGAAAAAGTCTTTTTCTGGTGACAACTATTGTCTTAAAATAGACATAATCAGTAATGTAAGGTGAAGGGATTTGAGTCTGTGCTCTAAATTTAGCTAATTGTCCTTGCTCTATGTCACCATGTTTATTCAGAACCTCAGTAATAGTAAGATTTTTTCTATGCAGTGATTCTTCTCAATAAAAATGTATCTTTGTGAAGCTGCACAGTTTCTGCACAGGCTCTGCATGAAGTAGTTGCTATTTTTCAACAAGGAAGTGGGTTGCAGCTATAGAGAACAAAGTTTGGTTTCTATTTTCAAAACCTGAGGCTTTGGTCAGCAGTCAAAGCCAAACTCTCACTGCTTGAGTTGTGCAGTGTTTAAATAAAAGTACTCTCCATGCTAAATTCAAGCTCTCCATACCATAGCAGTGAAAATAACTTATTGTGCCTGAGAAGTGCCTGCAAGGATGGAGCTGTGCTGCTGGAAGCAGGTGTGTGCATAGAAATGGCAAGCAGAGAGAGAGAAGCCCTTAGAGAGCACTGGACTTTTTGTGGATCCTGGTGGTTCCACCTCCTTCTGTAGATAGACTCTAGGAAAACACTTAGAGAATTTTTCTTCATATTTTCTGGCTAATTTTTCATGGAAAGCTTTAAGGCAGAAATAAAATGCTGTCACTGAACTAATATGACCCAATTTCATATTTCTTTATGAGTAGATATTGTATATTGCTCTTATTGAAATGAATAAACCCATGTTAATAAGAATTTTAAGTACTTGAGAAGCACAGCTGTACATGTCTCTCAAAATATAAGAAAAGTAATTACTAGTACATTGCAGAAAAAAAACACCTCTGTGTCAAGGCCATGAGGGCATCTCAGTGCTTAATGGTTCTGGCTAGTCTCATCTGAGATCCTCTGGGACCCTCTCCCACACAGTACACATGGGGCTGGGTACCTCATTTCAGCTTAGCCTGCAGTTGTTTCTGAGCTGAGTTTTTGATGTAGCTGTGCCTTGTCCCCAGCTGCTGTTGACTGAGTTTCCTGGTTTAACTTGACCTTGGACCTGACTTGTCATCTCACATTCATCCAATTGCCACTAGACTGTTGATAGGATCCACTGCTGTGATAGCCCTGTCCTGTTTACCTGCTCAGGTAGTCCAGCGTGATTTCTGTTGATGAGGACATGGTCTGTCCTGGAGTCCACTCCTGCTCCCACTCATCCTCCTTTGCAGCGCAGCTCCTGCTGCTTCCCAACATCCCCACTCTTTAAAATAACTTAATTGATATAAAGGCAGATCATTCATAAGGATGCGTGGAGTCTGGAATATTGTGTCACTTTTGGTTACCACAATAAAAGAAAGATATTCAGCTATTAGGGAGTGCCTAAAAGAGGGCAATGAAGATGGTGAAGGGCCCTGACAGGAAGATGTATGAGGAGCAGTTGAGGTCACTTGGTCTGTCCAACCTGGAGACTGAGGGGAGACTTCATTGCAGTCTACAACTTCGTCATGAGGGTAAGAGGAGGGGCAGACACTGACCTCTTCTCTGTGGTGACCAGTGACAGGACCAGAGGGAATGGCCTGAAGATGAGGTTTAGTTTGGGTATTAGAAGGCAGTTCTTCACTCAGTGGGTTGTTGGGTGCTGAACAGGCTCCCCAGGGAAGTGGTCACAGCACCAAGCCTGACAGAGTTCAAGAAGCATTTGAATGATACTCTCCTGCACATGGTACGACTCTTGAGGATGGTCCCGTGCAGGGCTAAGGGTTTGACTCGATCCTTGTGTGTCCCTCCAACTCAGCATATTCTCTGATTCTGCCCAAGTATGGATGCTGTCTTACTGGAAGAGGAATATAGAAACCAAACTCTGTTCTAAAGTAATGTAATTGCTGAAGAAGGTAGTATTTTTAATAGTGCTCAAGATTTATCTGCTCTTCCTTTATTTTACAATACTTCTGTACGGCACATGGGTTTTACATAAATTTATTTTAAAACTTCTGTTGAAAATATTTAAAAGCTTCATTTTAAGATTTTGTAGATTCATGATTCTCATTAATTTTAGTAAAGAAGAAAACTTACTAAGAAAAGAATATTTTCTGCTAATAGATATCTATCTTATGAGAAATATTTAGGGAATTAAAATAAAATGTTTTCCGACCACTTTTTTTGCTCCTTTTCATCAAACATGAAAAAAGGGATCATTTTGGCTTTCTAGTCCTTGCATTTCCTTTGTCTTCTAGGACCAACTGAATTGAAAATCCAAACAATGATTTTGCAAGCAAATGACACTGTCAATAGTTCTGCACTAGATCTTTTGTTATTGCGGAAGAGGTAGGGTTTGTCAGTGTCTGGTTATAGCTGTCTGATTCTTAAGGCAAGAATTAGTGCCAGGCAGTCCCAACTTTCACATGTATTGCGGAGTCCTTTACAGGCTGGTGTAGTGTAGCAGTGTGCCCCCATATGAAAGGGTGCATATGGAAGAAGTGATGTCTAGAGATCAGTGGAAGCTCAAATGTGTTGGCTCTAATGATCTTATGTGAGATTCCCTCAGGTTTGCCAACTATTTGAAGCTGAATCTTGGCCTAGATATCTAGTCCTCTGGCCCTAAATAATTCACCTTGCCACCATTTATCAAGATTGTTCTTATACTTCCAAACACCTGGAGAGTCTTATATTTTGAGGTAGGCTTTTAAACATCAGAGAAGAGGATAAAGACTTCAGTATGCTTGATTCATGATACAGATGAGGCAGAGGAAATCCATCTAGCCTCTATTACTGATATTTATACAACCTTTAAAGGAGTTTTCAATACATACTTTTTGTTGTTGAATAATCTTCCTGATAAAGTAGGAATTTTGTTGTTACTGTTGTTTGGGGTTTTTTTTTGGTGTTGTTTGTTTTGGTTTGTTTTTTTTGACTCAGCAACAGTGATAATGTCAGAGAAACAGAAATTAAAAAAAAACCAAAATGGAGATGTGGATGAACCTAACTTGTGGACTGTCATTTGTGTGCTTCGAGGTCAGATCTATATAATATGGCATTTACCTCATGGAGCTACGGTTGCATGGTTAGTAACAGTCCTCATTGAAGGGACAAGAATGGTGTTATCCTAATTTGGAATCTTTGAGAATTAATGTTGTGATGGAAGAAATGACTTCTCAGTATTGTCTGATAAATTTTGACTTTTAACATTGTAATGCCACTATTAATGCTCATATTTATTTACCATCTCCTTCTCTCAATATTTCATTTAGGATGTTTCTAGCTGGTTTATAATCTTACTTAATATGCACAAAGAACAGTCTTCTCATCACTGATTCTGCATCCCAAAATAAAGGCAGGGAGCTTTACCCTTACAGTTAGGTTTATAAAGACATAATTTTAGAAATTCAAAGTTTTGGTGCACTGAAATATACATACAACATCTGCTTACATCCTATAATGTCATCCTATTGTAAGTGAACATTTAATCCTTAGTCATTCTGCCACTCTAAGCAAGCTGAAACTCTGAAACCTAGGAAGGAGATTTGCTTCTGTTCACAGAGATTGATGCAATCTGTAATTAGAACCCCACACTCTTCCCAGCTGCTGTTGCTGGCACAGTTGCATTTGAGAATGATGTAATGTATCTTCTATTGCAGCACTTCCTACTCTTTTCAGTCAAGTTATCTTGGAACTCACCCGTGCCAGTCACTAGCCCTTATTTTCTGTTTAACTTTGAGCAGAGTTAAAAGGAGCTAGCCTTAGGTATTAGTGCCATGCTAGCACCCAGTGCATGAACTCATTATTAAATGAAGGAAAGAGACTGGTTGAAAATGCTTGAAATACATAGAAATAACATAAGTTAGAATCATATTTGTGTAGGCCTAATGATATATCTAAACTCAAGGTATGTAACTGTTATTACAGAATGAGGGGCTGCAACTCTGGAAAGCAACACCTCCAAGAAGTGGTTATAGCAGAGAAGAAACTGTCCTGTGTAGTAGTATAGTAAAAGGGCAAGATTTATTTTCGATTTACAGATAAGGAAACAGTGATTCATATTTAGGATAAAAGTAGGTAATTCTACATATGATTGTGACTGTTAGCTGCAAACCGCTCTTTTACTCTGGTTTTTAAATCTGTGTTAAAAAGCCATGGAAGAAGAATGAGATATTTGGTGTCTTGTACAGACATCAAATTCTAAACTAGAGAAACTAGTTTAAGGTAGCTCAAGATTTATGAAGACAGAGAAACATATTTTGTTCTTTAAAAGGGGGATTGAGAAATTACATTTTTACGTAAATATGTTTATGAGGAAAATAATGGATGATAAAAGGCTAAAACTTATCAAGGGTAGAAAGAACAACAGCCAGTTTTTAGAAACCTAAATCAAGCAAATTCAAACTCTTGAAAAGCATAAGTTTGCAAGTGTCATTTTCTCACAGATTTTAATCTCAGAAACAACACATGTTTAGAATGTGGCTAGTCCTTCAGCTGCCAAGGTTACAAAATCAAGGTTGGATGCCTTACTGAAAGATATGCTTTAGCCAAAACAGATTAGTGAACACACTGTAAAGCTAATTGGATGAAATGTAATATGAAGACATTCAGAGTAGAAGATTTAATGATTCCTTTTAGCCATAAAATTCTGTGAAGCCAGCTAAAATACTCCAGTTGACCTCAGTAGATTATTTTTTTCTGTAAAGATAATGAAGAGTATTAACCTTCTTAGGCCACACACCAATTATTTAATTACTTTCCATTCTCAGTAAACTTTCCAGAGGAATCACATTCTATCAGGATTAAACACATCTATTTTTTCGTGAAGAGATAAGAGACTTCACACAGAGGAATACAAGTGATATTGAACTGTATATACCCAAGTGAATTACAGCATCTGGTATCAAATCAATGGACAATCTCTGGTATATTTAGGTAGAAATGACCTAATGGCCTTCAACTTAGTTATGCAGCAAATTAGAAACTAGTCTGAATTCTACTAGAAAAAGATTGTTTTTCAAGATCTGTTAGCTAAACAGAATGATTGAATTTAATTGCTTGTCCAGTATTTCTTGTTTCAACTTGTTATGTAAGCAGCCTGGCATGATGGCACTTCTGTGAGAGAGGTATAATAGTTTGCCTATCAAAAGAGCTGAGGAGGCAAAACCTTGAATGTTTTCCTCGTCACCTGAAATGAGGAACATGAGTTAATGAAATAGGTTTTGAGGTTGTTTCAATAAATAGCTTGCTAAAATAGGTTTCCTCCCTTCTACAATGTGGAAAATTGAAACAGAAGTAAAATTCTGTAACTGTCTGAGAGGTTTTTAATTTTTTTTTTTACTAGAATACATGTGTGCATATAGTTGTTTCTATTTTCATTATTTTTATTGCAGAATACAGACCTGGAAACAATTCATGGGCTGTTAGTTATAATGACATTTAAGAAAATAAGGGGACAAATAGAGCTTCTAGTTCCTCTTTATTTCCTCTTTCCTCTCTCCAAAAACACTCTTGTATGGTATTGCATTAAGGAGCATAAACTGAATGGACTCCGTACCCTGTTACATCCATATAGGCCCCTTGCCATCTGTGAGATGGTCCACATGGGTATTGCAGAATTTATTGCCACATATCTTGCAATTAATATCAAGTGATTCTTTAAACACGTGGTTCAAACTCTGTGGGGAATTTTATAAAAAAGATTTTAGTTTCCTGACAGCACTCCAAACTAAAATAGTTTCAAATATGCAGTAAAAGGGAAAATAGTTGGTGTGGGATAAACTTAAGGGTCATTTTTTAAAAGGACACATTCAGATACAAAAGTAATTAATAAGAGACCTATTCCCCAGTTGGTGAGCCTGTATTTTCTGATAAGATTAATCAGAGTTATGTGTGCATACTGAGTGGAGGCTAGATCCTTAATTGTCCTAATGATATTGTTTGGAGTGAGGCGATTTGGTCGGGGCGGTCAGTCATTTTTTGTTTTTTCTTTTAAGAGCTTAAGTGTTTCATTCTGACTGGATTTAGACAAGTGCATATAAAAGAAGGGCAAAAATGTCCTATGGGACTTTCATTTACTGAAAAGGATGCAAGAATCAAAAAACCCAAGAAATTAATGGAAGTACAAAAGCAGTTTTGCTTCTCTTAACACAATAAAGTTGTGGAAATCTGAAGCAAGTGAAGACAAACATTTTATTATATGAATAATGCTGAATAATTTCTTAAATAAAAGCTAAGCACAGAATCATTCCAAATTCCTCCCACAATCTGCAATAGCTATAGCTATCTGCCGTAGCTAATGATACATTCTTTATATTGATCTGTGTGCAACCTGATTAAGGACATACTCCAGTCTTTTACCTGTTATTGGTCCTGGTGCATGAAAGGCATTTTCCCTCTAGAAAAGCTCCTATAAACATCTATCACTCTATCACCCTAATCATCCTATCTGGACTACTAATGGCAGGAAGGACTGAAATCAGAGCAGGTATGTGTAAATGGAACAGTCACACCCTCGGATTCTGTCTAGATCTATGTGCAAGCTGGGAGTGAAAGCACTGTGAAACTTTGGGTTGGTTTCTGATCAAGAAACATTCCCAGCAGTTCCTTCCTAGCAAAAAAACGGAACTTGGAGTACAGATCTATTGTGATTTGCATACAAAACGGGAGTGATTTACTAGGATATTATTTATGTTTTACGGTGATACAAAACCACTGAATTGCTTCATCTATCTCAGCAGTTCTTTATTTTCTTCTGGTCAACAGAAGACAGATTGCATGATGTTGTCATTATCTGTATAGGATACAGAGTGTCTTCTTCTTCCTTTATATTTATTTAAAAGCAATTGAAGCTTATTTAAAAACTGGTTGAACCAGGTCCTCAAGACATCCAGGTTAGTGAAAGGTCAATGCAATAGAGAAACTGCTGTGTTTGACTCAATGGTGTGTCACTCTTGTTAATTTTCTGAGTTACATTTCACAATTCTTTAAGAATGTGCATTTATAGTATATGTGTTGCTCAAAACCAAAACCAGACAGGCTACAGTGCATATATGCAGAGGGGTTACAATGCTCTTGTCACATCCTTTTTCCCCAACATGTTCTTGAGTCAGAGGGGCAGGTCGTAACCAATTTTTATGGAACATCTATAGCTTATTAAGTTTTTGTTGTTAAAAGAATCTAGCTGTTGTTATTAATACCAGATAGCTGTTAACACAATACATTTACTTGTTTCTTTACACAGTCCACTTTTAGTTTCCCAGTTGGAGCTACAATGAGGAGGCCAACTGAGAAGTCTACTCAGAAGTGGAAGGTCACACTGATGCACCAGTGGTCCCTTGGTACAAGCTCAGAAAGACCTCTAAGAGGTGGTTAACATGTAATCTTGTTGTCTTTGCCCATAGCAGCCACCACATTCTTTCATGTGGTTTGTCATCACACAACCTGTCATTCATGTGTGTGTTGGCCTTGCACACATTTTCTTGACTCTTAGTGTCCTGAGTTTATTAGGATCACTGGACTCTGACTCCAGAGCTTATTTCTCTATGTTCTCTTAAACATTTCCTGCCCATTCCCTCCCTGTCCTGATGTCCTTTTGTTTTTGATCACTAGGAAGTAAAAGCAAAGTCATATTATTTTGAGATTATTTTCCTCCTTGCAGAAAATCTCTTTTCCCTTCTGCTAGGAGTTATTATGTCACCTCAGAATTTGTTACTTTTCAGAAATTCCAATATAACAGGTGCATATGGAGTTAATATAATATGATCTGGTAATGTGCAAGTGTCGTTTTGTTACTCTTAAAAATTGTCAAACAGTTCCCCAGTATTTCCTGCACTCAGAAGTCATGGCAAAGTTTTTTCAACTAGGGAACTATGAATGTCTCCTGCTTCACTATTCTGCAAATTACTGAACTCCACTTTTCTGTTTATAAATGTGAGAGAAAACGGAAACAGCCAAAAAATTACACAACTAAAAAAAAAGCCCATTGTTCTGAATCGTAAAACTGCCAAAAAGGTAAATTGCAGGTCTGAAAATGAATTTATTAAAAGAAGATGGAAGACTTGTTTTTTTCAAACCTTCCAATAGAGGCACTAAATCAAATCCCAAATCTTCAGTAGCAGATATTAGATGTCAAGCTTACAGCTCCCACATTTATCTCCCCATGCTCTGGGTGTAGCTTGGTTCAGTGCTGGAAAGAATAGGGTTGCTATAATTAAGATGCAAACAGACTGCCTCTGTGTTCTTTCTTGCACTATCTATAGCGTTAGTCCTTGAAACCTAGGCATCTGAGACTTCAAATAAATTTCATGTGAGGAAAAATAATATTTATTAAGGCAAAAGCTGTTGACAATTTACAACTTATTCAGGAGATCAGAACATTATGCTTTCGGCATTTCTCAAAGAAAATATAAAGTTATTTTTTTAAAAAAAATAATTTTGAATGGTTCCTCATTTCTACTATCTCTTAGAGTATCCTTCTGAAAATGTCCTTTTAAGATTCAAACACAAAGCTCACTACTTTTTTGTTAGATACTGCTGTGGATATTTCTGAAGAGTTATTCATAGGCTATAAATTCTCTTACAAATAAAAGGATTCAAAATGAGAAAAGATCAGAGCAAAGAGCAAAAGTGACCTTAAAACTCACAGTTCAGGCTTAAAACTTTGATTTGGTAGGTTGCTTCTCATGCAGCTTGCAAATTGTTAAAACACAATTTGATTTGTCTTCAAAAGAAAAGAAATGCTGTCAATGAAAAAGTGTTGAGACAATAGTTCACTGGGATGAGGTAGCCAAAATTAGTGTTCTACCTATGGTATTCTGGCAAAACCAAGCAAACAAGACAAGAAATGTCACAACAATGACAGCCTTGTAAATTCATGGGCAAATGACATTGATTGCGATATCAAATGATTACATCGATACAAACAGAGTCAAAGTTTTACAGAATGACTGTTGTAGTAGTGTAAAGGAGCCATTTGGCAAGAGAAGCAGGAAAATTTGAATAACCTAAACACTACCGCAGAGTAAATAAATATTTTATAAATAGTTTGCATCTGAAAGTGCCACAGGTTTGTGAAAATCCTAAGTGCTTGTTCTGGGTATATGCTATGAGAATTAAAAATGGATGTCTTACTATTCTGTCCTGATTTTATGTCACCAATGGTGCATTTAAATTTCTCTAATTTTTAGGTAGCAGATGTGAGAAGCTCCTCATCAAAAGATGTGGATGCACGGTTAAAAGGGAGACTAGCTAAATTATAAGAAATATCTGTGGGAGGCTACTAAACAGACAGACTCTCTCTGGTTCAGGAAATGGACCGAGCGGAAAAGTGTTGAAGTCTAGGGGTTTATTTGGGAGAAACAGTGGTTACTGTTTCCCGTTTTCCCTCTGCCTTCTGGCTTGGGTCACTGCTGGAGACAGCATACTGGGCTGGTGCTGCCAATGTAAGACATTCTGCAGAACATACTTTTGCTCCAGCAAAAAATCGTGTTTGATTTGATTGTCCTCCACTGTTTTTTCTAGATATATCAACTACTTGCAGCTAGTGTTATATATTTCTCTTCTGTTGTCATTGTTACATAGATAAGTACATTTCAGAGTAATTTCGGTAGAAATTACTGGATGACATTTATAAATTAGTATCCTTTAATTAGTATCCTTTTCCTAGCAAAATTTAGTACCCCTAGACTTGTGCTCTTATTTTTCTTTTTCCCTTACTTTTTCTATTTATATATATATATATAAATTTAAACACACACACACAGAGGAATACATACTGAAACAGATTGAAGAAATTACTCCTTTAGGAGACTAAGTTGCTGCAAACATTGTGTTTTAATAAACAGCTGTGCTCTTCCATCTCAATTAGAGTCCATAGCACAAGTGGAAGTGAAAACAGGAGAGGATACAGAAGGCTGCATCAGAGGTATCAGGAAGTTCCTGTATTTGAATCAGAGAAAAAGGCCAATTTATCATTTTTATCAATTTCTGTGAGGAATGAGTGAGGAAGAGGATTGAATGAAGTATGTGAAAACTAATCAATAAAACAAGGGCCAAGTAGTGTCATCTTGAACACAAATTTCAAAGAATATGAAAAGTGCAGTTAATAGTTATAGAGAAATGGTGACTAGTGAAACCTCAGGGCACCTGTAAAAGGATTATTCAGATCAGCCTTGTAATGACAGAGTCAGAATACAAAAAAGGTCTGTGATTTATAAAAATCATCAAAATTATTTATAGTTTTTCACCTTCTAATTTTCTGTTATGTGCTATGAACCTAGCTGAAACATTTTTGACTGTATGTTTTAGATGTAGCTTTATTTTTTTTTTTAATGAATTCCCCTCTCTGTTTTTCCTTATGACGTTAGCTTGTAATTCTTCTTATTCCACTATACTGGAGATGAAGTACCATTATCCAGTCAGTAACTACTCTTCCCATATGGACTTGTTTAGTCTTACAGTATTTACCTGACAACACAGACAGCTATAGTACCCATGGTCTCGGGCTGGTCTACACAAGGGCAGTTTTCGTGCACAGCTGCTCTAGAAGACAGAGCTGGACTACTATTAGGATAAGAACATTGTAAGCAGCTGCAGATGTACTCAGCCATTAATGCTGAGGTGATATTTAGGATGGCATTCTTGTCACCTAAAGCTCAGAATGTATAAGGAGATGTGCATCAACTCTGTGAGAGAGCAGCACAGAGGAGAGAGATAGGCATTTTTATTGCATGATTCACATGATCAAACGTAGATGTTTAGTTCGAAATTTTCAGCATATGAATGCTTATTTCTCTGTGAGGACTAAAAGCCTTTTTATTCAGATGAATCCCATGCAGAGTTCCAGCTATAGCAGAGCACTGAAGGGTGTCTTTACCCTGATTTGCTGCAGAACTTCCTCTGAGCAGTGGCTGATGCTTGGATTTTATGCAGAAGAAAGAAATAATATCCAAGGGTTTCACTTGCTGATTTCCCCCTGCTTCCCAATATTCATTAGTTTTTCTTTGATATTCTTGTTGTGAATGTATATTGTTTGTCAGCCATTCTGGACTAAATCATAGCTTAACCATGAAGACATTTTAGCAAACATTATTTTTTACCTCTCAAAAACTTCTATAAAGCAACTTACTATATTTCAGTAGCACAATCAAATTTGTGTTTTTTGTTTTGGGGTTTTTTTTAAATGTGTTCTGAAGCCAATGAGGAGCTGTAAAGCTATGTATATCTACTCAACATGTTTGGAGATAGAGAGTTCCTTATATACATTGCTATACTGAAAATGGATCAACCTCTGGAGAGTTTGATTTTTTCCAAATACAGGCAGTGTTAAACATATACTCCTGTGTGATTTGTTATATCTCAAGTTTCATGAGACAGACATACTGAACTTGCAAAAGTATGAAACCAGAATTTAGAGTGAATACACTCAGAGAAACATATGAAATAAAAAATAGACATCTCTTAAAATTTCTTAAATTGGAGAGAGAAGTGAAACCGTATAAAAGTACTTCCAATAACTAACATCACATTTGAAACAACATGGAGGGAAACAACGTCTCCTTGTTCCCTCTTGCATTTTATTCGAGATGCTGCTTCACTCTGTGATCTGAAAGAATTGTTGCAGTACAGAAAGGGCACCAATAGTGCAAACTATGCATTGTTTCTTACATTCTTTAAGTATTAATGTATCTACTAATTGACATCTCTATAGTCTATAGTTCCCTGCTGTCCGTGGTCTAATTCTTTCATGTCAATAAGCATGACAGGCCAGGTTCTAGCAGAAAAATAGAAATTATTTGACATTTTAACATGACAGAAAATATTACTCCAAAGGGAGAACTGAAATATACCTTTGCTTCAAATAACCCTACACTCCTTGCCATTAAACAGTAAAGAATTTTTATAAGCCAGACATCCATTTTTTCATGCTTTTATTATATCTAAAATCTGATATTTTGGATGCTTATAGTGGTGTCAGCAGAGAATTAATTATTCAAAGTACCTGCAGAAAAGTCTAGGGAGAGGGTGCCTCTCATCCATTTCCCAATGATTTTACAATTCCTGCCTAGTCAAGAAAATCTGGTCCCTAATTTATTTTTAGGATACTCTAATTTACAATGTTACATGCACTTCCCATGGCCAAGGATCCAATGGGACACTACAGATACCATTCTACTGTGGCACATGAGGAACAGACTCTGATTGGTGATTGAAGACATTTATTGTTACAGAAAGCTTTATATACCCTATACCTAGCTTAGTACTTTTCCACTAAGTCCATGCTTCTTCTAGGAACCTTGCACAAGTTTCTATTATGTTAGTAATTATAATAATTATAGTAGTTTAGGGTCCTTGACAACAATATTCCAAGTGTACTTTCTCACAGTCTCAATTCTTTAAGGTCTGTTCAAGTACTCCATGGTTTTCTGCTCACGAGAGCAATAACATCCCATTCAGCAGACATGGAATATTGGTCTACTGATCCCATATTCCCTTTTTTCATACCCACTTTTTTTCTGTGCTTCCTCCCTCAAGAACATTTTTGAGAAAGGCCGAGGACTGATAACTGCAGCTGAGGACTGATAACTGCAGAAAGCAGGGTCAGCTTTGTGCCACATTCACAACATAAAAACTCTGGAAAAAAGCCAAGAGTTCTGGCCCGACTATCTAACTGTGACTGTGGCATTCTCTATCAGGAAGATACTCATAATTTCGGGTAATTAAATGACTAGGAAGATCATTCTGTGCCTGGCAGCCAAAATTAAACATGTCAAATGAACAAAACCTGCTTAAATGAGTAAAATATTTATTGATTGCATTTGATTAATTAGTTTTAGGGGATATTTTGATCAATGTTTGTGACTGCTAAAAATGATGCTGTAAATGAAAAGCCAGTGTTTTCTTATTCTTTCTCTTGTTAGGATTGGAGGAGGGGCTAGTTCGTATTTTGCTACTGCAAGAACAAATCTACTGGATATTAGGTTTGGTTATTTCTGTTTGTGATAAAATATTTATGACAAATATTGAAAAAAATAGAAAAATTATTTGGTAAACAATTCTCAGAATATGTGTACATTCTTCAGTTAACCTACCACTTCAAAATGCTGGTGTATCATTATTTTCATCATTTTTAGAACGTATTTTAGACATCTATAGCTGACTTAGCTTGCTCTTTGGACTACTAAGTTATTCAGTGAAAGAAAAGATTTCTCTATGCTGTAAAAAGACTCTTTTGTGAGTTCATGCAAAAATGCTCTTCAGAAACTCAGTGTTTGCAGTTACCAGATCTGTTTTTAGAATGGTAAATGGTACATTCAAAAGAAGTGTTATAGATTCTGGTATGTCTAAACCTAGATTTTCATATATATTCGTTTTACCAAGTATTGAAACAGACCTTTTAAGAAGCTTTTGAATGTTAATGTGCATATAATAGACTACATACATATTATTATGTCTATATGTAATAATACATTTTGTTCAGAAAGAAATTAAGTCATATTTAGAACAGTATTCATGATCTTGGCTGCTTTATTTCTCAGAAATAAGTGTTTTATTTTCCAGAAAATCCAAAGGGTTTGGATTCTAAGCACCCACTAAGTTTCCATTACAAAACTGTGCTGTAAGTAAACACTGACGAAATAGGTTGCCAGAACTCATTTTCATTCTTTGCATTTTTATTATTTGTAGTCTTGTAAGTAAAACTTTCAATAAGGGAAATTGAGACTAGGAATTGCTGCAGTTACTGCTATTATAACTGCAAGTAAAGCAGTGCATTTCAGCAAAACATAAGCTTAGTTTTGAATTATTTTGGACATTGGATGGCCCATAGGTGCCTAGTCTGCTGGGAATTTTTTGAGATTTGATTCCTAAAGGTGCAGTGGAACGACGAACAAAGAAAGTGAAGACAGTCTCTATTTGCTTTTGAATGTTACATCTGTTGCCCCAAGCCTTTTATATCAGTTGGACTTTGGTTATGATCCAGCAAATCTGATGGCAGCAGCCTGTTTTTCAAACTTGATTTATTTGAAGTTGTAGAGATACCTTTTACACTGAACATGTAAGTAGAAAACTTCTTGTGTCCAGCTATTCCCCACAATTGCAGAAGAGCCTAGGGAAATCTTGACCCTTAAAGTTTATATCCTCTGATCTGGTAGGCCTTTGAATATATATAACAAATAAAAAATTGTTTGCACTGAACTCAGTGGGTTACAAACACATGTAAGAGCTTGAGGGGTTTGGAACAGAGAGCTTTTAAATATACATGCCATCTGATTTCACACCTTTGCAAATGTGCTTTGCTGAAAGCATGATGAAGTTCAAATGAATCCCTTTGACACAATGATGGAAACAAATTAAGCTTCACTGTGATATGGATGTACACAGACAAGAGATTTTTTAAATCAACTCAGCTAAATGAATCTACAGTGTGTCCCCTGCAGAGCTGCCAAGGTCAGTGAGAGTGCTGGTAATCTGCTGTATAAATGCCAGATGTACAAGGTATAGTGCCTCCAGGCATTTTTAGTTCACATTGTTTATAATGGAAGTCAAACGCCAAGGTTCATTACAGTAAAAAGTTTAGTGTTGCTTCCTGTCTTGCTTTGACATAAATCGAAGTAAATAAATAAATAATGGTATAAATGTTCAGGGTGTATCCTTTTCCAAGACTGGCACAACTCTCCAGTAAACTTTAAGGGCATGAAGGAACTTTACATCATTAGATATTTTTTAAACAGGTTAGGCTACTGGATTAGCCCTTTTATACATTCTTTCTAATTAAGAGAGAGCTTAATAAAGAAGTATGCAGTTGAGCATCTTTGTCTTTTTAACATTTGTTTTCTGTTTAATTCCTCCACCACACAGTTTGATCCATTAACCAGAGAAGACACAGATTCAAGGTTTTTTGGTTCCTGGCATGACATTTCATGTGCAGCAGGTTTTCTTTATTTTGCAAGACAGGAATGAGCATTTAACCTCATATGGAAGCTTCTAGATCTTTGGGTCCAAAACTCAGCTGCTGCCATCAGTCATTCTTCACAATCCCTTCCATAAACTTGTGTAGTGGGGAAGGCAAAGAGTCTACTGGAAGGACATTACATGGAGCATCTTTCTCCTAATGGCTAGAAATCTTCTTTTGATTTCCACACTAGAATTATTTATGGCCAGTTCCTATCCATTTGATCTTTTGCCAGTGCTTTCCTTTAGTTTAAACAGCCTCTGTCTTGCCCTGATGTTTCCCTGTCTGTGTATTTTGTTTTATTGGATTAACCAAAACAAACCCAGTTTTACTTTTCTTCTAGGACTCATGGTTCTCTGGTACTTCAAAAGCCTTTTTATTTCACCTGTTCTTTGCTGGGTGGTTTTAAATACTGAATAGTTTTCCAAAAGCAGACAGAAGTACCTTGTGTAAAGCTACTTAATTGTCGTGGCTCCTTCTGGAAAAACCTTACCTGGTACAAGTATGGTTCTCCTTTTACATGTATCAATGTGGTTCATCAACATCACTGGTAAACACAGATTCTCTCTTTTTCTAATATTTTGAGCTTATAAATTCTTAATATTAGCCCCTAAGTGTATGACATTGCCCTTTACTTGATTGGATTTTTATCTCATTGCTATTATGCAAATCCTTAAGGTCGTCAGGTCTTCCAAAGCTCTCTTGCATTGGACGTGTTTCCTAATGTCATGACATCAGCAAATTCCATTAAAACAGACTATCTTTTTACACCGATGTCACTAAAATAAATAAATAAATAAATTAGATAGTTCCTATAACTGTTTTGTTACTGGTAGGCTTTTTTTCAGCATCTTCAGCTATTTTCTCCCTTTCCTTTTCTCTTTAATTCTAAAGTCAAGTAATAACTTCTCTATGTTAAATAATTTGTTGTCCTAAAGTACCCCATGAAACACTTAAAAAAACATCTCAGATAAACTCCTTATATTCTTCAAACAAATTACTAAATCAATTTAATATAATCTGTTTGATAAGGTTCTGCCCTGTTGTATGACATTGTATACCTTTAATTCTTTTTCACCTCCACTTAGAATTATAAAACCTTAGAATTATTATAAAACACTCTGAACATTTGCATAGTATCAAGATCTGCTGAGTAGATCATTGTTTGCCTGAAAAAAAATCTCCTCTCCACTATACTTCATGATTTTAGTGTTACTCCGTGTCTTAACATGAGGAATATGTGAGACAAAAACCCTGAGAGTACGCATCTAGATTAAGTTCTGAATTCATAGTTTAGTGCTGCTGTCATAGCATTCAGGTGCAGTAACTTACAATAACCATTTGGAAAGGAATTTACCAGATGTAGTGGTTTGACCACTTTTTAGCATTCAGGGGAGGTGGATTCAATAAAGGTGACGGAAAAACTGAACAGAATGGTCAGCAGAAGAACAGTTTATTACAAGGAATTAAATTAGAGAGGAAGGGTAACCCACAGGACCCCCCAGAATTACACTGAGGGACCCCCCAACACACAAGGGAGAAAAAAAAAAAACAACAAAAGGGAAGGGAACTGCTCCCTTCAGCCAGGTGACTAGTTGAAAGAAACTGGGAGGAAGGGTAGGAAAAGGTATCTCCTTCTTTTCTCTCTCTCTTTGGGAGCACTTCTGGCCCTTTAGTCTCTGAAAAACACAAACACAGGTGAAAACCAGCCCCCTCTCTCCCTTGTCCGAAGGATACTTGCTAGCAAGCTGGAAATGCCTCCAGAGTTGAGAGGAATGGATGGAATCCCGCCGAGGGCTTGCAGGCGCTGGACACCGGGGCTGTGATGCTTCTCCCAGCAGCGGCGGCCGAAAAAGAGAGCGGGGCAGGACCGTGCTTCGACTTTAAAGCCTTCTCCGTCGTCGCCTGATTATCGNGGAGGAACAGAGGCGGGGGGGCTAGAAACCGCCACCCGGCCCCAGCCTCGGGGGCGGGGGTGCGGCCCTAGGAAACAAGGAGCTGTTGCTCCCCGGCCTCGACCTCGGGGACACCAGGACTGGCACAGGTCCCGCTCCATCCCATCCCCCGATCCCAGCTTCCTTCCCCAAACCCCGGGAGAACACGTAAGCCCGGAGCCTGGCTTCCACAGGTAACAAGGGTCCCTCCCCGCCCCCCGGTCCCGGCCGGGACAGCCCCCTCCCCGAAACAGCTTTTTTGAGGAAAAACTGAATTTTAATCGGGTAAGTGGGGTTTCTCTCTCACAACCCCTTTCAAAAGCCTTGTTTTTCAAACGGCTACACCAGAGAACAGCCAAGATTCTTTAAATTGAACCTTACATGGTAACATGTAATATTCACTTCACTTTCTTAAACAGTATTTATAGATCCAAATTGCCAACATTTTGTTGTTATATTTTCTTTAATTGCTTGTATAGCTATTTGCATCTTGAGATTTTAATGTAAGCTTTTCTCTTACACCATGGATTTTCATTCATTAAATACTTACTAGAAAGTTCAACATGTCATTACTATTTTTTTCTTTGAATTCGCAAAAAAATAGCTAAAGGGCAGCACAAAATTAGGCTCCAGATTAGCTTTCATTTTGATTCAGATAAAACATACAAGCAAATGATGAGGAAATATGTTGAATTTGCAAAATACATTTGTTGTCATCTCATAAAATACTGACTTTCCAAAGAAAAGAGTTGCTAGGACTTTTCCTTTTTAGAGAGAAAGTCTGATTTCATTGCAGTTTAGGAAATCTGGAGCATACTATGCATGTACTGTACAAGGGTACTCTTGTATCCTTGCATTGGTTTAGGTTAAAAAAAATACCCAACATCAAACAATTTCATTATGCTATTTGAGTAAGATGATAAGCACAGACTTTTTTCACCCTGACAAGAAGAGAGTTGCAATGCCAGAGTTTACATCACATCACATGATTTAAATAGGGAACTAACAAAAATATTGTGACATATTTAAAGGAAGTATCAAAGACTAGTAGGTCAGAGGGAAAAAAATATTGCAAAGACACTAATGCTTTTAGACCTAGTGTTTCCATTTTACAGTTATTCAGGCATTGACTTTGACTGCCACCTTAAACACTGTGAGCTCTACTCTTGGAGTTTATGAATTTTTCAATTATTCAATTATTTGACATACGTAATTTTATATGATTCAGTACCTGATAGTCCCAGAGGTGAAGAGTTTCAGAGACATTCAGTATTTGTATCTCTTCCTTATAAAATACCATAATGTTTTTGTCTCAAGAGCTTCCTTGCTCAAACTGATAGATAGAAAAATACTGTAGTATTTTCTTTGTGGCTGAATTACAAATCTGCTATTTACCAAGGGTTGAATGGTCTTGTGGCAACATAAGCTGGGAGTGAGGAAGATTGTGGCTGTGCCTCAGGCTTTTGAATGAATCCATGGACAAGTAGTTTAACCTCTTTGATCCTCAATTTATTTTGCAGCAAACTGGGAGGAAAATGATACAGTCTGTCTTGTGAAGGTGTCAGGAGGGTACCTTCTGGCACTTTTAGATGAAATCGAGTGCTCCAGAAAAGCAAATCTTATTACCTTTTAGCCTACTTCTGTCTATTAACCATCAGTGGACATGAGATCACAGGCCTTACCATTTGCCAAAAAAACCCCCTCAGTTTGAAAACTTACCTAAAGAATCAATATTAACTATTAAAGCCTTCATTAATGAATTCCAAATAGACAAATATTTCTTTAGTGCCGCAATTCACTTGTACTTTTAATTATGATACCTGTGACCATTCAGTATAAATTTCAAATGGGAAGATAATTATTGCTTCTAAGCATGTCCTCTCTGACAATTGTCATTTGGAACATATTTTTTAGGTTCAATCCACACTAGCAATCATTTTAAATTCTTAAATGAATGCCAATAATGGAAAGATAAGCTTAGCATCTGGTCATTTGAAGCTGCCAGGTGTATCCTATGTGTAACCACAGCTGTTCACTGTGGTAACTGAAGGGAAAATCTTGAGAAAAATAGAGATAGACATCAAGAACTATCAAGGGGCAGTGCTATTTTATTATTTTAGTTACGAGGGGATGATGATTTGCTTTGTAATTTCAGTGTTAATTTGCTGTTGAATGTCCAATAGAAACCTGGAATTATGTTTTCATTTAAGTTTTCAATAAAAATGGAGGCTGCTATAAGGAGAGCTATTTAAGCACATTAGAAAAGGAGAATGGTAGAAGACTCAGATCCATCTCTATGTCAAGGGAGCCATAAGAATAATGTGACATAGGTAAAGGAGAAGCAATCTGTAAAGTCACTGTCATAAGACATAAGAGAAATGTGTAATGCATCCTTGTCATAAGAGTTATGCATTAATTTATGGGCTCTTAAGGGTAATTATTTGGACTTTGCAGGTTTTTTTCTCTTCATGCTGTAGAGAAATACACCGTGCTGTGTATGCACGTTGGCATAGCTTAACACTGCTGCCCCTCAAAAAAAACCCCAAAAAACCCCAAAAGACCCAACTCAACTCATTCCCAAGCAGTCTCTCAGGTAAATTGTCCCTTTGGGACATGACCGAGAAGCTCTTGGATCTTACTGTGCTGCAGACAAGAGAACATCCCACAGGTGTGCTGCAGTGACCCTTTGGTGAGTACACTGAATGTGTTCTTATCCAACAGTCCATTTTTCAGGTTTAGGTAGGGGTGTTACTTCAGTGAACTACAGAAATGCTGAGGTGAAGGAATATGGGTAAATCTTAAATGGACGCTTTGTTTGCAGAAGAGGATTTGTGCTACTAAAGTTGGGAAGGATGGTCTTATGACTGGAATTTCAAAGATAAATATTCAAGTCCCAGGTCTGCTACTTCACATCTTTACATATGTCCTTGAGCAAGTCAACTGATTTCTGTGATTCAGATCATTGTTTGTTTTCTTTGTTCTGACAAAGAATATGGGATGTTTGTACAGTGCTTATCATAAAAGACTCCCAGTCTTTCAACAGATTAAAAAGGTGCAAGTTACAGTTTGAATTTATAATATCAGCCACTCTGTAATAACTGCCTGTACTTATGCCATGGCAAATGTAGGTAGTTTTTGTCTTCAGTGAGGGATTAGCTGCCTCACTTTTACTGCAAAGTGAGAGCAAGCACTCAGACTGTTGTTAGAGACTAGAAAAAATGCTATAAAATCTATATGTCTATAAAATCTAAATATATATCTAAAATCTATATATCTATCCCAGATATTTTTTGAACTCAGTTACTATCAGCACATGTAAATAAATCAACACAACACTAACATTATCAACAGATTTTAAAACATAAAAAATTAAGGATTTTTTGAGAAATGCAACATCTTAAGCTTCTAATCCTATCTGCTGAGGAAACTTGTAAATGGCTTTTCCTCTTACTTTGATTACTCATGAAGACTTGTAGTGATTTCTCTTCATTATTATCCTCCTCATCATCCTCCAAACTTCTGAATGGCAAACACACCACAAGATGAAGATTGTAGGTAACTTGTGATTGCAAAACCAGTGAAAGGTTATTGATGGTGGAGCAGTTAAATCCTTCAGTCATTAACAGTCACAACACTTAGAAGTAACTGAGGGTGAACTTCTAAGAACTTTTATTGTAAGCATGTTCAGAACAGCATGTATACCTTTTTGATCTTTCTACTGTAGCTTTTGTCACACAGTTGTACAGTGTCAGAAACATTAATGTTTCTTCCTCGTAAACAAAAGCTTTTTCATGAAATTACTAGAAGTAGAGGAGCACTTTTTGTCATAGTTGTGCTTGCTGCTGGAAAATCATGATGTGAAAAAACTTAAATGATTCACAGAGCATATGGATTTTTGACTGGTTTAATATCAATATTTGTCATTTCAGAAAAGTTAATTTTGTTACAACATATAAAATGCATCATATTGAGTTAATAATTACAAATTATAATTTATTAAATTAAAGTAACATTTTTAGAATGTACTATTTCATGCAAAATGTAAGAACTTTCTAGACTGAATAGCAAAGCCAGAGACCAAAATTCCAGAATTTTCTTGAAGAGAGAAGTTTCTGCTATTTGTCTAACAACCCAAATTATCCACTGAATTCTGAGCCACGTGATAATATCCCTGCAGGTTTGTAGTACATCTTTTTCAGGCTCCAGACCTGATATGCATAAAGTTGAACGAGGAATCCATAGAAGTAGTACCTTGCTTTACAGAAACTTCTACCCTTTAATACTTTGCAGCCTTTCAATTTTCCTCTTCAGCTCTTCTCAGTTCAAGTATTAGTGTTAGTCCCTAGGCTGAGTTAAAAAGTAATCTTGCTTCCCATCATAACAGTATAGAATGTCGGAAAAAGAT
Organism: Serilophus lunatus; assembly: GCA_013399895.1. NCBI lineage: Eukaryota > Metazoa > Chordata > Aves > Passeriformes > Eurylaimidae > Serilophus > Serilophus lunatus. Next base: position 210,658 of record VXBA01002327.1, on the reverse strand, counting down.
TTAATGCCCTTGTATCATGTCTGTATAGTAGGCAAAATCCTTATTCAGTTTTCAACACTCTTCCTTTTGATTTAAACTAATTCATCTCTGGATTTTGCCAACTTTATTTTTTTTTCAAATCATTTAGAATCAAAAATAAATAAATATTGGCTGCTATAGCCAGCTAGATGCTCTTCTGCTGCATCTGGCTTGTCACTTTCCTGGCAGAGCTATTTCTTTTTGATCTCCATATTGACTGCTAGTATGCTTTGTCACTCCATTCCTTTGCTCTTTGAATCTGCAACTGAAATAGTTTTATCAACTTGCATGTCTTTGCAACTTTACCTAAGAGATTTCATCTTGATTGCCATGTTGGAAAAAGTTTCCAAGATAGTGTTCCTTCTTGCACAAACTCTGTTTCCCTTTTAAAAGGTAAGAGAAACTGAAGAATGCACCCATGTAAATTGTTGCAGTAAAGCTCATAATATTATTAAGATTTTTCCTCCTCAATGTTTGTTGCCCTTCATGTTTCCTGTTATCCCAGATTAAAAGATAATTTTTTCCAAAAGTGTTAGAAGTCAAAACCATGAAAGACTGAGAAGTTTAAAGAAAGGAAATTATATTTCCATATAATTTATAGATATTACAAACATATTACAGCATCATCTTTCTAAGGTCATTCTGTTGAGTCTTTGTAACAAAGTAAGGTGGAACCCATTTCCTTGTTGGCTAAGATTTGATTCTCCATTACCCCACAGCAGTGGAAGCTGCTGAAGCTAATCAGGTGTTGTTAGCTCTGACTTTTATTGCTTCTGCATAGTAAATTAGGCAATAAAGAAAACTGTAAATGCAGGATTTGTTCTTTGTAGTGGTATACCTCATGCTTGGAAGATAAATGAAGAATTTCTTGCCCACTGTTTACTAAAAAATACCTCTATTCTATAGTATTTTAATTATAAATTCTTTATTTGACATACTAACTAATGGCTCTTGCTGAATTAATAAAAGCGACATACTAACTTTAAATCCCCAATAAAGATTGCTGTTTTAATATCCCATCCATATCCTTTATCTTTCTACAGGGGCTTTCAGGCCAGTAGTTTTAATAACATGCATGAATGAAGATGCTCTTTTTTAACACAAATGGTGGCAAAGAGTTTTTCCTTTATATTAGTAGGCAATCAATTCCAATAGCTTTTTAATGCTTTTTTAAAGAATCAATTTTAAAACAGAAGCTCTTCAGGGGACCCTCTTAAACTTCTTCACAGCCAGTCTCCTAATTTTCTATTACAATGCAATCTAAAGGAGCTACAAAAATAATGCAGATAATGTTTGCTGGGTAATGATTTCCAATTTCCCCATTCCATGTACCCTGTTATTAGAAGGATCATTTTTGCTGTGTAAATTAATTTTCAATTCACTTCAGGGGAACATTACAATGATTTATTCAGCACTGGTGTTGAAGAAAGTGTGGGGAGGATTTTAGCAATCTGAGAAACAAGATCAATTTGTTCTGATTATCACCATGTTAAGAAAAGTTAAGACAAAAGGTTCATAGGAATATCTTAGAGGCTAATGTATACCCTACAGAAGCAGTCAGTGTGATCCTGGTTGTAGTTACCTGGCTAGAAAAGGCCAAGGAAATGTCTAAGATTTGTTTCTCCCCATTCTTCAACATTATGGAAAGACTGAACATATTCTAGAGTTCTTTATGTATTATGGAAAATGAAACAACAGATCAACTTTTCAGTCTCTAAAACTGTCTCTGGTCAGTGAAGAACATGCTTGCTGTAAGTTAGACAGAATAGATTGTTTCAAAGTTGACTGTATTATTGATAATGACATCTAGGATTTGAGGGAATTCCGGACTAGAAACAAGGACAAGTGGAATTTCCATTTTTACAAATAAAAGATTTATGGGACAGCAGTCATCTGGGAGCTAGAGCTCAGAGTACTTATAGCAAAGTGCTCACTCACTGTAATGCTCATACCTGATAAAACAGTACACAGGGTTGATGAGAGCTGAATGTTTGGCTATTTTGATTTAGCTGTTGCATTTTTAAAAGTGAGATTTGTGTTACTGGACTTTTAATGACCACAAAACTAAAATCTGCTCCAGGTGAAAAGAGAGAAAAGCAGAGAAACTTGGAAGCCAATAACTCTGACTTATTTAGATTCCAGTGAGCCAACCTCTGACACTTCTTCCCTCGAGTCTCATTAAAGAAAACCTGAAGTCATTATTTCAGATGAAACTGTAGATTTTTATATAAAAGATATTTGCATTTGATTTACTAATATGTTTTTCTATTCTACCTATGATTTTCTAACACTTTTCAATGATTAAGAGATCAAAAGGAAATATATTTTTCATGTGATCTTTGAAAGGACAGTGGAAATTTCCCAAGTCTATCAGTCTCAACACGAAAGAAATTTTTTGTTTTGTATGTTTTTAAAATAAAAGTAAATTTGTTAAAAAAATTCAAGCTACATCCACATAAAATTGAAGCTTGTGAAATTGGTTGAAGGCTTTGGGGTTGACCACATCCAATTACACAAGAAAAACAACCAATCAGTTCTGAATTGCCAAACTGAAATTTGCCACTTTTTGCATTTACAGAGGTAAGGAGAATACCCCAAACATAAAAAATAGCATAAAATCAATTGGTCGTAGCCCCAAAGGAAGTTTTGAACGATAATTGTGATTTGTCACTATTGCTAGTTTCTACATATCATGCAATATAAAAGGTATTGATGCATAATTTGAAGATGAAGGACGCTTGATTTCAATGAAACCTGTGAAAGATTAAGACAAAAGTTGTACCATTCCATTGCAGTAGCATTTTCCAGGATTCTTCTTCCACATTGATAATCTATTGGAAATCTGAAAAAGAATTGTCTTTTTGTGTCATGGAACCATTGTCAGGCATTAAATATATTATAGTGATTATGCTTCCAGCATGCTGGTAGTGTAGTTGTCAAATTGAGTTTTTAGCAATATATTGGCAGAAAGCTGAACTGACATTATTTATTAAAAATAAAACAATAAAGAAAAATAAACACTCATGACGAAACAGCAAGTGAAGGTAGTCTTTTATAGGGTATATCTAGGTTACCTGATTTGAGAGAAACCAAAGACTTTTCTGAATATATGATTTTGATAATAAACAAAATTACAAAATTGCAATTGTAGCATACTCAAAATGTTATGGACCTGTACAGTTGAGGATATAGAATTCTTTATGGATATCTGCAGAGGGTCTGTAGAGTGCCTTAGGAAAGTACACATGAATAGAAAAACCATACTGTGACATTTTTCCTGAAATATCATGGAAGCTTTTGACAATGAGCCATTTAGGGCCTTCTTGTTGAAGAGACTATATCTGATATAGTTTGAAAAATCTAAATACTTTCTGAGTCTGCATAAACTACCGTCACCTATAACATCCTGCTGCAAAGAAGTCTGCTGTTACAAAGAAGATGGAATTAAACAGTATTTCCTTTTTCTATTTTTAACTTTCTCCCTAATGATCTCCTTCTATTCCTCCAAGTCATTTCAACACACATTTCAATATACAATTTCTCTGTTCTTACTTTTCCATGTTTGTCATTATTTTACTCTCCTTCGTATTTCTCCCTCAGGTTGGAGAGTACTAGTTATTTTAATCTGCTATAGTATATAAACTATTCCAAATATATGATCACTACTGCTCTTTTTGTTGTCTGCAATCCTTTAAAACAGGAATCAGTCAATTCAGCGGTGTCTGGATCGGGACCCTCTGAGACACACCTGCAAACAAGATATATAGGCTTTGTGTGCATGGCGCTGATGATCAGAGGATCCAGGAAAGAAAGATTATGTAAAACGTCACAAGGGCAAAATGGAGACTCCTCTTTATTGCAAATTCATCTGGTTTTATAGTCCAAAGATTGTTTTGGTTAATACAGCCAACAGACAAAAGGAAAGGTGGTCACATGCCATTCTCTCAGAGCTACAAGAAAGTCACAAGATGTTATTACGTTCCTAAGACATTGCATCACAGTCTTGACATTCCCTACTAAAAATTTAATAATGCCACAACTTTAATTCTCATGAATCCCATATCAGTGCACAAACTTCTGTTGTGCTTTAAATTATGTTATTCTTACCTTACAATCATTGTATCATTGTACTTTATTTGTATTTTTAATAGACAATGTTCTATAGTACATGTTCTTTAATAGTGGTATTGAAAATGATTTTTCAGTGACTGTAAATTCAAGTAATATACGGATTTCATTTCATTACCCTAATTTCACTTGTAATTCTCAATAATGTGAGAAAATCAGAAGGAAATCCTTTTTACCTAAATCTATCTAGGCATGCAGTGCCTCTCTCTCATCAGTGCTAGGTGCTTACTGCTTCCTTTACAGTCAGTGAGGAGAAATAGGGGCATCTCTGGAGAGCTGTTCATTCCATTTTAAGAGAGGTGTTTGTGTTATGTGATCTGAATTGGTCTCTAGAGGATGGGAATTGTCCTATGGAGGTCACTCTCTTCTACACCTCTTGGATCTCTCAGTCATTGATAGCAAGTAATAACTCAGTGTCTAGGTTTGTAGGGGAGAAATGCTGAAACAAATACTGTGATTTAGTGTTTTCATGGACAGCAAGACGCTGTTAAAAGAGGTACTAGGGAGGATCCACTTCTCCATCAGTTCTCACACTCTCCTCAGAGAATAAGGGAAGCCTTTCCTCTTTGTGTAGCATGCTTCTCTTACAGTATGCATCTAACTTTCCAGGCCACTTCAGCCATACATTTTAGTAACACATCCAGATCAAATTGCTCCTCACCTCCTTTCAGGACACATATTGCAGTAGCAAAGGAGATCCTCTTAAATTATGGCCTCCCTCACCAGACTCCACAACTCTTTTCCCAGACTACTGCAATTTCTTTTCCTTTTCTGTCAACAAAACAATCATTTTTAGCTAGACTCAACCACAAGTTGGCAAGGATAACACTTTTAAATATCATTGTGCTATTATGATAAGCACAGCATATTCCAGGCAGAAAAACTGGAGATTATGGCAACCTTCAGTATATATGGGTAATATTGAAAGTCAGAATTTTCTTTTCTTTTTTTTTTTTTCTTTTCAGCATCCGAAAAAGCCATTAACAAGCCTATCAGGATTTCAAATAAAAGAAATGAAAAATCCATTTATGAAAACTTGTTTCCCAGATCCTCTTTGCATCTAAAGCAGAAATGACATATCTAGACTTCAGAAATAAGGTTATCATGTTTGAATATCTGAGCTAGATGAAAATACCAGAAATACATATTTTTACATTTTCTTCCAGTTTTATTTGAGACTATGAAGGTGTAAAAAGAAAAATGCGTACACTAAAAGTCTATGTCACGATCTGTCCCCCTTTCCAGAGAAAGAAATATGACCTCTTCATTACTCAAGCAAAAAGAAATATGACCTCTTCATTACTCAAGCAAAGTCCAGTCTTGTCATAAGCAAAACACTAATTCCATGCTCAGTGCAAATAAAGGTATTTTTATAAAACAGTCTAGCATAGTACTTATCAAAGCTTATGGGGAAAGAACTATCAATGTGTGATCATTTCTGAAACTAGCTGAAATCCTGTTGCTACTTAAATCCTTGAGTCTCCTAAATTATGTTAATTCTTCAATGATTACCCCCAAAAAAGAGCAAGTTAAACAGAGAATTACTAACAGAAAATTACTCAGTAATGAAAGCTGAGCTCATAATAGTAATGAACAATATTTTTATGTCTTTATAGTAGCTTTCAAACCAGCCTTTATCAGGCACAGGCTATGTCATCTTGGTATGCAAATGAATTCCAGATGAATCAGGACTGGTCCCTTCTATATAATTCCCCTCACGTGCTCATCTGAGATTTCTCTGGAGATCAAGAGTCTACAAGACCCAATTCACAGGGTTGCATAGGTTTAGGTGAACTGTAGGAAACTACCAAGTCTGATCTCCTGCTCAGTACAGTGCCAGCTTTGAAATTGCATGTTGTTACTCAGGTCCTGGTCCAAGGTTTTTAGGTATTTCCAGGGATGGAGATTCCACTGTCTCCCTGCACAGTCTTTCCAGATTTTGACTACTATCACAGTGAAGAACTTTTCACTGAGCTCAGCTAAAGTTCTTATTACCTCAAAACCCATCTGCACTGTGTGACAGTACGAGACCTCTGGCTAAAATCTTCAGGAAGCACCAGAATGGCCTTTGCTGATTACATGACTCCAAGCCACAAGCACAGGATCAAAATGTCAAATGTCATTGAAAAGCAATGGCTAAATTAAGCATAAATTCCAGATTAGTTCCATGTGTCTCATCTGCTCTTATAGTAGATTCTGTCTTATCTTCCAGAAGACAACAGAGTAGATAGACATTTCAAGAAGGATTGATAGCAGGTTCCTCTGCTTCCATTTTTCTAAGGGTTTCTAAAGATGTTTCTGAAAGCCTCTCCCTCTGCAAATTACTTGAAGTATCTTGTTGCAGAGAAACTCATCTGTCTGGGTATTAAAAGAATATTAAAGTTATTCCTGCGGTGTGACCATGTGTCAAGACATTAGAGAAATATGTTTCCTGGCCATTTCTAGAGGAACAAGGGGAAATGCCATTAACCTAAAACTTCATGCTAATTTAATGATTGATCCTATTTTTTTCTAAATATCTATCCATTAAAAAATATTTAACTAATGTAGAAAAGATCTAGATTTTAATTCACTGCAGATCATAAAATGAATAACCAGTGATACAAATAGTACTTTACGTTCGTTTTTTGTCAATATACTGTTCAATGGGTTCTGCCTTCAGAAGCCACGATCCTGCATCTGTGGGGCAAAAGCTACCTCTGTTAATCAAGAAAAGTCAAATCATCCCCAAAGAAAAGTACATTTCAGTCAGAGGAAGAAGAGAAGAACATAGGAAAAATGCAGCACAAAACTAAGCACTGCCTTTAAAAATATATTTTCTTCTCTGTCCGACTGGTAGGGCAATCTGCTATTGAATTGAATTAAGGCTTTCTTTTGTGGGTTTTTTTTCTCACTCAGAGCTGCTACCTATTTTGATAATTTTATTTTTTTTTGTAGTAAGGTTATATAGACAACACAAGTTATATTTTATTTATAACAAAATAAATCACATCAAAATAAGGTCCATTTTAACAATTCTGCAACATTTTTAATTCTTTCACTCAAATTTTGACATCATAAAATAAACTCTTGTAAAGATCACCTTGTTGTAAAGGTTTTAACCTGCATGATTTGAAAACAATAAGAATCAAAAAAAATTTGAAATATTTTAACTACAGGTCTCAGCAAAATCCAACTATTTACTGTATCCTCATTAATATTTTGCTTAATTAAAAGGATCATATAGTCTGCAATTATGTTTCCTTTTTTATTTTTTACTAAAAATAGTTAGGTTTTAATTCTGCTTTGAAAGAACCCAACCAAATTATTTGTAAGCCTAGATCAGAATGCCACCATTTTCCTTAAGACTTCCTTAAATCTAGTTATATTTCTCTGAGAAAATCGGTTTGGCACACATATTTTGGAAAAGGTCTGGCATTCTAATTGAAATGGATAGATAAGGCTGACTTTATTTTCCTATTTTTTGTGCAATATGAAAACACAGCTTGCCACACTGAAGATGATGGCCATGAATTCCTGTTCAAGAAAATATCAAAGGAGTGGCAGAAGTGACATATCCTCTCTAACTGGGCTTTTTATTTGCAATGAAATGCTTTTACTTAAGGTCCTTCTCCGGTCAGATGTGTGGATTCATTATTTCTTCTTTTATCAGAATCTGTTACAAATAATTCTAGGCCTGTATTTTTGCAATGTTCAGTGAACTAAGGGAAGTGCAACTGCTGTGCAAATTGATTAGATTTAATAATAGAAACATATGTCCAAGGTTGACTAGCAGTTTTCTCCAGTTTGATGAGATCAAAATATTAGACATAATCATGTTTTTGTACAAGCTTTACACAACAGAAACATTTTGTCATTAAAATTACAGTTTGTTTTTGGCTCAAATTACTGCAATATCACAGCTGTGTTTTATGAGAATATGCATAAATTCTTAGCAACAATTCTGGGTAGGATTGACAAATGTCCTATTTCCATTTCTCTTTAGAATGATGCCATTACAGTCAATTGTTGATTTTAAATTTTGATGTGCATGAAATTAAAAAAAAAAAAAAAAGAATACGCCGCTCAATATAAAAATGAAGCATTGTGTAGAACAGTTTTGGTTTATTAGTCTTGGGTCTTATAGCTTCTGTTTTCCATGCACCTTATTCAGTTCTGTTCTCTTTTGGAAAGTCATTTCAGATGCAGAGAAGACGGAAGCTATTCTGTAACACAGACCATTCATTTAGTATACTTGCATTGTAAATAAACTACGTTGGTTTTCAACCGTTTATTACTTTTGCTACTATCACTTTTGAAACAAACAAACAAACAAACAACAAATAAAAGCCAAAGCCCAAGTTCAATTCAAAAGTCTTTGTGTTCTTGCTTTATTTTTACTGCAGACTTTGTGATAATGTTTAGTGGCTAGAATAAGGCACACTGAGAATGATAGTAGGGAATTACCTTGACCTTTAAAATGTTCTTAATTTTGGTTGGTTACTCATTCAACTCATCAGCATTTACAACCATACTCATTTCTGGGGAAGGCAGAGCAAGGCACTAAAACAGAAAATGTCAAATGCTCCTATACTCCAAGGACATGCTAGACATTCAAATTCTAATACTTTATTATCATAGCAAAAAACTGCAACAAGAGTAGGAAATAACCTTATATTAATCTACACACATGACAGACGGTAACAAAGAGGACAAATGGCACAAGCCAGCCTGTTATGACTCTAAGATATTAATTTTGTGGTTACCTTCAGATGCTGTTCATGCTTTCTCAGATGACTCATAAACAGTGGGTTCACTGAGCATGATTGCTGGTCTGTGTGTGCTCTGCTGGTTCTCCTGCAGTCAAACCTGGAAGCCACAGCACAGAATCTCCTAGAGAGGCTATACCTACTGCATGCTGGTTACTCCGGCACTTCTGGGTCTGCTTGCGATTGCACTCTGTTTCAAATGCGCTTTTCTGTTCACTTGGCTCTCTAATTTTCAGTTTATAACTTGTTTTCTTGCCTTCGGCCCTATCTTTTAGAGCTCACCTATTTTATTGTCCTCTTCTCCTCATTTGTTTGCATTAAAATGCACTAAAATTCTAGAAAAAGTAAAATAACCTTAATAGTGTCATTATTGTATCACATGTTAAAGGGCAAAAAAGTGATTTAGGAATAATCAATGGCATAAAATTTTATGTTAAAAAATTTGAATTATGAATTTTATTTTAATACACTAATTAGCTAAATAGTTAGGAAGATAGTAACATTGAGATAGTAACACAAATAGTTACATAGATAGCAAAGGATCTTCCTGCTTTCAAGAAGACACAGCAGAAACTTTCAAAACTTTTCTGGGTTTAAAAAATCTTGTATACATTGTAAGTAAGAAAAGCATTTTTGTGTACCTCCCTTTTCCTCCTGAAATATAAAATATGTGCCCTGAATTGTAATGATGTAGTCAGCCTAGAAAGGCAAAGATCCAAAACTGTGTTTAAGCCAGACAAGATGGAGTGCAGTTTGTAATTAACAGTTTCATCTATTTTTCTTTTTTTCCAATGATCATCTCGTATGTGCTGTCACGAAAAAGTATGAAAGTGGAAATAAACATCAGTAATTTATCTTGCTGCATCAGAGAATACAACTCTATATCAAGGCACTCAGTCTCTGTCAGATCAGTAAATTATTTCCAAGTCATATTGATGTTATTCTTAGCAGATAAAACTGGATGAATATATGGATCCTGTTATGAGTTCATAAGATTTTCACAAGACAAAAGCCCTCAAAGAGCAGTGAAAAATTTCAGTAAACCCTCACTTAAAATATTGCAATCTGTATTGTCACAGTAAGTGTTACTACATCCAGCTATAAGTTAAATGCATTACCTTTACAGTGCGTTATATTTTATTTTGTGAAAAATGCTGTGGAGTCATACATATATGCTGTGCAGAAATGCAAATAACAAATAGAGTTTCGCATATAACCTCACTTAACCACATATAATTTTGACATGTAACTTTTCTGCAAAGTAATGGCTATGTTACTAAATACCTGAATAATATCCACAAAAGTGATGTCAAATGTGATGAATATTTACTTTTTAAATGGTATTTACTGGGTTCCTGCAGCCTGACCAGTTTATGTTCTTAACAGCTTTGGAAAACTAATCAAAGTTAAATTGATTTGTTGTTTTCCTATAGAAAAGACAGCTATATTATATTAGCAGAGGATCTCATCTAAATAAAGTTTGGCAAGCAGTATCCTAGGAGTAAATGTTCAGATTTTTATTTTTTTTTAATAACCATCTTTTTTATTTTTTTTTTTTGTTCTAATTACCATCTAATAACCACTGATTCAATAAAACAATTTTTGCATGAAAGCAAGAGCGACCACTGGAAAATCATGGTTTATCTGCAATTCTGTTGGAGGAACTTTTTCTTACTTGTTACAGGAGTGTCATTTACATTGAAAAAATGGTTTTGCCACCATTAAACAAGCGATAAAGACTTTCACAACAGTATAGCATTAGCCAAGTTGTCTTAACTCTGTCAAGTGTTTACATTAGGTTTATGAAAGCTTTTCTTTCATTCTGAATATTGTGTTAATCTTAATTTCTTCTCTGAAACTGTTGCATGCATAGTCAAACTGCTGAATTCCACCCACAGAGGGGAAGCGATTCTTGAGAAATCCCAAGGGAGGAATGGTGTTAGGATGTACAAAAATTATATGCCTTGTTCTTTTCTAAGGTTAGTTTAGTGGGTATTATAGTTTTGCAAAATAGTTTGTGGTGTAGAATAGGATAATCTGCTAAATTCAGATTTTCTCATTTAAACACAGGTTGTACATGCATTATATTATATCTGTAACTAGTTCCATAATGTAGTCAGAAAATCATTATTAGAGAAATTCTTGAAGGACCTAAATAATATTACACTTTTATAGCCATATCTCTTCTGAGAATCAGCATAAGCATTTCTTATTGAACAAAAGTGTTCTCTTCAGATGGAAGACATACAGTTATTCAAATGATGAAATATATTTCATGTACCTATAACTTTTTTAAAGAATAAAGCAAGCAACTTTTTAAACTCCAATCCTTAGGTTAATACTGAAAGTAGAGAAGCAAGAATGGACATAAATTTGAAATGAACTTTACATGGAAAGCAAAATAGACAGATGGCATATGGTATACAACATAAAAACTATCAGATAGCCACTTCAGGAGGAGTGAATAGTCTTGTAAGACTGTCAGTGAGTAATGCTGGATCCCATGTGAAATCATGTTTCTAATACAAAGGATTAGTTGAAATACCTTACCATGTCACACTTTCTATAATACCTCCTCCTTCCTGACTTTTCTGTAGAGGGAATAAAGTCTGATTTATTTCCTCAAGGAGTGTCTGTAAGGATAATAATTTGAAAAAGTAGGTTAGTAACTGCAGTATTAATTTGGCAAACTATCTTTTGTTAAAAGTAGTCTTCTAATGATGAAAAAGCTCTAGTCTTCTAACAACTTATAGTTAAAGATTTTTTACCTTGAATTCTAGGGAGAGACATTAATTCACAGTCTTTTTGTAAGCTCAGTTTCTCCACTACAAACCTCCTCTGGTGAGGAATAGAAACCAGAAAAAGAGCAGTAACAAGAGAACTATTCTTTCATGATGTCTTCTGTGAAAAAACTTGAATGAGAGTGAAGAATTTCCACTTCCTTAGAAAGAGAAAATAGACTATTGAGGTACAAGTATTAGATCAAGACCTCCAAAGGTAAAATAAGGGGTTCAGTAGATGATATTGGGAAAGATGGAGTGCATGTTTGGCTGATTTTTTTTGTTTATTAAAAAGCAAAACTTACTAGTGAGTCACTCACAACCTATGACAAGGGCAATCTGAGGATGATCTTCAGTTACAAATCTTAATCTCCCAAACCCTTATCTCCTTACATGTTTGAATGCATCTTCCTACAGTTTTGTCTTTTGAACTACGATCAAACATACATTCTCCCTGCTTCTTTCCATCTTTTTCCATCTCCAAAAACAGTACTTCACCCATTAAGCTTCATACTCATCTATCACAACACCCCTACTGACAAGTCCCTAACCAGACCTTACCTGTGTGTTGGGAGAAGAGAGACCACATATGGTCATAGATATTAACATTACCATGTGGCACAGGTCAGTTTGTTCCAAGTCAGGGAAATGTCAACTCTCTCTACCTATCTCCTACCTGCTGCCAATCCTGTCCTCTGAGGTCCTGAACTTCTTTAGCAGGAGAGTTTCCATAGCCTGTTGCACAGTTTTTCTGAGTCAAGTAATTAGCAATACCAGATGATCAGATACAAACAAGTGAAGGGGAGAGAAAGAATTAAGGAACTAAAACTGGAGGACTGTAAAGAGGAAGGAGGGAATTCCTTACTGAAAACTGGGTAATGCAATCTCTTCTGGATCTTCAGGTAGCAATTGCTCTTGGAAAATGCAGGGGTTTGAAACAGCATAATGCAAATAGATTTAGTTGCAGATATTCACACTGGGATGGGACAGAAGTGAATAAAATTCAAAGTCAAAGCAAGACATTACTTATATAAATGACTTTTGGTCATTTTCACACTTACTATGTCCTGAGTCAGAGTTTGTTTTGTTTTTTGGTTTTTTTTAGTACTGAAATTTGTCAGTAAAGCTAAAGATCATGACTTAAAGCCATAAGTTACTCATCTGATCATCCTCTAAGAACTAACAGGAACAGGTAGAATTGCTTTCATGAGGAGGCATGTTTCTATTAATCACTTCAGTCTGAATCAGATCAGTTTGCAGATATTTTATTCTTTTTTTTTTTTTTTTACTTTATTCTTTACTGAAAAATGAATTAGTTTCAGTAGGTCTATTTAGTATTCTTCTTTGTAACACCAAAATATATGAAATTCCAAAGTGCATTGTGTTCTCTTATGTAGCTTTGGTGTTGATTTCTTGCTTTATTGGACTTAGCCATGTCATGAAAGAGTTTTAAATTCTGAATTCTGCGTGATTGAATCAGCCTGACTTGCTATCAGCATCTGGATTTAATTGCATTGTTGATATTTTTCCCCTCTTTGTTGGAAAGTCAGTAAAACGTTCAACCAAATTTTCAGCCATTATAAAATAGCAGAGCACAAATAGAAGCACATGGACTTGCATCAGTTCAAACTTAGGCGTAACCATTCTATTTTCCTCAGACAGATTATCCAAAGTGCAAATCTCCTTCTAGGAACTGACAAAACAAGAAAGGTAGAAGCACTTGGTAGACTAACTGAAGCAGATGCACTAAGACAGTGATGCTCACCTCATACTTGTCACATAGATCCAGAGTCTGATTCTCAGACCTCTGCAGAAAGGGACAAAGGAGAACAGGTGTGTATAAACCACAGATGAATGAAAAACCTCTGAAAGAGCCACAGCTCTTTAAGAACCAAAGAAAAAAAGATCTCACACCCAAAAGTGAAAATAACCCGCTTTAAACAAGTAGATCAGATGGAAATAGAAATATCATTTCATATTAAAAAGCAATATATGGATAACATCCGTCCACTTACAAAACAACAAATGAAGTACTCATCTAATGTAATGAAATCCATCATTGATGGTCTCATATAGGTGATATGATAAAACCTATAGCCTTGTGATAAAACTAAAACACACAACCTTGCTCATAGATCAAAATTCTTGAAAGCCTGAAATTATTTGAGCTAAAAGATCCTGAAGAGATGAATGATCCCAGGGTGAGGTCTCTCTTGACTTGGCAATAGGTCATATCTTAGAAGCCTCAAAACCAGAAAACTTTAAAATGGCAATTTCTGCAAGGGGCAAGAGGCACAAACAAAAATGAGGACTGGCAACTGAGTGGAAAGTAGAGAAGATAATTAAGGGGGAACATTAAAGGTCTTCTGGGATAGTTATAATTCTAAATTTATTTTTTTTTAAAAATTGTTTATATCATGCAGTGTCAGTTCAAGAGCAGTTTTATGTAGAAAGGGTAAAAACAGTATAAGGATTTATTATGTCAGACAGCAAAGCAGATTCAGACTAAAAATGTAACTGTGGGTAATGTTACTTATAATAGATTGGGATGTACTGATTCCTATTGCAGTGTGGTGTTTAAGAGGTTCATGAATAAAAATTTTTACTTGCTGTCTTCAGTATGGTACAGAAAGAACATACCATCTTATTTCAATTTAAGGGTGTTGATCCTATTTTAAAGAGTGAATGTTTTCAAATATAAGTTTTAACGTTGCTAATAAAAAAATCCCCAAATATTGCAGAAAATTGACATTCTGTGAAGAGTGATTAGTAGGAAAGGATGGTAAGTTTTCTATCTGATACTGATTTTTCTCCAAAGAAGTCTAGTAAAATAAAAGGAAAAGAGGATGCCCAGGTAGCATGCAATCACTAAAATATATGGCTGGTCTAAATGCGAGAATGCTATAATTGGATTAGCAGTAAAGGGAAAAAAAGCAGTGACTACAAAAATTCTGAGTGTGCTAAGAATGCATTATGACATCTGAGCAAAAAAATGACTTAGGGTTAATGACAGCTTAAACTCCCATATTTCAGTGTATCAGTTCAAACGGCAAAGGCTCATTTTAATTGAAAAAAAATATTTAAAATTAATTTTTGAAATAAAAACATTTTCATAACAAAATAAAAGCTATATATGAGATGGTGGTCAACGTAAGAAGAAGCTTCGTGTATTGCAAAATTAAAGAAAACCATAATTAAAAAGAGTTCAATTATTCTGTTTTCTATATAGTTTCTGCTTGAATAAAAAACAAACTCACATTCCTAAGAGAAAATAATGTTGAAATTTATATAGGTGAGTGCAAAAGTAATAAAAAAGTTGCTATCTTGACAGAAATGCATGGATTAATATTTGAAAGCATAATTTTTTGCTGATGAAATATATTCGACTATTAAAATAGGCTCGTACACTCATCTGACAAAAGAAGATAGCATGAAGCTTGGGATCAAAAATTCTACATCTTAGGAAGGAAAATTTAATCCTGTTTTAAAAGATTTCTCCTTATTTTCCTACCCTGTTGCAAAAAAACCCAAACCAAACCAACAAAAATAAACCTCACTGCAAAAGATTTTATAAAGCATTGCATACATTTTCATGGCCATGAAACTGTCTACAGTCACAGAATAGAAAAATAATGCTCTTCTAAGTGATAGAGTTACATTTTCAAAGTGCTTGTAAAACAGATTCTAGAAGATGTTTATATGCTTAAACGTTTCATGCTTTGTTTCAGTGCATTTTGGAAGCTTCATTTTTGGGAGGTTTTTTCTCTAGGGTTTTTCAGATTTGGAAATCCAAGCTGATGGAAATATTTAGATCTCCACATTGTTTGTGAAACTGTTCAAATGCATCTCATGCAAAACTCTGACAACGTAACTTGGGTAAACTAATTGTGTAAATCCATGAAATTTGTCAATTCCGTCTATTTCAGAAAAATAGGGGAAAACAACTCAGTCCCCAAAACACAGTAAAAAAAAGTTGATTTTAGAACTTGTTTTGATTTCTGGAATTCTTATACACCAGATAAGTCACCACACAATATTAGAATAACAAAATTTTGAAAACAAATGTGTATTAATGGGATGAAAAATTATGACTAAATGAAAGCTATACATGAGATGTTTCCATGGTTTTTTTTATTCTCACACCTAAAGGATAAATTTTCTGAACAACACAATTTGCTATCGATAAATAAGTGATCATGTGGAAGATCAAGTGCACCAAGTGAGGCAGAAAAGGATCTTTTTGTAAATGGTGTGACAACTATTATGTAGGCTGTCATATGTGTTATAAAATGGTTCCCAAAATTGCCCAAATGTTTAATAGTTTCCTATAATCCCCTCAAATTCTGAAATCAATGAACAATTCACTGAAGTTAAAATCCAACAAAGATAAAATTGATTGCACTTTTCATGCATCCGTGTCTATAATAAATACTAATGTCCAACTATTTGCCAAAGGCTTGCTAGTATCTTCAACTCTCAGTTGCAGCAATCAATTGGGACCCAAATAATTTACTCCAGGTAATCCCAACTGAGGAATGATAATAACATCATACAGAGGTAGGGATACTGTCAAGGAACATTTGAGAACTTCAATGGCTTATGTATATGCCTTTTCAGTAAGCCATACCAAAGACAATAATTCTAGTTGGACATGCAGCAGGAAGATATTGGCTGCTAAGAGTTCATCATATCAGACACTCTCTAAATGTATGTGGAAATGAGTTTGATCCCTCCGGATCAAATCTCTTCTGTTGTATAGCAACATAGGCACATAATGAACTCTGGAGACAATGAGATAGCAGAAAATACGTAAGTTAGAACATTACAAAAAACTTTAAAAGTCATTATTGTACCAGTATAATAAATGTTTATTTAAAAGTGATTCAAATTATCAAGGAATGAAAGCATATAGGATGCCAATCTTAGATTTAAAAAAAAAGGAAAAAAAGGAATAATGAACTCTCATCATATTTTGCTAGGTCTGTTTAAGGTACAATTTTTTATGTTCCAATTCAAAATCATTTAGATAGATGCAAATTAAGAGAGCATAGCAACCTCACTCGGGACATAATAGGTGAACTATAAAGATTTATAGAAGCATAATTAGGACATTGTGCCAGTCAAGACAATGACTGCCAAAACCACTTAGGTAGGAAGTTTTTTAATCAGTCTTTTGAGATAATAAATAAGAGGGCAATTGCCTGCCCTCTTGAAAACTGAGAGGAAAAGAACATCTGCTCTCTTTTACTAGATGGGTTAGGCCCTACTATTCCTCTTCTGAATGCAAATATTTTGTATCTAGTATGATATGTCTCTTTATTGAATGTGTCTATGGAAGTCGATTGTAACTACTAATAACAACTACGACTATAATAACGAAACCACCCATATTATTATTATTATTAGTAATAATAATAATAATAAAAATAATAATAATAAATTATGCAATGGTTTGGGTTTTAAGAGACCTTAAAGATCATGTAGTTCCAATCCCCTTGCCATTGTAGGGACGCTTCTCCTTAGATAAGGTTGCCTCATCCTATCTGGCCTTGAGCATTGCCAAGAATTAGACATCCACAAGTCCTCTGGCAACCTGTTCCTGTGCTTCATCACCCTCCCAGTAAAGAATTTCTTCCTAACATCTAATATAAACCTCCTAGCTTTCAGTTTGAAGCCATTCTCTCTTGTCCTATCACTACAGTTTCTGATGAAAACTTCCTTTCCTGCTTTCTTGTAGGTTTCTTCAGATGCTGGAAGGTTGCTATGAGGTCTCCATGCATCCTTATCCTCTCCAGGCCCCTTCTCCTCTCCAGGCCCCAAGCTTTCTCAATCTGTCAATATAATAACAACTACCACCCCCACAAAAATAATAGCAAAATAGTAGTAATAGTATTATTATTAATAACAACAACAACCAACAACAATGACCATGACAACAACGACAACAAAACAAAACAACAACAACAACAATAATTTTCTGGATTAGAAGCCTTTTAATTCTGCTCCAGGCCTTATTTCTAGAACCAGAACCTTACATCCTTTCTGATCCTCTCTAGTCCCAAAGAATCTGTCAGAAGTTCCGTCAGTGATTTATTCTGCATTGCTGGATTTCACATCTTCCACTTGACATCATATAAGTTTACCTTCCCATGGACCTCATCGATGGTCAACCACAAAGTAATATGGTATATTTGTGTTAACACTTGTAACATCCACTACTAGGTTCTTCTGAAAGCCTAATCAAAAGCAGATAAATATTGTAATAAAAACACATGGTGTACTAAACTAATTGTTGCAATAGCTGATGAGGAAATAACTATCAATCTCTTCAGATGATAAATATAAATTAGGCTATCACAGCTTTTTATAATCAAATTCTTCTAATATTACTAATATTGGTATTCTTGTATTGAGTGTCAACTTGCTATATCTAAAGAAAATTTTGTGGTAAGTCTATTTGCCATAACCCCCTCCGCCCCTCGAATTAACTATAAAGGCTATACTTTGAAATGCTTTCAAATTGTACTTCTTCTGAACTTCTGAACTGCAATTCCATTTATTTAAATAAGTCTAGCCTTAAAGGGTGTGCTTAATATTTTAGAGAATTCACTTTTGCTAGGTAGCTGGATAACTTGGAATATTAAGGGCCAGAAGAGCCTGTGGTTCCAGTGTTTGTGCATTCTTGTGTGTAGATAAGTGGGGTACAAGACAAAACAGAGAGTTAGGCTTCCAGGCCTACTAGAGGCTGGACATAGGTGGGGTTAAGTAGTAAAGGACAATTCTGTTGGATGTTGGGGTAAAATAGAAGTAAGATGGACTTTAATTGAATAGTGTGGCAGGAGGGCACTCAGAATGTTATAAAAATGGGAAGATTGCTATGATTTTCTTCTTGGGATGACCAGGCATTGACCAGTAAAGCTGCTTCTCTTCACTCCGTGTTTCTCAATTTTTTATCTGTTGCCCTTAAGGCATCAGCATCCTATTGCAAACACATGTTCCTCATGATTTCGTTTTTCTCTAGTTTCTAGATTTTCAGAGTGCTAGGCAATTTATGTGGACTATGTCTTCTTATTAGTTAAATAAACAAAAAGCTATTCTGCTTCAATGTGTCTAGATTTAAAAGGAGTTATAAAATATAAATTTTTTATCCTTGAATTAATTTCAAGTTTCTGAAATGGTTATACTTCCTAGGATTTGTATCCTTTCAGATATTCTTCAATACTTGGCATTAAAATGTTTAATGGAGGAGAAAAACTTTGGGAAAGCAGTATACATTTTTACATTTGATTTCTTGAAATAAAACCAGTCAGTTTAAAAGAGAATATTGATTGCATGAGAGAGATCACAACCTGATTCTACTGTTCTGTACTGTTAGAGCAGATTTTATTGTGAGTATTGTGCTTCAGTAAATGCATCTTGGAGAAATGGTCGTTAGGTTCTTGATATAGTGCCAATTGCCATTTCCAATACCAAGACGTTTGTGTAAAATTAAAAATAAAATTAAAGAACCTCATCTCCACATTTAGCCTGATTCCAGTGCCAGTACTTTTCCCTTTATTTGGTTAGAATAACAGCCATTCATAGCTAGCATTTACCTCCTCCCAGTTGACAGATACTGTATGTGCTTGTGAGATCTGGGATGGAGACAAATTTTCTAATTGTGTCAAAAAGAGCTTAATGCAAACATGAAGCAGTGAGGCATTTAGTAGATGCAAAACTAAAGATTATAAATGATTGATATTCACAGAGGTATTTACTGTTTGAAGGCCGAGGTGGCATAGCAAGCCAAACACAATGCTCATACATGAAGATCCAGGTTCAGGTTGCACCAGTCTTGCCTGATGTGAAAATGAGAATGCTGGTAAGAGAGATCCTACCAACCCAGAATTTACATACAAAAGTTATAACTGGGCTCAGATAACCAACTGTGCTTGCCATAACAACAGAAAAGGAACATATACATGGTGGTACAGTGTCTCAGCTGAGCAGCATAAATCTCCAGCTCTAGAAGGTATTTTTATTAAAGGAACTAATTTGCTCAACTGAAATCACGTAAACATATCCTCAGAAGCATGTAGAGAAATATTTGAAAAACTCTGAGATGTTTGCCTAAGCTCTAATACTCCATATGACAATTAAGTAGACAAACAGACTAAAAGTGATTGAGAGTTTGGAACTGCGAATCCAAGCACCTATGTAAGGACAGTTAAAGAGGGAGGCATAAGAAATGCACTGCAGTGGTTATTACGAAAAGCAATGCTCTCTGTTCTAAATATTTCAAACCAAAATTTCTGAGAAAAATACAACTGCTTTCACAAGTATGACTGTATTAAAATGAGAAATTCATGGGTTTACCTAGGTAACCTATAGGCCGTCTATTTTAAAGCAACCTGTATCTAAGCAAGCAGAGGATTCACCGGGGACAAGAAAAACAAAACAAATCGAATTATATTAAAATGCACTTTTAGGATAATTTACATTACATAATGGGGAAGAAAACATATTATGATCAGATGAACCCCAGTGAATACTAAAATTTCAACTACTAAACATAGATGGACACTTGGAAAGGTCAAATAGGTTTGATAGAGCAGGATTTTGAAAACATTTTCATAAAACAGCTTGTTGATACTATGGCAGTTTATTATTTAAATATCACTTGTGCTTGCAGCTAAAGTACTTTTAATCCAGAAAGAGCTAATTTGCCAGCAAAATCTATTTATAGGGAAGAAGACTAGGCATCTGAGAATGCCTAGTCCTGATGTCTAGTAAAAGGTGTTTCCTTACATATCAGCCTAGCTTCCTATGTTGTTACAGAGTTCTGGCTTAAAATTATTTTTTTTCAGAAATTCCTGCATTCTTCAGAATCACCTCCAAAATTTATGCAGCCTGGCAAGGAAGGGAAAAAATAGGAAAATAGGAAAAAAAAGAAAAAGGTGGAGCAAAGGATTCTGTCTAGAGAAGCTATTAAGTAGAGTGAGCATTTATTATTTCTTCCCCTTTTTACAACTAATCCCAATTCAGCAGGCATTGTAGAGGGTACTAATGCAAACAAAAGTATGAGCCAATCACTGAATACAAAATCACATAATGCTTGGAGTTGGAAGGAGCCTCTTAAGATCATCTTGTCCAACCCTTTCCTAAAGCAAGTCTACCCAGATCAGGTTGCACAGGATTGCATCCAGGTGGCTTTTCAATATCTCCAGAGAAGGAGATTCCATAACCTCTCTGGGCAGCCTATTCCAGTGCTCTGTCAGCCTCAAAGCAAAAATGTTTTTCCTCATATTCAGATGGAACTTCCTGCTTTTCAGTCTGTGTCCATTGCTCCTTATCCTGTTGCTGGGCATAACAGAAAGTAGACAGGCCTCACTCTCTTGACACCCATCCTTAAGATATTTTTAAGCATTGATAGGATCCCCTCTCAACTGTCTTACCTCCAGACTAAGCAGGTCCATCTCCCTCAGCCTATCCTTGTAAGATCCTCCAGTCCCTTAATCGTCTTTGTCATCCTCTGCTGGATCGCACTGGCCTTCTTGACCATAAGGACACATTGTTTTCTCATGGCACCACTTGCTTGCCCATAATGGTTAATTGGAGTTCAAACTAGGCCTCAACCCAGTATGTGTTTGTTTTTTCAATATAATGCCTTGTAGAAAAATATATTTGATCTTCCCTAATCTTCACCTTGTGAATGATGTTGAACTGTTTAAAATGTTTATTCTCTGACGTATATTTACAAAGATGAGATTGCGTGTGTCAGTCATTTCCATTATTGCCCCAAAGTCATTAGATTCATCTCACTATCAGTGATATTGAAACAGATGCATTTTCTTCATTCCCACTTGTTAAACAGATGTGGAGAGCTAAAACCAACCTGGAAGGAACTTTTCGGGCAGTTCATTACTATACCCTTACATTCTGAAATGCTCATGCACAGTGGCTTGCAGAACAGGATCTTTGATTTGGGAGCAGTTCATCATGATCACATTTGTAAAAAAGTTGACAAAATCAGAAACAAATATATTTTTTTTCTATTCCATATCAGTATGTGATGCTTTTTTATGAAGGGAGCACAACCAGCCTTGTTGTTGTGTATTCATCCAACTGATAATTTCCATGAGTAACTTAATGAAAATCCTCATTCAGGAAGTTGAACTTTTAACTCAGAGTTCACATTAATCTCCTTAATGCTCTTGCAGTCAATTGACTTCTACTGTAGGTACAAATCTGGGTGCTTTGTAATTAAATTTAATCTGGAAAGCTGGTAAGGGGGAAAAAAAAAGAAAAAAAAAAGAAAAGAGTGTCCAGTGTACAATAGATGCAAGCAATCACAAGCAAAAGCATGTTTCGTACAACAGCTTGGGCAATGAACTATTGCTTGGAGTCTATCTGTGATTGCTTGCTGCTAATCATCATAAGTTTATGCTTGTTCTCTTCTCCTTTGAAAATAATGAATTGCAGCATATTTTTTTCATATTACAAGTCTATGTCGGGGTCATATCTTTTTCCCCTAAGCTAAGTTATATGATGTTTGTTTTTCGCTGACTCTCCAATAAAGTGCTCCTAGATCATTATTTGTAGACAGCACTTTGTATAAATACAAGTTTTGTAATACATGCTTTTTGTTTATCCATTTTTTTAGTCGTTATCAAAGCAGCAGTGCTATGGATTAGCACATCATCACAAAGCAAGTAATTCTGTGCTCCAGTCTGGGAGGCTTTGCTGATGATCTTGCTATGGAAGAGAAACCAGCAACCAGACTCAGATATTTGTGCACCATGGTCTGTATATTTGCAAGGAAAGAACAACAGTCCTGCGGTTCCTAGCACATAGTCAGACTCAGACACTCCAGGATCCCACCTTCTTCATGGAAACTTGTTTTCCCAAATCTTTGTCAATGTCAAACTACTTCAGGTGTATCTGACTCTTCTTTTTTTTTGAAATCCTTGCCTGTGGGATTTTTTTCCCCTCTTTCATTTCAATTCACAAGTTCTATTTTCTGGTGCTTGAAGTCAAGCATAAGAGAAAGCCTTGTCAACTATATGGACCAGATTCTGCTCCAGCTTGCAGTGGTTCAAATTATTCTAGCAGGCAGCTGTATAAAGAAATTTAACCACTCTTTTTATGTTTAAGCTGCAAAGAGATGTGTCCCTTGGGGAGTGTTTAAGTGGGAACAATAAAAGACAAAGAGATTATGCTCCTTGCTTGCTCATTGCTTTCAACTAGTAGTGCAACAGAAAATCAAATGCTGAGGAAACTTCCAGGAAAAATATAATATAATCCCTTAAGCAGATGTTAAGAAAAATAAAAACCAAGTTAACAGGTCTCATTTCAGCACTTGTTTTTCTCAAAAAGATGACTTAAAAACCAAAATCATATTGTGATTTAATTAAGTTTAAATAAAGCTACAAATCTGATATATCTTTAACATCCACAAAATTGGTTGCATCTTTTATGAAAAAGACATGATAATAGCATATAAAATATTCTCAGCATATCATTTCTGGACTGGAATTTTGAGTGAGAGGCACCAGTGTCACAAAAACTGAATGTGGGTTTCAAGGTAAATGCAGCATCTCATTGAATACTTGAGTGACGTCTTGTTTAGAAACCAGTCTTGAACTTTAAAAACTTTTACAAATGGGGCTAGCTAGATGATGGCTATAGCAGTACAAGTTAATTGTAACTTCCTCTGTGGCAGATCTTGTTTTCTGTTTTGGCAAAAATAATGCTTCCTACAAAAATCAGGCCCGGAATCATGAAGATGTTTCTGTCCAGGAAAACATGAATGCTGGATAAGGGTCAGTCTTCTCTTTCCATCAGGTTTTGATTTTAAAACTTACTCTTTTTTTGCATATGGAATCTTCAGACACAGATTCTCTTCATTTGGTCAGAAAACTTCCCTTACAGAAGAAAAAATCAAACAGTAAGAACAGTAGGTATTTTGTACCTTTCACATCTAAAGAACATGGAGAGGGGGACTTTCTACAAATTCATCCAGAGGTCAGGTAAGTACCCTGTGATGCGAAAGGAAAGGAAACTGTCTATCTTCAGTGTCAGGTGATGCAGGTAGGGTTGTTGGTTGGTTGGTTGGTTGGTTTTGTGCGTGGGGTTTTATTTGCACAGTTTGGTTTGTTTGTTGGGCTTTTTTTTGGGAGGTGGTGATGATTGCACTGAGTTACAGAACCAAAGCAAATTCCATTATATACACATATACTGGCAATACCAAGCCCTTTCTCACAAATGCAGGTCACACCAGAGGCGTTTTCTTTACATTATGAAACCAAACTTAAACAGTAGAAAAAATGTGCACACAGCATACATTTGCAATAGTAACCATGTCCTGACTCAGCACATAAAACTTTTTTTAAAAAGAGTCTTGACTGTAGCTGTCATTTGTGCAATTTGACTCAAGATCATGAGTCAAGTAAAATGGCTGTCAGGGTTATTCCTACCAAGATAATTATTATTCAAGATATGATGGCTGCAGAAGAACTGGTCTTTGTCTTGTCCATGGGCAGGCTTTTCATGGTGAGGAGTAAGGAAATTTCTTTCATGTTTCTAGCTTACACAAAAGATCAGGCACAGTTCTACATCACAATTATAAGAAGGGAGGAAGAGATGTCATAGAAGAAATTTTATGACTGCATGGTTGCATTGGCTAGTAACGTATTCATGTGCATATGTAACCTAAATTGTAGGCTAAGATAAGACTGAGATGACAAATAAATGAGCAATAATAGAGGAACTAATAGTTTAATAAGTTTCCATTAATGAGAAATATCTTCATTTTATTTGGTGTTCATTTAGAACTGACAAATACAACAATAAAAGCTTTTGTAAAAACTTAATCTTGTACTTTTATTGTTGTCCTTTTTGTTGACATTTCAACAAGAATTTTTATGAAAGTGAAAGTCTGACCTTTTTTCTATTGTCACTTTTATGAACAGTTTAAAAATTGTATTTTTGTATTGGTTTTGGTAGCAGTGGCGGGGGGCTGAAGGAGAGGCTTCTTTGAGAAGCTGCTGGAAGTTTCCCCCCCCCATGTCCAGGCTGGGCCCACCGCTGACCAAGGCCAGGGCAATCAGTAGTTAAAGGCACGCCTCTGTGATAACATATTTAAGAAAGAAGAAAAAAACAAACTAGAAAGAGACAAAGACGGTTGCCGGAGAGGAGCAGGGTGAGAGCCTGTGAACAACAACACAGACACCAAGGTCAGTAGAGAAGGAGGGGGAAAAGATCCTCCTGGTGCCAGAGCTGAAATCCAGCTGCAGCCCATGGGGAAGACCATGGTGAAGCAGCTGTGCCCCTGCAGCCCATAGAAAACCACAAAAGTGCAGAAATCCACCTGTAGCCCGTGGAGGAGCCACGCTGGAGCAGGTGGATGCTGGGGGAAGGCTGTAGCCCATAAGAGAGCCAAGGTAGAACTGGGTCCTGGCAGGGGACTGTAGCCTGTAGGGAGAGGAGCCCACATTGGAGTAGAATTCTCCTGTTAGGACACATGGCTCGTGGGGCCCACGCTGGAGCAGCCTGTGCCTGAGGGAGTGAGTGCACCCTGTAGAAGTGAGCCATGTGGCAGCTGTGGGTGAAGGGCTGCTGCCCATGGGATGGACTCTCACCAGAGCAGTTTGTAAGAAGAACTGTATCCTGTAAAAGATGAGACCCCATGGAATGTGGCTGGAAGGACTCTTCTCCCCAAGCAGCGGCTGAGGACAGCAGCTGACCACAGCAACACCTCCCCCCCACCTCGCCTTTTCCCTTGACCGCTGCAAGAAAGTAAGTTAGATGTAAAAAAAAAAAAAAAAGAGAAAAGAATAAAAGGTGTCTCTTATTGTCTCTCACTCTTAGCTCTGATCTTGTTAGTAATAAAACCTGACTATTATTCCCACATGGAGTCTTGTTTTGCCTGTAATAGTGATTAAAAAGAAAAATTGCTGTAGTCCTTATCATAAATAACGAAACCTCTCATTATATTCTCTCTCATCTATAGCTGAGCAAGAAAGAGTGAGAGGGTAGCTGTAGTGAACCCCTGGCACTCAGCCCGAGTTAAACCACTATTTTTTAATGAGAAATTTTTTTTCATAAAAATTATTTTGGAAATAATAAACATTATGTCAAGTAGTGCAGGATTTCTATTTTTGAAATTGGAACTTAAAATTGATTGTTAAAATGTACGATACTTTAAAAAATGCAATATGAGCATCTGTGTTTTGTGTCAGTAGGCACAGATCATCAACTGCTATTTTACGCTATTATATCACCAGCTAATAGCATGGTCCAACTACTAGAGTGTGGGATGAACATAGCCTATCAGTCAGAGGTGTCTCTGACTTTGCCTCTATGTCCTAAACTAGTGTAGTGCCACCCATACAAGTGGTTCTAAATGTGCAGCCAACAGGAGATGCTCTTCCAGTGTATTTAGATGGTTTAGACGGTTTAAATGGTCTAGGTGGTTTAGATGATGGATTGGTGTTGGATAGGTTGTTAAGTTGGGTAAAAGGTTCGACTTGATGATCTCTATGGTCTTTTCCAACCTTGTTAATTCTGTGTAATTCTGTGTATCAAGTGAGAAGATTTCCACATCAGGATCTGATCCTGTCAATTAGACCGTGCTGGCTAGAACACAGCTTCTGCTCATCCATTATGAATTTTTAACACACTAACTCCACATTAACATTTAATTAGAGCTTGATTATATTTACTAGACTATAGGGTAAAGCTTTCAAGCAATGAAAAGTTAATGTTAATAACTGACACATGGAAAAATAAATTTGCTTCTTTAATAAAATTTCATCTTTTTTCTGCATTGCTTTTCCCCAGAAATGTAATTTTTTTTCACCAAAGAGAGCTTGTACTCTGTAAGGTTACATACATTAACCCCAAATTATCATGAATAAAGGCAGAGTGGAGGAATGCACTTAGAGACACATCATTAAATCTTTCGAGAGATTACTTGTAAGAGTCATGCATCTCAGCAATGAAACAAGTATTCACATCTCAACTGATCTCAGATCATGTAGGAACTTTTGTGTGTCCCCAGTAGACCTCTCTGTAGACTTCCTGTTCTGTTGTGGTTTTTAGCTCTTAGGATCCATTTTTAACTTATTCAAAGCACTAAGTGAAAGATTAATATTTCTTCCCTCAGTCCACTGGCTATAGTCCTTATATTAGTGATGCCCTAAGGGCCTCAGATAAAAAATTGAAAAACATGGAGCGAAGGGGAGAAGCAGCTTTACTGGTCAAAGGCCGATGATCCACAGAGGAAAATCATAACAATCTTCCCATTTTTATAACGTTCCGAGCACCCCTCTCGCATACTATCTAATTAAAGTCCATCTTACTTCTATGTTACCCCAACATCCAATAGAATTGTCCTTTATTACTTAAATCCACCTAAGTCCAGCCTCTAATAGGCCTGGAAGCCTAACTCTCTGTTTTGTCTCGTACCCCACTTAACTACACACAAGAATGCAAACACACAGGAACACAGGCTCTTCTGGCCCTTAATATTCCAAGTTATCCAGCTACCTAGCAAAAGTGAATTCTCTAAAATATTAAGCATACCCCTTAAGGCATCATTAGAACCCAAGATCCTTCTCTACTCTCAGGGGAAAGAAGCTCTGCATAGTTGGGGTATCTGCCTCATAGATTGTCATCATCAAGGGCCATTGGCACAATTCCGTGCTAAACAGACCAGATTTCATCAAGAGTCCTCCTCACTTTCTAGCAAATTCTCTTAATTTCAAGGTATTGAAAATGGCTGATATCATCATCTGGATTCTTTCATTTCTCAATATGCATGCAGCTATTTTTTCTGGCCAGACATCTATTCTGACAGAATATAAACTTGCTGTGCTCGGATGCTGGCATTCAGCCACAAGACTTAGCAGGTACTTCACCGTCTATCACACTAGGAGGAGCATCAGGGGATGTGTTGATACTGTTGTTCCCTGGTTGGGAGCTCTGTGTTCTATGCTCATTACTAGGAGATACGACAGGAGGCTTCCCAAAGCGATAGTACTGTTTGGCAGGTACAGAGGCTAAACATGATTTACCCTCCCCTTTTAGCTACTGGAGGGAGGCAGAGATGAACAATAACTCAAGTGGCACGGTGTTTTCTGTTGGAAGCTACTCAGGAGTACCTGGGAAAATGTGCTTACTTGATGCTTTGGATGTGGTCAAGGGAGGACTCTGTACAATCCATCTGCCGGTCAGTACAGCTCTCCTGCCCTGTTGTCTCATTAAGGATTCAAATTGCACTGTATGTTACGGCTTTTATCTGTGTGACAGATTTCAATTCCTGATCAGCTTCCACAAGCAACCCCAACAAAGACTGTGAGATTGCTTGTGTGGGAGTCCAAGAACTGCCTCTCATTTCTCCAGCTGCAGAACACTCCTGCTTCTATGACTCCTGTTGTCTTTTTTTGGTCCCCCATTGTGTCTGACTCCCACTGAGGCACTGTTCAGCCCTGTCTATTCATCTTCAACATTCATTTGAAAGCAGACAACAAAGCTGATCAGCTAAGAACTGATGTAGAATTCTGTATGTCCAGCAGAAAGAGAAGTTGTCGCATTAATCATAAGAGCAAGGAGGGCTGTAAAAGTGTGAAAGCATCAATCATGTGGACAATGTGACCAGGTAGATGGGGCAAGAAAGGGCACTTTCTGTTGACTGTGGTGTCTGGTTTACGTTCAAACTGATCCATAAACCTGAACATCCTCCAGGTAGAATGATGATACCCATTAACCTTCACATTATTGTGAAGTAATGAACAACTTTTGGATTTCATCGTCTCCTATGGAAACACTCAAGTTACTGCAGATTAAGTCGGAGTGTAGGAGTGTGCAAGATCTCATTCTGTATTGCACAGCCTGTAGGGACTGAGTGTCACACCACAAGAGTAGTGTCACAAATTTATATGAATAAGATGGACACTATTCTATTTGTCTGATAAAAATCTGTTTTATTATCGGTACTCTGGATGGGGAAAAATGGTATTTCCTCTACCTGCAGCAAGTTATTTTTTCATATCACAGTAATACTAAATTTTCAAGAAGGCATTTTTCATGCTTCTGTAAGGTTTCGTGAAACTTGTATATATATTTTTCTTTTTTATTTGACCTGAATATATTCTGAATATAGAACTACTGCAAACCGAGACATTTTAATTTTTTTTCCAATGTGCAAAGAAACCCACTTTTATAAAAGATCAAAATCAGAACTTCTTTATTCTGATAATATGCAGAAATGTCAGCCAGTAATCAGGACTCCACAGTAAATACCTGTAGATACACACTTTCTAGGTTTACACATGCAGATGAGAGGTATTAAAAATTGGATTATAGTTCCGCCTAGTTTATATGTTAAGAAAGCTGTGAGCACCTCTGTGCTTTTTAGCCTCCTTTCTGAATTACACTCTTTCATTGATGCTCTCCTTTCTTTCTCACTTCTTAAACCTTAAAAAAACCCTTCAATTCACTCAGCTAGCAATATTTTGCAGTTAACCCTTGTAAATATGAAGGTATTAGCTGCATAGATTTCACTGTAAAAATAAGATGCAATGGGTTATATCAATAATATTACTATTAATCTTGTTAATTTATGGGACATATGGAAACTCAATGAATTGCTGTTCATAAGGTTAATAAAAAAATGCCCTGTCTTCACTTCTACCCATCTGATGTCTGAAAACTCACGAAACTTTGTGTTTTCTATGTCTCTCTGTGATAAAGAGGTGAGTTGCTGAACAGATGGTGAATAAATGACTCTCACTTTTGCTGCTTTCACACTTCCCAGAAGCAAAGCTGACAAATTGTATTTGGAGCCTGGAATGTGATTTCTTTATTTAAACTTTATGCTTAGCACTAACAAGGGAGCACTCAAGAACATTAATTCAAACATGCATAGTGTCTCACTCTGGGAACTGTGTTCAGCCTTTTTAAGAATTTATTATTTCCAGAAAATAGTCTTCATTTTATCTGCCTGCTAAAAACATATTCATGGTCTCTTCATCCTGGTGTCAAAAATTATTAGTCACTGGTTTTTTTCTATACATACGTGCATAAATAAATATATGCATCTATGCATTCTGTATGTAACAGATAACTCTTGAGATAAATGATGTTTCTATGCTTGAAAAAGTAGTACAAAAAAACTGCAATGAATTCATCCAAATAAAAAGTGTAATTCTTCTGGAAAATGCATTCTAACTTTTTTATTTGCTTTATTGTAATATCCCATTTCATACTGTGCATATTTGTATTGCCTCCATCCACAGTAAGTTCAGTATTCTAACCCTTCAAATCATTAGTTTAATAATGTTATGTTCTGTTTTACTCATCTTTATATTGCTGCTATAAAGATACTGTCATTCCTCTTTGCTTCCCAATCACATTCCTCAAAGCACATCACCCTGTCTCCAGATCCTATTGTGTCCACCGCTTGTCTGTTTTCTATTTCCTCTATGGTATAGACAGTATTTTCCTCACCTTCTCTGCATTTGTTAGCAGCTGAGCTAATTGTTAAGGTGTCAAAAGTGCTTGGTATCATGTAAGGCAGAGGACTGAATTACGAACAGAGCTTCTAACACACTTCTCTTTGTAATACACCTTTTAGCATTGAATTATTCCGCTGGAAAGGCATTGGGGTTCATAGAAAAGCAAACCAATATGAAACGAAGCTTCTGTTGTAGGTGTTTACCAGGTTTGCCAGTTTTCTCAGAAGATAGGTATTATAAAGTCCTGTAATTCTGGTTGCAATCTATTCCCTTCCATACTTCTCAAACACATACACTCCTGGATACAATTTCAGAAGTCCATGTAGAGTAAATTCTCTGTTAGAATATCTTGTTGCCATCAAGGCTTGGGTTTTTAACAGAGCTAAAAAAGTAGAATGACACAAGTAGGACTAATAATTAATCAAAACAATCTCTGTGACCGTGACTCTTTTGTTCAGAAAGGGAACAATATATTACTTTACAAATAACAGTTCATTGTTCACTTTTTTTACACCACCACCACATAAACTGATTGAAGTCCAGACTCCTCAAAACAGATTATATTAAAATTTCTTGGTGATAGTCGTAATTCAAAGTAAGCTTGTTTTCTGGTTTTGATAGATTCTCTTTGGCTTTCTTTATTCTGTTCTAATTGACTTAACCATTTAAAAATTCCCATAACTGTAGTATTTTGAAAATTAGCCATTAGAAGCATATCCTGAAAACGATACTTGCTTTACTTAGCCGTGTGGACATTTAGTCTGATTTCTGCTATCTGGTAATGTTCAGAAATTTCAAGGGATTGTTTAAAGATCAGAACAAAGCATATAAAAAAGCAAATTTCCAGCAGCAGAACATTATAGGAAGTAAATAAAGCATTTGCAGCTGCTGTAATATGTGCCTGGGAAATACAGTAATACCAGAGATATGGGACAAATTGCATGTACTTTCTTCTGAGCGAGAAAAAAATCAAAGATAATCAGTGACTTCACTACAGGGATGACCAATTACAATCTATAAGATCTTCTGCTAGACTGCAGGAAAATGGACCTTCAAAGACAAAGGAGTCCTCCACTGTCCAGCTTTCCCTAAAGAAATACTGTTTCTGCACTTTCACTCATCTTCCTTAAAGTCACTTTGATAGTTTTTCCTATCTCTTTTAAGGGCTAGTAGAGTGCTGCTGCTGATTACTGTCAAATACCCAAATATTGTTTTGCTACATTTATTGTTATCAGTGCAACATCATTTAAGACAGATAACAGCCCTTTCCTGTTTTCATCTTCTCCTCCTGCACCACCTCCATACCCACTCAGGTTTATTTACTGAGGTATTGGATCAGAATTTTGGACGATGTAAATCAATGTAAATATTGTACTTTTGACTACTACATGAAAAGCTCGCTTATGTGACAAACCTGAGAATAGCTCAGTTGGTTAAAGCATGGTGTTAATAAAGCCAAGGTTGTGGATTCAAGCCCTGTATGGAGCATTTGCTTAAGTTGGACTTGATGATCCTTGTGGGTCCCTTCCAAATCAGAATATACTGTGAGCACCTTATTAATTAGGCCTAGCCAGCATGTACCGTTCTAGGACAGATACAGTATAGGACTTTTCATTGCAGTGACTGAAGATTATATGCAGTCTGAAGAAATGATACTTGCTAAGAGCATATTAAGAGCTAATGGGAAAAATCTCTTAAATGGAAAACTTGGAAAGTAGCTGAAACCCCTGAATCAACAAGGTAAATTGACATTATTAAACAGGTTTCCTACTGCTGTGTGCAAGTGCCACCTAGAACTCTGCATTTTTAGTGCATAAAAGGAGGAGGGCTGGATATTTTATTTATAAAATGTCTATAAGTGAAGTGAGTTTTTAAAGAAAGATGTCTGTGCTTTTTTATGCTTTGATATTCCGTAATATTCCACATATGCTGCATTTCACGATTGATGGTGATATTTTCAATTTTGAGAAAAGAGTTTCCATTCTAGCAAATCCTGCAAAGAGTTATCCTACAAGAGGAAAATACATAAATACTGTTTTTCACTACCTGTTTAACATTACTGATTCTGAGAATTTGGAATGCTTTAGTTTATTAATGGAATCAATTTTTTGTTTGTTTCTTTTTTATTTGGTTTTGTATTGTTTTGTTTTGTTTCCGCACAATGCTTCCTTTCTTTTGCTGGTGTTTTATACAGGACCTTCTCCCACTAACAATAAGATGACACTTCTGGGCACAATGATCCTTGTAACAAGTCCAACTGGAACAAGTCCAACATGCTGCCTTTTATCCCTCTTGCCTTCCCTCCCTTAGCAGACTTCTCAGATACAGTGCCAGGATAAGGGGTTAAAGTCCTTCAAGTCATATCCCTTCATGACACTGTCCAGAATGGTTTAGGAAAGATAAAATCTCTTCTTCTCTTACCTCATTTCCAAGAGCCATCCTAGACAATGAAATTTCCCTAGATTTTTCATTTCAATTACATTTGTGTGGGCAGCTTTAATGATACCAGAGACAGGATTTGCAATGGGTTCTCCTAAACTAGAGTATAAATGAGTTATCTTTTCACTGCCTTGTCTGAATCACAGTTAGATTATTTTAAGTTAGAAATTTTAAAGAAAAGAGGAAATATCTGCTAAGAGATACAACTATGGAGAGGGACAATAAAATCTGTAGATATTTAAAGTCAGAGACATTATAGCCAGGATCATAGCAAAGTTTATCTATGTATCACCTATGGAGCTAAGACTGTTGCTTAGTATGTATAATTCAAAGAAGTGAAGCAGAATTTCACTTATTACTTGTAGAAGTTGTTGCTCCCTTGGCACAGGTCTCCTGCATTAAGTGCACAGGTTTACAAATATGACTTGGATAATGTATATGAAAATAATGCAGCATAGAGGAGCTCAATACCATTAGAAACATACAAGAACATAACATTTGATGAATTTGGTAGAAGGTAAATCAGATTTGATCTTCAAGTGCAATACATTGTAAAAGCCTGTAATTTTGTATGCAAGCGAGAGTTATTTCACAGCCTTCATGGCCAAGAAAAATGATCACACTGGTGTAGCTAACTCAACAAGCATTTGAGAAGTACATGTAAAAGGGGAAAGAAGACTATGGAAGTTGATGCAAAGTATGTTATTATAGAAATAAAATTAAATAAAGCAGAGTAAAATCTGAGTTACATTATAAAATGGATCAGTCTAAGGATATAATGGAAACGGTAACAGATCAGCTGAATAACTTAGGGTTGGACTGGACATCACACTTAAAAACGTCATATATCATAGACAAGTAATCTTGCAGACAACTGGACAAATGACTTAGTAGGTTCTCTTCCATTACTAATTCTTTTCATTCAGTGCTTTTTGTACATCAACATTAAGAACCTCTAAAAGGCACTAGAAGGACTAGGCCTCCATTTATTTCTTGTCCTAAAAGCTAGTCTTCAATCACAGAGCAGTAAGATACCATATCTAATAGCTGCTGTTGTTTACCCTGGAATGAGAGAACATTTAAGGACAATGGATAAAATAAGAGTTTCTAATCAATCAATGTGAATTATTCCAGGAGTTTATACTAACACAACAACACTTCACCTAAGATGAGTAATATTTTACAAAGAGTTGGATTGCTGAGTTATCATTTCATTAAGAAGTATCAAATGAAAAATTAATCATCTATCCCAGCTTCAGAAACAGTTAAAGAAGAAAATTTTGGAGCTAATTCTTTAGCAAACTTATAGCTATCTCAAGGTAAGTATAAATATATTTTTATACTTGTAATACTACTCTTTCAGGCAGTATACTAAGTAGCATAAGAGAAACTCCAAAAATTGTGTATTTAAACCATTTGATGGGATTTCTTCCAGGAGACAGACTAATTAGGTACCTCTGACATCCTAAAATTCAGGTTAGGAGAATGTAGTTCCCTCTGCTCTGTAATTTTTTTTCAAAATTCATTCTGTTCTTTAATATCACCTTTATGATTTATGAAAAACCTGTAGACTTCGTAAAGTTTTGCATTTATTTTGATGAAATGTTATAGTGTATAAAGAATTGCAACAGATTCGTAGTTAATTCAATGTTTGGAAAACACTCAGGCAAATTGTAAATGTTTTAAATACAAGGAATTTTTTTCTAGTTGAATTATTAATTAGTGTGGTAAATGCTTTGTTATTTGGTATATTTATTTCCTTCTTTAAAAACAGAAATTTGAAAACATGGTGGTTTTAGTATGCATTTTTAAATATCTGTCCCTGTTTTTCTTTATAATGAAACCTTAGTTTTGAGTGTGAAGAGAAATTTAATTGATATTTTGACTTTTTAATTAATGAGAAGTAATTATATTTTTACTCTCTGAGGCAGCATTCAAGTTTATACAAACTTTATAAATGCAATGAAGCAGAGGGTATCTTCTCTGACCAAGTGCACCCTCAAAGTTTAAAAGAAATCATCAGAATTTCTTTCCCCATTTGCTTTTGTTTTGGAAAAGAAAAAATTAAATTCCAGACTTCATGCAATGTGTTCACTTGCCTCAGGACCAGGTATTTAAATTAAATAAAAAATTACGTTCTCTTGCTCTGAAACCTGCATTTGAAATACACAATTTTTTTCTGATTTTTCTTTAGAGAAAGAACCCCTTGTTTCAGGATTCCTTCCGGTGCTAAGATTTGCCTTACAATTTATTGCCTTACAACACCTTACTCTTTGAGGTAGATGAAAAGGCTCTTAGGGACCTTTCTGACAAGAATTTTTTTATAGCTTTCAAGGAGAATTTTCCATTTAGAGTACTTATTAAGACAAGATGGTTTGATAGGAACAACAAGGCAGAGAAAAATTAACACATAGTAGTTATTCTAAAAAGCATGCAAGTTTTAAGCAGAATTTTGCTCTTTGAGCTGAAAAAACCCTGAGACTGAGACTGGAAGTATTTTATTTACATGGAGATCACATAATGTAGAGGGTCAATTAATATCAAATTACATGACTGCTTGCTGGATTTTCCTCTCTGGTCTGTAGAATATAGTAAAATGCTCTTTGAAGAGCATTTTAAATCTGCAATGTGTTTTTGTGTCAGGGCAGTTATGCTTCCATAAAATTTTATTGGTCTAATCTTATAGGCTAAATTTTCTAGTGTGTTACTTAATCAGCCCAAATGTAATTTTTTTTTCAATCTCTAATAGAGTTTCTCTGAAAGTTATCTAAAATCTGAATGTGATAGACTTTACATCAGCAGTTCTTAAAAAATATTCCCTTGGGGGTTTGCAAAAATGCCCAAGTGACAATGTGTGTTACCTATACTTATATATGCACATACATACATGCATAGATACACGGACATATATAAAACCAGAATTTTTCTTAGCAAAGGAAAATTAAAACAACAGAGACTTGTAAATAAAATGGACGTCTATAATCAACAGAAAATTAGGCAAACTGCAGCCTTGTTTGTAAATTCCAGGCTGTTTCTTTATTACTTTTTAAGGAATCAGAATTTCAGAGACTTAATTAATTACATGAATAAAACAAATTAATGAACAGCTACTACAGGACTTCTCCTGGCATGAGATGACCAGTAAGCTGTCAGTCTAATCAAGAAATACGAAGCACATATAGATAGTAATTTGACTAGAAGAATCTTTAAAAAATAAAAATTAAAAAAAAAGGAAAGCTTTTTCTTCATTCCGTTGAGAAGTGAGGGAAGACATAGCTTCCCTTCATATTTGGTCATTATAATTACATAAAGAAGGATGTTACCTACAGTCTCTGATAAAAAAATGTCAACACTCGTCAAGTGTCTGTTGCTTATAAACAGTGTAAATTTATACCTAAAGTACAGCCATTACTCATGAAATAGAATATTGTTCATTGTCAGGAAAGAAAAGGTTTAATTTTCTAAGAAACTATAAAAATATCATAGATCCTTTGAGAGGAGAAGCAATTCCAAGGAAGAGAGTAAACTTTTTAAGATTTATGATCCAGTCAGTGACAATCCCAGAGGGAGTGAGAACAAAAATAGTAGTAGTCGTTGCCAATAGGTTTAAACTATTATCTTTTAATCTTGCTAAAAATGTAAAGGAAAGAAATCCTTGAAATATGAAGAATTCTTTCTAGCACAATTCAGGATTGAACTAGGCTGTACAAGTAGAGTAAAACACTGGGCTGTGGAGAAAGTGAAGTTTGTGCTCTGACTAATTGTTAAATAATCTCCATGCTTCCTCAGCTCTGATATAATAGTATTTCAGGTATTTGGGCACCTGTTTTTCCTCCTTTCTGCATCCTGTACACCTGTAGATGCTAGCAGGACCCTTACCCTTCATGAAAGAAATATTGCTGGTATTTAAGCTAACACTTGGCTCAGATGCAAAAAAACATACTTCAATGAAATTTGATCATATGGTATTTACTAATGTATTATTAATGGACAGCTGAATTACTTCAATAATAATTCATAGTATTTATCATTCCCTACACGGGTAAACTAGACAGGACCCCATTAATCTGGGTTATTTTAAATGAGCTACACAAAGAGCTAAGTGGGTCCCTTATTTCCCTCACATCATCCCACAGCAAGAAAACATGATATGACAGGGATTTGTCCTGACTTATATCATATGAGGAACAGGCCCGAAGTAGACATAAAACTGCTTTTCTTTAATGTCTTCTGATTGTTTCTCAGAATTTATATGGCTTTAGTGCATTAATAATCAGACTTTGCGAATTCCTTGATACATCCGTTAGCTGTCTCATAGGGACTTCTGTATATCAACGTTGTATGTTAGCCTGCAGTAACATTTGTGCGCTTGGCTTATAAAACTACTTCTACTTTTTGATGTATTTACTAACTGTGTCTAGGCTATATTCTAATCCTCAATATGAATGAAATTGAAAGTATTGTTATATTTATTATTACATGATGTGAGCAGGTAGAATAATCGAACCTCCCAGAGTGACTAAAACTTTGAACATCTGAGAGAAAAAGTTTGTCATTTACCTGACCAACAAAATTTCTGCTTCTCTGTGATATCCTTTCAATGTAAATTATTTGGTTATGCTATAGATACACTCATCACTTTTTAAAGTAATACAAATGATGGAATAAACTACAGAAACTTGTTAGTCTAGATTCCCTTCTCCGTAATGAATAGAAATTCCATTGCATGCTAATCTAAAGATTGGAATCCTACTGTGCAAGGTCCTCTGCCTACTGAATTTTGCTGCTAGAATTGTCCCATTCATATGCATTTCTAGGAGTACTAGAGTGATTTAGGATTCATGTTCACGCCCAGCATCTTGATGGGTCACTATGCATCCATCTATTCAAATCCCATTTCAGTCCATCTCTGGGTTTACCTACACTGATTTGATGATATAGCTATCAATTAAGAATAAATAAAAAGAAATTTAGGCTAATATCTGGAAAACGATTTTGCTTTTAAAACTTCACAGGTTTATGTGAAGTTTTCCAAATATGTCTAATGCCTCTGAAGATCTGTCTGTAAGTCAAAAAACCAGACTGGAAAACCAAACACAAAGAGACATACTTGGACAATCAGATACAAAAGTCAGAACTCAGTTCTGAGTCATGAAATGGTAGGGACAAAGCAGGTTGCTCAGCCTCACACACACTTTCCAGCTCAATGAGATTAATAAAAGTCTAGCATGTACTCAGAGGGTGTAAGAAGAGTGGAACTTACCATATATCATCACGGTATTCTTGCAGCTACTACTAGCTGCAGACTATGAAGGATTGTAGAGGTGAAACAAGATAAAGTATTGAATTTCATCATTTCACCAGAAAGAAGTTTTACATGGGTTTCTAAAGTCGGTCCAGATTTATCAATATTCTTTTGCATAACCATTTAAGTGTTCTGACTGATCTCGTGAAGGACTCTTCATTCCTGGGGAGTCTGACTTGAGTCTACAAAGTTACAAGATCCATGGCAACAGAGCAGGGGATTACTAAATGCCTCATTGCAGGGACCCTGAGAGTGTCTTAAGGCCAATCTGTCATAAGCCATCGTTTATATTGACTGAAAAGCCAAAACATGATAATGTATTTAAAAACATTCTGGACTGAGAACTTCTCTTTGCTGAGAATTTAAATACTTTTTTTAAAATTAAAATGGTAAAGTTTCCTTTACCTCACTTTATTTTTTAAATATTAAAGGTTCCAAAATTAAATAAAATCTCATTGGAGACAATGGGCTGGATGGAAGAATATACAAAGAACAGTAAGTAAGCACAGATTTTGAGCCTGAAAATAAATAAACACATAGATAAAATAAGGAGACTCTTACTAGTTTTGCCAGCAAAAGGTCAAAGTCTTCCCAATGAAAAGCACTGATGCATCAAGGACAAGCAAACAAACTGCCTTGCAAACTATGTGGATTTCTATGGGAGTTTTGTGCATATCCTGGGGGATCTATGACACATTAAAAGAATGCATTTGATCCTTGTATCCCAAATAGATGCTTCTGTTGCTAGGTGATGTAATAACCACGCAACCCTAAGAACTCCAAGGACAATTGCATTCAGCAACATTTCTATTGCCAGCAGCAAGCTGCTAGAAAAGTGGATTGGAAGAATTTTTTTAGAGTTGATATTTGTCCTTGAAAACTTTTTAGTTTGATAAATTTGAACCAATTCAGTAGATTTTTAATACTAGTTTTCTCCTAAAAGCATAGCTATACTGTTTTCACTCTGAAATACCAGTCTTACCAAATGGCCTCTTCTAAAGATTCAGCATTCAGTTTTAAACCAAAGTCTCTTTTTAATCCCATATTGGAGGTAAAACATGCTTTTGAGTTACAGATATTGCATAATAACAAAAGCAAGTTTATGAAATCTTTGAGAAAGATACTTTCTAAATGACATTTAATAACCAATAATAATTTTCAGTTTGCATAGTTCTCTGTGAATCATATATACCCTTGACATATCCTCAGTGAAATCATTATTATAATAATATCTAAACTGTCATGCTCTAAGAATTTTCTGAACTAACTTCTTTCTTGCTACAAGAGAGTTGCCAGCTTGTTGGAAGGGAAGAGGTTGTGCCTTCCACTTATGTCAAGATTGTACATGTCATTTATGGTCACAAACAGATTTGGGAATTCAAATTCTACTTACTTATTGATGAACACTGCTCACCTTTGCTTCCAAGGCAAGGCAGAGTCTTCATTGACATCTATTTTCACTGATTCTTCCTCATTTTACAATGGGATGTCTTTCAGAGTTCTTAAAAACATAGTAATTGATTTTAAATTTTTTTTATGGTTTATCATGTTGGAGTCAAAACCAGAAAACCTTCTTACCTCCAACTTCCTTCTGATCAGTATCTGAATTCTCTGATTTCAGACAGTAGTGTTTCTCTTGAAGCTTAGGGTAATAATTTCATCGGGCATTGACCTTGGCTTCCACATACAAGTTATTGTGCAGTAGTATGTTAATTCTGTACTTTTGATATAATCTGTCATATAGTATTTCATTTTCCCTTTCAGAGAATTATGGGATGATAGCACTCCAAATAAGTATCTTAAATATTTTCAGGATGAGTTGAAATACCTTGCTATATTTTCTGGAAAATTACACAGACACAACGATACTTTTACATGTTGCCTCCTTAATCTTTACAATCTAAGTTTACATTAAAAAAATTATACTGCATTAAACACACAATGAGAGTGATTGACACAGTTCAACCTCTTTTGCATGTTTTGCTATCCAATTAGTTGAAAGTGGCACTTTAAGTTTCTACTCATGAGTTTCTAAATAAAACAAATACTGAAACATCATCACTGTTTTGGATTCGTGGCTTTGTATTTTGAACATTCAGCAAGTTCAAAGATGA
This sequence comes from Serilophus lunatus, assembly GCA_013399895.1. Taxonomy (NCBI): domain Eukaryota; kingdom Metazoa; phylum Chordata; class Aves; order Passeriformes; family Eurylaimidae; genus Serilophus; species Serilophus lunatus. The sequence goes on along the minus strand of VXBA01002327.1, from coordinate 170,629 downwards.
TCATTATAAATAAAGTTTTATGCAATTCACCTTGAGTAACAGACCACCATGCACATCTTCAATTCTCTGTTTGGAAGGAAAAGCCCAGGAAGTCCTTGACCTAAACATAAACACTTTCTTGTTTAGTATCTTTATTGATGATTTGGACAAGAAGATCAAATTCACTGAAAGGATTGTCAAGCATTGGAACAGGCTGCCCAGGGAAGTAATGAGTCACCATTTCCGAAGGTGTCCAAGAAATGACAGGACCTGGCACTTAGACTTATGGTCTAGTTGATATGGTGGTGTTCAGTCAAAGGTTGGACTTGATTATCTGGGAGATCTCTTCCAACTGTAATGGTTTGATAATTCTAAGTCCAGGAAGCCCAGATGAATTCTACAGGGCAGCCAAATGCAAAAGTCTGAGAAATACAGGAAAAAAATCCAGCTATGCTGATTGTAAGAACCCAAATCAGTACCTCAGGGATTATGTTTTTAATTTTTTTTAAGGTCATTGATTGCATAGTTTCCTAAGAGTGGTACAGGGGAACATTATTGCCTTCCATTCTCAGTAGGGTTCTTTCTAAAGTGTTCACAGTCTAGTTTCAACTAACGTTTAATGGATGACTAATTGAACATATATTCCAAGAGTTGTACAAATGCTTTTTAGGTAGAAAGAAAAAAAGTGCAAGATTATCACTTTGTGTGTAAATGACACCTACCTCTATACCACAAACTGTTTGTGAACATCCAATACATTGATCAGATGCTGATGAAAAAGAAATGATCAAACATCTAACCTTTCTCCAGTCATCCCTTAATGAAGTAATAGCAAGTCAATATTAGTTGTTTTCTAATTTCTTAGATTTCTGCTGGCTAGGTTCCACACATTACTAGGACAGTAATGGACAGATACCATTATTTGTCATTAGCCTTTAATGCCAGAAATTACTGTTTGTGGCATGGAATGCTAAAAGGGGAAGATATACCAATTATTTTTTCTATTTTTTTAGCAGTTAATGTTCTGAGTAAATGAATTGAAGTAAGTTCTCATGAAATGATTTTGTTCAACAGAAACTACAGTTGGCAGCAGGAAATACTTGGATAGACTAGAGAGAAAAATGAATGTCCTCTCTACTAAAAACATGGGACAACTTCTCTTGACTGAAAAGTCACCAGGTGCTTGGGATTTTATCGTAGTACAGAACTCTGTCTTTTTGGCTTAGTAAGCCCAAGTAAGGTCCAGGCATAACCTCTGGCTTAGGGTGTATCACTAAAGTTGCAAACAGACCTTGACTTCACAGTGCAGCTATCTCTGGCTGACATAAATTTGATTATTCCTAGGGTCTCAAGAGGGTCTTTTTTTAAAAAAAAGACACTAAAAATACAAAACCTCTTCACAACTTCAATACTAGGTGTTTGGTGGTTAGTCCTTCAGACAGATATGATAGATTCTTTATAGCATTTTTAGTACAGTAGTTCAGACTCATCTTCTGGACCATTAAAATATTTGTGAGCCAGTACCCTATGTCCCATAGCCCTTGTTGTCTAACTTTTGTGTCAGTTCAAAAAGTTTTCTTTCATTCCAACAGTTTGTCTTGTTTGCTCTCTTTTTCTCCTCTTGAAGTACATGAATATTTCTCCAGCCTCAAGCATGGGAACCAGCTGCTCTCCTGTGGAAGCTATTCAGCTCTAGTTCCTGTCCCCTACAGGAAAAAGGAACATCTCCCAAACATTTCAGCCACTCTATTCTCCTAAGGCACTTTCATATGAAAGACAGGAATTTATTCTATAACTTCAGAAGCTTCTTTGTCCCCAAACACATTAGGTGGCATGATAAAAACCAACTGCAATTCAAAAGCTGTTTGCATGCAGCTACATGTCCTCAAGTTGCTGTACCACACACAACAGTCACAATTCATGTTGAACTCTTACACAGTCCTGGAAACTTCCAATTTTTTTCTCTAGTGAAGAAAAAAAAGGAAAGAAATGCTTTCTCCTTTTTTGTACCTTCTGTTTCAAGTTCAGCTTGAAGAATGATTGTCAATGCTTTTAGTATGTCCAAGCTGGGACTTTATCAACTCTCCACCTGTAGTTCAACGTAAGTATAGTGAAAGCTTGTTCTCAGGGTGCTTGAAAAATAAGACAATATGATATTTCATCTCCAAGGGGCTTTATTAGGTTTGTTTATTTATGATAACCAGTTCTATCATCTGAGGAGTAGATATCCTTCAGTGTCTTTTCACAGCACCTAGAATGATTGGACTGTCTTTAGAAGCTCATAGGGGTTCAAATTTCATTCTTATTTGCATGTTCCAGCTCTCATGTTCATCACTCTATTTTCTTATAAATTTCTGTGAAGATCTGTATTTTTAAGAGCTTCAGATTTACCTTTTCAGTAGATAAGGATCCCTTCTTCCTTTGATTTAAACAGCATCTGTGATGGAAATTGCATGCATTATGACTTTTTAAAATATTTTTTCCTTACTCTTAATGAAGATAAGTATTTTTTCTTTTTTTTCTGACAATGAGATTATTTTTGTTTTTCTCTAGGCCATTAATAAAGCAATTATGAAATATGCTATGTGGGAAACAAAAAAATATAAGAGCAATATTCACTGAAAAAACCTCAGACTTAACCCTAGGCTATTCAATGCACACCCGTTATGTTGTGAATGGAAGCACAAAAGGCATGCTTTGGTGCATAACATATCATCTCTTTCCTTCTTTCCTAATGTGCTTCACAGGTCTTGTGTTGGCAGAAAGAGAATATGTAGTCTTTGATGCTGCTGAGCCAACTAGCTGCCTGGCTTTTCTGTCTTTTTTCTTGTGGTGTTTGTATTAGGCCTGAGAGTTTTAAATACCTTTGCCTGCCCAATTTTTATTAAATTTATCAGACAGCATTTGTATCTGGAGTTGAAATCTAAAGTGATTTTATCCAGTTAAAATATTGAACTTTCAAAATAAAGATTACAAATGCATAGTCAAGAAATAATGTGGTGATATACTTTATGAAATATTATTTTAAAGAGAGAACAGAACACATGATCAAAAGTATTTTTCAAATTCTAAATACCATGTTGTAATTTTTAAATTGAAACCCTAAAGTCACATTTCATGTTACAACATGACAGTTATTCTAAGTGTGAAGATCTTTGCTTCGAATTAAATAATGATTAAGAAAGGAAAAAAAAAAAGAGAGAGAGGGTGAGAAGGAGAAAGAAAAGCAACAAAGAAGAATAGTTTATATTTTCTAGATGCTCAGTCACAACCTATTAACGAGATACTGAGTTTGCATATCAGCTGAATGCTTCTTTAATGATGAGGGGAAGGGAATATATTTTAAGAGTATCAAGCTACAGTATCCAGTTTTGAAAATATAGATTGACCAGGAATGGTGACAGACATTTTGCCTCAGGACAGCCAAGTGCTGCTGTATAACATCACTAAAGGCATCATTTAAAGTACATTAAGAAAGGGAACCAGGATACTGCTAACTGGTATTGTATCCTGAGCAAATCACATTTTTTAATTACATTACCTATTAAAATGTGCAGCCTTAATTCAAGTCCTTACTAGTTACTGTAACAGTCTAATCAGTGATTTTCAGAATGAAGTCTGCAAGTTCTTTTGCACAGCCACACAAAGACTAAACATGTCCTAAAGCAGCCACATACTTGCCTCCATCTAGTTTTATTCCATTGTTCAGAGAAAATGCTGGTTTACCATTTGTACTTGACATCTTGTGGAGACCATATAGCAGAAATCTGCTCCAAGACCATTTTTTCTTAATGAAAGCAATTTGTTACTAGCTAAAGCAAAGTGGTCTTTGTCCTTCTGCCAAAAATGCTTTGTCTGTCATCTATGTTTGCTGAGCTCTCACACAATAATGGAAACACTATGAGATGTGCTTAAAACAGCAGCATTACAAGCAGGACACACTTGATTGTTCTAAAACAATAGGCATGAACGTGTTGTTCTTCATTACAATTTTATCTGCCATAGGAGCTCACTGACACGGTAGAAGCTCAGAATTTCTTAATTGCCTTTTTAATTTAGTCCACTCTTTTCCCTGGGGCTGATGAACTGATTCCTCTCATTCCTCCTTCATCTCCCTATCAATAGATCTGCTTTTACGAGAGACGTTTTAAAACATCTGGGTTTTTTTATTGTTACGTTCACATGTTTTTGCATAACTATATTCTTTTGCTTTATGAATTTAATAAGCTCTTTGAGGCAACTGTTAAGAATACTTAAGGGAAATACAGAATACCCTGGGAGTAGGTATTTTTTAAAAGGAGACAGGACTGAAATTTAAGGGGAAAAAAATAAATAACAGGTAAAAAAGAGTAGATGGTACAAGAAAAATATAGATAGCAAAATGGTTCTCAGCTAACCACATTAGCTAACCATAGGCAGCCTTAGGATAGCAAATTCACATAATTTCATATACTTGGCCTTTGTCTGTACAGAGACAGTACTTTGCAGTGGCAGACTAGAAAATAACAGAATTTGTGGACATAAGAATACTTAGAGAAGAAATGAACTGCCTAGCACAGCCTTCATTTTCTTTACTATGTAAGTTTTTGAATGCTTTAACGCAGTTCTTTAAAATTATAGGAAAACTCTTCAGAATTACATTAAGTACCCATAGGACACATGAAACAGTATATATGAGGGAGTTCAGTCTGGTTGAATTAAGAGTATACTTCACATTGCTATCTTTTTACTAAAAAAAA
>VXBA01002327.1:125808-165869 GCA_013399895.1 Serilophus lunatus | reverse complement strand
AAAAAAAAAAAAGTAAAAGAAATGAAGAAAAAATCATCATCTGTTGTGGAAAAGGAACTGCACAAGAATATGAAATATTCATGACTCTTATCCTTTGAACAAGTGCAGTTAAACTCATAAGTATACAGATAAGCCACAAAATATTATATTCTACTAAAGAATAAAAGCATAAAGAAAGGTATGGTGTAGTATGTATCAGTTGTATCAAACCCTACAGCTTGTGGTCCAGTACATTATCTATTTTCCCTGACTACAATATGCGTGAATCAGAATCATAGCATCATAAAATCATTTAGTTTGGAAAAGATGTCCAAGATCAGAGTCCAAACTTTGACTGATCAACACCTTGTCAACTAGACCATGACACAAAGTGCCCTATGAAATCATTTCTTGAACAATCTGGATGGTTCATTCCAATGCATGAAAATCTTTTCCGTAAAGAAATTTTTTCCTGATTTCCAACCTGAACCTCCCCTGACACAGCTTCAAGCTATGTCCTCTGATTCTGTTACTAGTTGCTTGAGAGAAGAGGCTGCTCCTCCCCACCGCCCCCTCCCCCTCGCCCTTGCTACAACCTCCTTTCAGGTAATCGTAGGGAGTGATACGGTATGGTTATAGGAAGTGGTAAATAGTAGGGAGTGGNACCTTGTCAACTAGACCATGACACAAAGTGCCCTATGAAATCATTTCTTGAACAATCTGGATGGTTCATTCCAATGCATGAAAATCTTTTCCGTAAAGAAATTTTTTCCTGATTTCCAACCTGAACCTCCCCTGACACAGCTTCAAGCTATGTCCTCTGATTCTGTTACTAGTTGCTTGAGAGAAGAGGCTGCTCCTCCCCACCGCCCCCTCCCCCTCGCCCTTGCTACAACCTCCTTTCAGGTAATCGTAGGGAGTGATACGGTATGGTTATAGGAAGTGGTAAATAGTAGGGAGTGGGAGCCTCCTTTTCTCCGGGCTAAACAACATCAGTTTTCTCAGCCATTCCTCATAGGACTTACTCTCTAGACCCTTCATCAGCTTCATAGCCCTTCTCTCGACCTGCTTCACTATCTCAATGAGAGAAGAGGCTGCTCCTCCCCACCGCCCCCTCCCCCTCGCCCTTGCTACAACCTCCTTTCAGGTAATCGTAGGGAGTGATACGGTATGGTTATAGGAAGTGGTAAATAGTAGGGAGTGGGAGCCTCCTTTTCTCCGGGCTAAACAACATCAGTTTTCTCAGCCATTCCTCATAGGACTTACTCTCTAGACCCTTCATCAGCTTCATAGCCCTTCTCTCGACCTGCTTCACTATCTCAATGTCTTGAAGTGAGGGGCCCAGAACTGAACACAGGATTTAAGGTGCAGCCTCACCACTGCCCAGTACAGGGGGGAAATTGCTTTCTATAATCCTGCTGGCCATGCCATTTTCTACACAAGCCTGGATGCTAGTGACATTGCCCACCTAGGCACACTGCTGCCTTGTGTTCAGCCAACTATCAACCAGTACCCCCAGTCCCTTTTCCACTGAGACACTTTACAGATACTCTTCTTCCAGCCTATAGCACTGCATGGGGTTGTTCTGACTGAAGTGCAAGATTCAGTTCTTGGCCCTGTTGAACTTATACCATTGGTCTTGGTCCGTCTATCCAGACTGTCCAAGTCCCTCTGCAAAGCCTTCCTACTCCCCATCAGATCAACACTCCTGCACAACTTAGTGTTGTCTATGAACTTACTGAGAGTGCACTTGTTCCCCTCATCCATAAATAAATCAGTCATCAATAAAGATATTAAACAGAACTGGCCCCACTAATGAAACTTTGGGTATCCCACTAGTGACTAAAGTGATATTTATGAGGAATCAAAGGAATTCATCTAGATGTTGCCAAGTGAGCAAAATTAGTAATGTGAATATCTCATTAGAAGAGTCCTCGGTGTAACACTGTTCTTCCCTTCTATGAAACCTTCTCACAATCTTCAAACATGTTTTTCTAGTTACCTTGTTTAGGAATGTATTCGGGGTTAGTAATGCCTTTTATATATTCATACAATATGGAGTGAAAGGTTATGACCTGTTAAATTACAATGAAGAACCTTACATGTTGATAAATGAACATGGAGAAGATCTGTTGTCCCTTGTTATTCTACACCTTGTACCGTATCTGATTATTCATCTTTTTCTTCTTCAGCAGTCATTTCCTTAAATATCTGCACAGTCATGTCTCATTTCTGTGACCCTATTTAGCAACTTATTTAGAAAGTAGAAATCACCAGGGCACTACTGGACTACAGGTCAGGTGCCTTTTGAATGCTGCAGTACTGGTCCTTACAACTTTAGACAAATATGTCATAACGAAGGGAGGAAAAGAGCAGACTGAGGTAGTACTTCTTCAGTTTTTGAAAGAGGCTGTTGAAGAGGAATATGAGGAAGTTAATGAAATCCTTTGCAGCATGGAAGAGGCGATAATAAATAATTTGGGGCACTGGCTGCTCTGGGATGTTGTGAGGTCCAAAGGTATAACTAGCTTTACAGAGAGACTTTAGAGCTACATGGCATAAATATATATATACACAAAATTTATATCACTATATATACTGGTGGCTATTAAACATCATAATAAAGATATATCAGTTATAAAATGCTGATTGCTGGAAACAGGTGAGATGTGTCAGCAGAGAGATGGTTTTTCTGTTGCATTTATTATTATATTGTTTTCTGAGACAATATTATACCTTGTCAAGCCAGAAGGTTAGGTAGACATTTGATCTAACTCAGTTTGGTCAGTCTTGTACTGTTGCAAACCATTTTTTCTCCACAGAGCCCTCATTTCTGAGTTTATACCTGGCCAGACTATCCTCTCTCATTTCCAGAATATTTTGTTCAATCATCAATTCCAGCAGCCTTTCTCACTGGACTGTTTGGGATTCCTTCTTTTACTGACTTTTTTTTTCTTCCTCTTTCCTGCTCTCCCCTCATCCACTCATGCTAAAGTTAATTTATGTTATCTAAAATAATAAATAGGAGTTTAAAAATATGTGAACTGTATTATGTAAATATGTGAATATGGTCCTGTTTGTAGTCCCCTAAGAACTGGTAAAGTAAAATTTTCCTCCTATTTCTTTTGTATTTTTGTTGGGTTTGTGTGTGTGTGTGTGTTTGTTTGTTTGTTTGTTGCTTTAATTTGGTTGGTTGGATGGTTTGGTTTTTGTGTTTTTTTGGTTTTTGTCTTTTTTTTTATATAGTGGAGGGAAGGTTTACTTTAGTTCATAGAAAGAAGAATTGTATTTTTTGAAGCCTTGCAAAAAAGACACTATTTTTAATTGTGGGTGTCTGGATGTTTACAAAAAAATAACAATGTTGCTAAGGGTTTATACCTGCCCTGGTGACACTCACAAAAAAAAACACAAACAAAACAAAAAATCCCCAACATTGTTTTAACTGTGTGTTATTAACTGTAAGGACTATTGGCTTTCAGATTTTCTTTTTATTTTTTCAGTCCTCTATTTGCTCAGTCCAGGCAGAAATTTGAGCATTTATGCAAAGGTTCCTTGTGGTTTCAGAAGTGGAATTCAATATACTATAATGCATATCTCTATTGGAGCTTCTGTCATAATAAGGTTGATTCACTTATTCAAACCACCCTTATTCCCAACTGTGCCTTCACAAGAAATAGATCCTAATCACTGTCAGTTCCCTCAGGACTTAGAAAGCTGAAGCAATAATAAGAGTGTGTATAAGTTTTAGATAATGTAGTCACATTTTTCTAATCATACTTCTAATTTCACTAGCTTGTTACACAAAAACGCTGATTGGGGAACAAGATCATAAAAGCCTAAGAGATAATACTGAATCACTCACACGCCAGAATGTAATAATTGTAGAGTTGTTTAAAGAGCTGCCATAAAAATACAATGAATCCCCAAAGCTGTATGTGCAAGATACTTTTAAAGAGGAACAAATAATGCCCAAGAGTGGGGCACAGGGAAGCTTGTACAAAACCAATGATTTCTACAATAATTAAAATTTTAATCAAACCATCGATTCCCTTCCCCATCCTGTAATACAGACATTTCTGTTTGAACAGCAAAAGGGCAACTTTTCAGGAAGCGGCTTGCAAATACATTCTCATGCACATTTGAAATAAAAAACCCCTGTGTGTACTGTCGCTGAAAAACAGGTGTTTTTTCTTGTAGGAAGTACCTCCATAGCTCTTTTTACACGTGTCACAAAAGAACTCAAGTGATTTTGAAGTTCAGAAAAATCCATTTCTGAAAACTGTCTAAAAGGTAGAATAAAATGCCATTTATTATATTTCTGTATGCATTTTTCCACTTTTACATATTGAGAATGCAGTCGGAGATGGGGTTTTTTGTATCATTTTCAGCATAAGACTGTAAAATACTTACTGGCTCTCAATTTTCATCACTTTCTGAGGATGTGGATGTGTGACAAGGCATACGTTAGGTGACATGATGGATCTAGCATGGCATACGTACAGCAATAAGAGTGCACAGAACTATATGGCATCTGGAGGATGGCCCTTGGGTCTCTTCTAAAGTGAAACTCCTGAAGAAGTTGCAGGTCTCAAGTGCAGTAGCAAGCAATTAACACTATCCTCTTCCATCAACCCTTCCATTCTGGCACAGCTGACATCATATTAGGAGATTTCATGGCATTTGCACTTCTGTAGAGGTATAGCACTGTAGCACTGTGCTGAAAATGTGCAAACAAGACCTTAGTCCGGGAGAGTCTGAGGCAAGACCATGTGCATGAGGGCACAAGGCTTGTGCCAAGTGCACAGGTTCATGGAGATCCTTCCTCAGAGCCAGATTCCTGAGCCCAAACTCTCAGAGCAGCAGGACAGGATTAGAGCGTCAGCAGTCTCTTGCTAAGAAAAAAAATAAAAAATTCCTCTGCCTTTTCATGTAGTAAAGGAAAGCCTAGAAATACAACATGAGTGTGTCTGTCTGGAGTTGCTGATACCATTAGTGTAATTATTAAAAGTCTCAGACCCTGGGCAGATTACTCACAGCACTTGAAGCTGTTATCACTTAGGACAGACTCGTAGCAGTTCAACTTGATAGGCACAGGTGGGAATTTGGAGGTTAAGCCTTTTTCTGGGGCTGGTACATTTCCAACAACTAAATGATCTGGGATTTATGCACCAAAACTTGTAACTGTTTTGATTAATCTGTGTGACTGCATCAGAGAGACTATGTCTGGATTAACCCATGGTGTAAAGTCAGGCTTTTGTAAAAGGTAGATTGAACCAAGCAGCTAGACTGCATCAGGGGATCTGAGGGGGTCTCACACTTCCAGTCTGGTTCATCTGATGTGGGGCAGTAGTACCTAGAGGAAGGGTAAATTCAAATAACTGGAGACAAATACATAAGATACTGTATCCATACCTTTACATAGTATGTACCTACAAGTTAAATAACCCTTTATTTGTTTGTTTGATTATTAAATTCAAGTCATTACTTGCTGTCCAGAGGATAAAGGAATTATTTATTTCCATTTTTTATGTAAAATCAGCTGCCATGTTCAGTTTCCCTGAACAAATGGGAACATTTTTACCACTTCTGAAATTCTTGCCTGTACTCTGTAGTTAGCTGCCACTCTACGAATTGCAGGCCTTTCCAAGAAGCAAATCACAGTCATGAGATGTCCATGTCACGATGTGCTTTGTCCTACTACAGTCACAACACGACTATGTTAGTGAATATTTGCCTGTGCAAGTACTCCATGGACTCCCTGATATATACAAAACTAACAATTGTGAGTGAAATAATAAAATAATATGTGGGGATTTTGCATGTTGCTGTTTGTGTTATTTTGTGCTGGTTTTTTTTCCAAATAAAATTCATCCTCCAAATCACAGTGCTTAAAGTCAGACCTAATGGTAAGCTTGGAGTCTTTTCCTTAAACGAATATTTACTATTCCGAAAGGAGATTGACTGCTCAGAATTTTTGCTACAGTCTTATGAGCTAAAAGACATATGTTTCAAAATCGTACGAGATTCACATATAATTATTAGACTGCTGGTTTAAAAAATAGATGACAAATACTCCAACACTTCTGGTAGATTTGCAGGAGGTGACCAACCTTGAAACTCAATTCATTGTGTGTAATTGCCTTGGTAAGGCACAAAGTAGTAAGGATGTATATTTCTTTGTACCATATGGGAATGCCTTGAGTTCTTGATTTTCTTCCATCTACACAAGCAGCACACTGCATGGAATTGTTAGGTGAAGTTCCTTTGAAAAAGGAAAAAAACTCTTTCAATGAGCTTTTGTCTCTACATACAGCCTTTATAACCTACTTGCACATCAGAAATGTCATAAAATCAAAATCTTCACAGATAAAGTGCTGGCCTGTCTCTTTCACAGTGCAATAAAAGAAATAATCAGTAATTTTACTGTGGGCCTTTATTACACCATGTGTATGGATCTCTCTTAGCTAGAAGTTAGACTAATTGACATACATTTTTCAGACAATTGGTTTACATTATCATCTGTATACAATGTAGAGGAAACAAACAGATTGCATCTATACAGATAGAATAAAGGCTATTATTTCTGTAGCTTCAATGAGATTTGAAAAACATATGATGCCTCTCACAGTATTTGGTGCTCGGTACATAATAAATAATGCTTAAACTTTTCAAGAATAAAAATTGCTGTAAAATTTATATTTGTTTAAAAGGGTACTAAATCAAATTTATTATGTTTTGAGAAATCTAGATGTTATTTCTAAAATGCACATGTTCCCTCAATGTAATTAAATCATAGAGGATCTATGAGGAGGATAGGTTCTGTTTGTCCTGTTTAGAGCAGCAGGAAGCAATTCTCCAAGACGTTGAGATCAGTGATACTGATATATTAAAAAAGGCAAAAAAAAATTTAAAATCCTGTTGGCTCACGGGTGGCTTAACAGTTACAGTAGGACATGCAAAATGCATAAAGCTAAGATGTTGCAAAACCAATGAAGAATCAATTACAAAGAAAAAATCTATTTACTTATGTTTTGGACTTCTCATCAAACTCAAGATAAAACGTATTTGAACTTATTGGAAGTCAAGCGATGAAGAAAATGAAAAAATTAGAGTATTGCTGTCATTATTATTATTTAAGTCTACATTGCAAATAGGTATTACAACTGCCATGAAAACCTACAGAGTCCAATCAAATCCTAGACTGTGGGTAGGGAATGATTAATGTAGCCCTGTATAGACTGATACTAGTGAGTACTCAAAGGAGGCAGTGTTACTTGTCACTGACTGTCATACCCTACCTATAAGTCCTGGTAATTCTTCTCTTACTCTGTCTAGATGTGTTTGCGTTGTGCAAAGAGGAGTACAGAGGTGCAAGTTGTACTGCTTTGCTTTTTTTATCATGAAAAAATAGGTTGCCTCAAAGTCTACTAGACAATGGAAGACTTATTTTCTACCATGTTAACCAAGTTTCTGCAACCTGCAGCCTGTTTTTATGACAGTAGGAAAATAATTTCACAGATTCTGATACTTCATGAAATTAGGCCTACTTACATATTTGGTCTCTCAGAATAAGCCTGAAGAAAATGCAAAACATGGAGATTTCCCTAATAATTTATAATTTCTCATTGAGGCAACTGGCTATTGGAAATGCTAAGAAAGGACCAGCACACGGACTGGCTCTAATTCCAAAGTCCAGTTTCTTTAGATCCCTAGATGAAGTGTCCCAGTTGCTGGGTGATTGAAATTCATAGATTTGGAACTACACACAAAGATTTTGTATTGTGAAGCAAAGGGATTTTTTTAACTTGTTTCTGACCACTCTAACAGAAATGGATGTTCAAACTACATATGTGCAGTAATATTTTCGCAGAATTTTCACTTTTCTAGTTTTTGTTATTTTAGGAGTTCTTTTGGTTGGACTTAGATCATGTGAATTTACAACAGATTGAGCATCTACAGGCAAGTAATGATGTCTCTATAGTCCAGAACAGCTCCTTGCTTCTCCAGAGAGCATAGAGGTTTGGAATAATCTTTTGGAGAATGGAGTTCCCAATTTGTTGCTGGTGAGCAGACTGGAATTAAAGGAAGATACCCTTGCTAATGGAGAAAGTATTGCAAAAGAATATATCTTGTTTAATTTTATTCTATAGCCTCTGGTCCTCCCTTCATGGGAATATTGACTTTTGGAAATAGACAAAGTAAGCAGCAAAACTCAGACCCAAGATCTGTTTCTCTAAAGAGGCTACTGTGCAGAATTTTCACCAGCTGGGTTGAAGATGCCCCTTAGGGTCTGGTCACAAACATCCAAGCTCACTAGGTGCAGCGAATTGTTGGGGTTGAAGGATTCTTCTTGTTTCATGCTGAAGTGATGGATGCACTCAGAACTTCGCATCCCTTCTTAAGCATGGTTGTTTTTCAGTTGTGACTATGCATCCCTGTAGATACTGTTAGGGGTTGCCGAATCCAGGACCCCAATAAGGCTGCTGCAAATCCAAGCGTCCAGTAGCATGTCTAAGCTTGCATTCCCCATAGGCACACATACGTAAGCACATGCATACCACACATAGATGCAATGTGGATCCTCCAGCAGCTGTGCTCAGATACTATCTTCCCAGTACCTGTTCCTGGATCCCAGTATCCCCAGTTGCTGACATCCACCGTTGCATGACAGGCATGCTATCTCCTGAGGCCACTGGCTGCAGTTAGTTGTGCAGACCTGTATATACACTGCGTAATCAGATTTAGACATATGGATCACCTAGCAGACGTCCTGGATCCTCAGGGACTGGCTCTCACAAAAACACGAGACAGACACACAGATGTGCACACACACACAGAGGCACACAGATGTATATGAAGGTGTCCCTTAATCAACCTCCAGGTCCCATTGTCTTCTTGGTAGTTGGCCAGGATGGCCTGGTCCCTCCAGTATCTAGCTCTTCCATTGTCTCTTTCCCAGAGACGGACTCATACAAAACCATAGGCTAGCTCACAATGAGCATGCTATCCAGTCACTCCATGTGCTGCTGTATGGTTGTTATGAGCCCCGACCCTGCTCCAGTGGCTGCACTTATTCCACCTCATGCATGCACCCTGCTCCACATGGATGGACAGAGAACTCCTCACACAAGAAGATAGGTAAAAACTAATTAAAAAAGAAGCCAGAACTGACTGCAAGCACCAGGCACATTGCATGGCCAGACAAATGTGCTGACCTGCCAGCTGCTCACAGCCGTCTCATTCTTTCTGTTTTCCTGCACTCAATTCTTCCTATCCCTCCCTTTCCTCACTTTTGATTATTCCTTAAACAACCAATAATGAGTTTTGTGACATCTTCCCAAGTACCCCTTAATGAGTTCATACACCCCAGCAGTAACTCCCAGTTTGTAAGTGATCTAAGCAAGCCTTTTTTAGGGACTCACAGTGCTGGGCAGGCCAAGGCAAGAGTTCATGTTCCTGTCTGGGATGTTTGATTCCCCCCATCTGGTGCTGTGCCTCTGCCCTTTCACATCTGGGTAGATGAGCCTTTAGTCACACATCCTAACAGATATATCAGCCATTACTGATTGAGTCATGAAGTATACTCTCTTGTGACTGCTCTATAAGACTTTGAGGAGGGGAAATGGTCCCAACTCCACCACCTCCTTCATCCCACAAAGATCAGTGATTCCTAGCCCATGCTGAACATCCCGCTGATTCAGACTGACTATCTGCCTAATTTGGCCCGAATCTTGACCAATGCTAGGGGTGGTGGAAGGCTTCTGAGACTTCTGCAAGCTGTCAGCTGCCTCAAACGGCTGCTACTGCCAGTCATGAATCCTGAGGAAAACTTGAAAACATGACACTTGAAAAGATATGAAACTGTTTTTCCTCTCACTATTCTGTGACCATTTCAGTTACACTTCAGTCCCTTTCAGTGACTCTCACCAGATTTTGTGCAATTAGTTATTGAGAAACCCTTTAAAATCCCAAGAGCTGAAAGAGACCCTTTACAAATTACTTGATATCTCCCTCCCTATTGCATCAGATGCAAAAGCATGGAATATTTGGCCTGTCGCCACAACAATTGCTGGAGTGTCTTGTGAGGGGCAGCATGCCAGAAATCAGATAAAACCCTGAAGAATCACATCCTGCTTTGGGTTGGGAGAAACTTTAAACTTCATTTAGTTTTAATCTCCCTGTCATGGCCAGGGACACCTTCCACTAGACCAGGCTGCTCAAAGCTCCATTCAACCTTACCTTGAACACTTCCGAGGATGGGGCATCCACAGCTTCTCTGTGCAACATGTTCCAGTGTCTTACCACCCTAACCTTAGGTATAAAGTACATCATCCTTATATTAATCTAAATCTACCCTCTTTCAGTTTGAAACTATTATCCCATGTACTATCACTATATGCCCTTGTAAAAAGTCCCAGAAGGGGACATCATTAGGGATGATGGTCATTGATAAGAGGAGTATAGATCATGATGATGAACATAGTGGTTGTGTTGACCACTATTTTCATCAGCAAGAACTGAGCAATGCTCATGCTAATAGTGAGTTTTACCAAGATAGGATAAGGGAAAGGCAGCGCCTCAAAGCAGTATCACCTGCTGTATTACATACTCTTCAAGTTTTATGATAATATAGTCCCTGCATCAAAAACGAAATTCAATCTCTTTCCTGAAGGCAAGTTTTTTACCAAGCTCCATTTTTTTGAGTATAAAAATATCTGCATGACTATGTAATCATTATTGTCTCAGTGCACACAAAACATGTATGAAAATTATCCACATTTTTCACTTCTAGTCTCTCTTGATATTTTAGGACACACTAAACCCAGCTCCAGACTTCTCTGAAATGAGAGGCAGTAACTAAGAGGAGATAAAAAATAAAAGCCTGATTCTTGAGTCTTTTCTCTATTCTTTATGGTCATTGGCTCTGGAAATATTCCCAATCCATTTCAGATCAAAACCAAACAACTAAGAGAATGTTGAGGGTAATTCTAGTTACCAAATTTATGCTTGTGATATAAAGTATTTCTGAATAATCTTCAGTAGGTGCTCTGCCTCCAATTGTTACTAAAGTCCCAAGCAGCCATAGGACAATGAGACATCCAGCACAATTGACAAAAATCTACTAACAATCACAGTTGAAATAAAACATGCACTTTTGTTTGGTAGGCATTTTTTAAAACTATAGAAAGAAATTACCAATATAAACTTGGTAGATTTCACAGAAAATAAATATCCTAGTTCTTTAACAACAAACAAAAAAGTCTGTACCTGAGAGATTATTGACATAAACATATGAGTATTATATATGACTCATTATAAATGTCCTTCAATATTATTTAAAATATTTGGGATTTGGACAATTTTTTTTCCTAAACATAATATAAAAACATAGGAAAGTCTTAAGCAGTGTAAATTGGTGTATTTCGATCTGCATTTGAACAAGAATGGAATTTAACAACCTCGATTTGTTCTTTCATAACAGAACACAAATTTAATTCATTAATTTCTTTTTACTTTATTTACAGGTTAAAACTCCACTGAGACACATCATTTCACATTTAGGAGATTTTTGGTTGCATGACTCACAACCAGTGTTAAAAATTAGTTAAGCATAAAAAGATTATTTTGACTTTTTTTTTTTTTTCTCAGCTTGCTGAAAATATAGGGCCACAATAAATAAATCAAAACATCTGTCTTCTGCTCCTCACAATGTAACTTACAGCTGTCAGTAGCCTCCAAACAGCCCAGTTAAAGTTAAATTAGTCTTCTATCAAGTGGCAAGGAATGTCTGGTACTTTCTGGTAGCTCTGTACAGTACTGTACTTAAGTGAGAATGTTGGTGTTCATCCTGATTTTCCTTTAAAAACATCAAGTTGTTGGTTTTGGAGTTTTTTTTCCATAGGGTAGGCTTATTGGCAGCTGACATTCACTTTTGCTTGGACTTCGGTGGAACAAATTCTGCCCTCACCCATGTTGAACAATGGTATTTGTTTTACGATCCACAAAAAGATGAATAAAAGATGAATTTTGACTTTGTTATATTTTAGCTAACCAAAGTCAACAAATTCATAGGACTACAATAAAGTAACAGTAACAGAAATGTAGGATTAATGAAATGAGGCAAATCTCTTAGTGAAAGGCTACATTTGCAGATGTAGTCTTCAGCTGTTTAAATGTAATGATACTTGAAATTTAGTCTGCAGGTGACTCGAACCTTTGTAAAACTCACACTGACCAGCAACAGAAGCAGAAAAGTATCCGTGATAGAAATGCCTTGGACCGAAAGAGAGAGATTAAGAGTAGTGGCAGAAGATAAGAAAATAGAAACTCAACTTTCTGATACTCACACATGTAAACTGCACTGCTACTGGTATGTTTTCTGTTGTATTATGCAACAGAGCATGTGAATTTATGGTACCTAAATAGAGGTACAAAAAGGAGAACCACAATGTTTCTGCCATCACGTAGCACCCCATAGGCAGTCAGAGGCAAGCAAAAGCATACATCAAGAAGGACTGCATATGAAGAAAGATCGGGACACAGTGCAAGAAGGAAAACTTCTCTGACAGGTTCTGCAGGAAAGGGCATGGGAATCATCAGATGTGTTTTTCTTATGTGTAGCTTTATCATAGAAATCAGTGAAATTCTGAATGGTCTGGAAAGAACAAATACAAAATTTTGGTTTGTAATAGAAAACTAGAAATTAAAACAGAAGAAATTAACGTGCAGGAGATTTAAAAGAACTGAAAAGTAGTAGACTTTTTTACCCACTTGCAACTGCACTTTGGATTTCCCTACCAAAAAAATTTGTGAAGGCCAAAAAGATCAATGATTCAAAAATCAACTAGGCAAGTTTATGGAAAATATTTCCATAGGAAGTACAAAGAGCAGTTCCAGATGCAGCTTCCAGTTCTTGAAAACTCTAAGCTGTATCATTCCATTCTCACCCTATTTTAACTCTTTAAAAATCTACTGCTCTTTACTGAGAGAGATGGAGTTCGGGTTGAATCCCAAGATTCTTATATACTGGGGCTGCAGCATGTGATTTGAATATGCCGTGCTGGGTTCTGTGAGAAAATGCTTTTATTATTAGCAAGAACATTATTACAGCGTTTAACAAGTGATCTCATGATTCAGTGCCATTGTGCCAAAGAAGAAATGAAGAAGCCTTCTCTCAAACCACAGATCATAAGCTTTTTTTAGAAAAGGGATTTACTTTACTTAGCCACATACATATATGGTGAGAACAGTTATCCAAAACTTTAATCACAAATAATTTGTCATCCTGACTTTGTAGTTTCACACTTCCAGTGTGAGAACAGAGCTGTGGGGATGAGAAAATAACCAGCTTAGTTTCAATGTCACAGGCATCTGAAATGGGAGCAACAAGTCTAACAAACGCTGGGAATTCCAAAATTAGGTGCTTGAATTTATTTCAGTTTTAATAAATCAAAATTCTTTCTAGCAGCTCCAAGACAGAATCTTAAAAAGTGTGCTATTCCTTTCTCAACATTGACTCTCTCCCTCTCTGAAATGAGAGTGAATAAATTGCAAATGGAGGTCTTCTAGGGCAGCGCAGACTGTTATAATAAAGCACATTTTAACTAGAGTTGTCAACAGGTTAAGATCAGCAATTTTTACAGGCATATCACTTCTCCTGCTATAAAGCTGGCATAATAATTTCCTTCACAGTTGGAAAGATACTTAATATTTGTTTCTCTGAACTAAACTACAGCTATTTGAAATGAAACCTTAGGTGTCCTTAATAATACGACCTTTAAATTGCAGTTCCTTTTTGGCTGCGTAGGTAGTATTAAATAGGAGGTGAATTCCACTCCATTCCTAGGAGATGAGTAAAGAGACATTAATTGTCAGCTTTTCTCTTCTTGTAACAGTTAAGAAATATTATCTCTCCCTGCTCTCCAGCCAAGATTAGCATTCTTTTCAGTATCAGGCCAAATCACTTGCATCAACACCACATTACTCCATTGCACTAAGGTGACTGAATACCAGATTACTGAGTTCAGAGGAAATATTAGAGCTTTATGACTGTACATATTTCAGATGTGGAAGCTGTACCAGTAGATGGTGCTCAAGAATGCATTGCATAAACAGCTATACATTGGTGGAGAATGGGGAGTGGGAGTAATGGATAACGCCATTCTGAAGCAAACTTCTTCCAGCAGAGCTGTAGAAAGAAGTAACTTTAGCTATTCCAAAATGTGAATGAATAAGAATGAGGGGTCTGTGTGACAGAGTAAGGGAGATACAGCATGAACGATTTTGTAGTACAAGATTTCAGCTGTAAAATTTGCCTAACCTACTTTAACCACAGTGTCTAGGTAAGAACTTGTTTTTCAAACTGCTTTTATACACAGTGGAGAAAAATAAGCAATACTAGCAAAAGTCTCATTTGGGTTTGTAGGCTCCATCAAACTATTTTGTGCACTGCATACAATAACTTCAGAAAATCTCAACTAGCTTCCATCCCTAGGAAGGCCACAGACACAGAACTGAATTGTCTTATTAATTCCTGGCTACTGTAACACTTCTTGTGGTTAATAGGCAGCCACCATTGGAGTCATTTTGAAACCTCAATCAGAACAGAGGAAAACATGCAAAATGAAGACAACCAAAAATCAAAAAAGGTCAGAGAAATTTATTATTATCTTTCTGACTATTCTATTTATTCTGGCTGTTCTTTGAACATATATGACCTCTGATGTCCACATCATTTTGGACAAAAACCCCCCAATAACCCAACAAAAAAATAATTAATGGAATCTTCAAATATTTCCTCATGTCTTCAATGTTGGGCGAATAAAATGACCCTCTGAATGAGTACTTGCCTTTTTTTTTTTTTTTAAGTTTATATTTGTATATAAAATATAAGCACACAGAATGAAATTTTTTACTTAGTCTCACTTGGCATTGCCATGGGATATTTGACATCTGGAACAAGATGTTGATTTTATATTCTTCCCTATTGTTGTAAGGGATAGAGAGCAGGAATACATTTAAGGGAAAATCACACTGGGAATCATTCATAGCTGGCCTTTTGTGGAATAGATACTAAATTGAAATTCTGCGTCTGACAGTATATTTTCCTCCTTTTTTCAGAATCCTTTCAAATGAGCTTCGTTGCAGCCTAATGAGATTCTTGAAGGAAATCCCTAGAACAATGTTTACAGTGACTTATTTATGGTTTCCTTTTATACCTCTGAATTGAATGTTATAAGGTATTTTTCCCTCTCCAACTTGAAAAATATGGATGATTTCCACCCCCAGTATTAAAGGAATACTAGTACTATGAAGATTTTGTTAAATCTGTGTAAGCCTGTGTAAGTTTTCCTTGCTTATTGTTCTGAATCATTATGTGTTGGCCTCCATAGTAAATATGCAAACAGTATTGTAACCTTTGCAACTAAAAATCTCCCTCTTGATAGCTCCACACTCTCAGAGTGTGTTACTGATGGGAAATTAAAGATAGAAATTAATTACAAGCTTCAATTGTTTCACCGCAGTGTGCTTCCATGTTTGTCACATCGCTTTCAGCTTCAGTGCTTGCAGTCACTTGTCTCTCAAGAAGACTTAAATTCCAGTAATTTTGTAAATATATAAAAAATATATATTTGAAGATGCATGTTTGGAAATTAGACTTCTGTTGGTGGGTTATGGCCAGAGGACATCCATTGTATTTTTCAAATACTTGAGTTAAGTTATTCCTTTGAAATGTGACACTACTGTCAGTGGATGATGAGACACAAGAAGGAGAGGAAGAGACAAAGGCCAGATGGCCTGTTATAATGTGTGCTGGTACCACTATGTAATTCTTTTTGAACATTCTGTGAAATTTACATCTATTCTTTTCTAAATACATAGTTGTCAGGGACTTTAAACATCCACTATGTTGTGAAATTCTGTGTCCATTATGTTGCTCAGCTTCTGCTCATCAGATGAACTTCAGAGCTACGATTTATTCTGACATGGTTCATTTTTATGTCACTCATCAAAAGTGTAATTGCATTATAATCCCAAACTAAAAAGTGATTTTTTAAGAAACAGCATTGAGGATCTAGGATAGTTTCTGATCCAGCAGATTGCAGCTCAAAACTCCTCTGATGCATGTTTCAGAAGAAGAGACTGCTCCTCTCCACTGCCCATTTTAATTTCTTTTTCCATTTTGCCTATGTTTCTTATTATATAGATTCTGCAGACACAGCCTGAAGTCTAGAAGATAAATTAACTTCCTTCTTTCTCCACATAGTTAGTTAAAATAGGATTCACCAAACCAAAAGTTAGATTAATTTAAAATATTTTTTTACTTAGCTTATGAATCCCTTATTATTTCTGAAATTTTAAATGCAGATTTTGTCATTCTTGTTTGGATAGAATTTCCATTTTAGCTTCTGTTCATTGTGATTATTTTCTGTTTTTGATTGTGACTTCCAGTGGTATTGGCACCAATACAGAATCTCATGTATAACATTTTTTTTATGGATATAAGCACAGTAATAAATTATTCTATGATATATTATTATCCTCTACTTTGACAAGTAGCAAATTCCCCAAAGAAAATTTTTGCTGGATAGAAAGAAAAAGATAATTTCACAGTGAGCATGATAATGCCTAGGAAAAGGCTCCTGGAGAGGCTTTAGGCCTTTCCTACTGGAGATTTTAAAAATGTATCAGGACACAGCACTGAGCAATCTGCTATAACTCCAAAGTTATCCTTGCTATCAGCAGAAATTGGACTTCAAAATTCCTTGAGGTGATCATCAAAATTCATCTCTTCCTTTCTAACATAATTGTGTCACTCTAATGACTAACCTTTCCGTTTTTTCCTCCTGAGATTTCCCATTTCAACTCCGCTTTGCCTTCCACTTCCCTTCCCTTTCCCTCTCATCTTGTTCTTCATTTGCTCCCTTCTTTTGTTACTTTTTCAAAATTTCTTCTATGACATTACTTCATATTTTACTTTTCTGTTGCTTTCATAATCTTTCATTGACCTATAAAACCTCTTGTTTTGATACAGTTATTAAAATTGTTAGAAATGCCTCCACCCAAACTAAGGTGGAAACTAGACTATATACCACAGTCAATAGTATGGATTTTATTTAATGGTAAATGTGAGGCACACAGAGAGAGAGATAGAAAGAAATAGAAAAGGGGCAGGGGGGAGGAAGAAAGAGAGTGACAGAGAGAGATTAATAGAAAAAGTACCACCACTCTGTTGAATCCAACGTTGTTCTATGGGTCTTTTCTGGTCTCCTTGGTAGTGAGGGTCCCAAAAACAGAGTCCAATGGATTAATATATGTTCAAGAGATGCCAGGGACCTGGCAGGGGAGCGGGGAAGCTTTGCAGTCTCTTGCTACAGCGTCCTGGATCATGTGCAGTCCTCTGGTGGTGGAAGGGCTCAGGAATGAGTCATGGGGGCACTTTCATGATTTGTGACCCCTTCTCATCTGTCTCTCATGTGAATGTCCCATGTGTACTTGTTTTTTCCGCCAGGTGGAGGGTGGGGGGAGTTTTGCAGAGAGATTTTTTGTTGGGGTTTTTGTTTTTTCTTATTTTTAATTTCACATCCACAGTGCAAGAAGAACTGAAAAGTCAATCTGCATCTTGCTTTCATGTTGAAAGTCTCAAATCCATATGAGATAGATTTCCGATAAATAATGCCAGTAATCCCAAACATATTCAAGAAACATTTTCCATGTTCAAAAGGGACATTTTGTGTAAAGTTGATCAGCTAGAACACGACTAGTGAGAGACAGTGAAACTATTTAGTTTTCAATGTGTTTGTCAAACCTTAGAAAAAATACTCAGAGTAAAGTCTGAGCGAGGTTTCATAATATTTTCCTTTAAAAATAGCCCTTCATAAAAGATATCAACACAACGACTACTCATTTGCAGCACTTTTTCCCTCTGATGCTATGCAAAAAACTCCCCCAAACCCTCTTAAAAAGACTGGCCCATAAAGTAAAGCAAGTAAAGAATTATTATTATTTAGAATAAAAGAATGGAATCATAAACCCATGTCAACTATAGCTAAAATCTGTCAAGATGTTAACAAGGTACCAATTTCTCTCATGAACACCCAGTCTTCTCAATATATAGGAATAGAGGAAAATAAGCAAGTAAAACCAAGAGTTTCTGTTTCCCATAGCAGTTGAGAATATTAACTTAACAATGTCTCTTGGGGAAAGTTGTCTGCATGATAAATCTTTTGCAGGTCAGAGAAAACGTGATTTTTGGAGAAAGACCTGTAATCAGGCATCAATTTTTCCATCCTGCAACAGGGACTATAAAAATTTTTTGCATGTACTTATTCAAAGCTATTGAATATTCTAATATTACTATTTCTGTATAGGGATTTTTCAAGGTCTGTAATTTACAACCATTAATATTCCATATTCTAATAAATATAAATTCCAGAGTTAACAAAATATACTTAATATCACTTTATTTTTTATAACCTCTGCTTCCAGTTGATGTAGAACTCCCCAAAGCAGTGAAGTCTGTTGTGCCTTCTGAAAGAATAACAGAAATATAAACCATCCAAAAAAAATACTCTAACCCTGACTTGAAAACAAGAAGAAATTGATTTGAAAGGAAGAAAGAAGTCATGCACATTGGATAACCTTATGTTCTGCAATTCTGGTAGCTTTATTTTTCTTTATTCACTTGAAAAACTCCTAATGCACAAAATCAGAGAAAACAAGGCTTATTAATTTCAGTTGTATTACTATCCACACTCCCAAAATGAAGGATGGGTCCATTTGAAGGGATGGGACTAGAAAGAAGATGAGAGACTAAGTCTGCTGGATCTCAGAAGTCAATATAAAGTGTAAACTAGAAGTTGTATGCTAGGCCAAAACCTACTCTAAACTTCAGGATGGATAGGTATTGTTTATATTTTATATAATTTTAAAAGATACATTTTGTATATTTATATCTGCTTCCAAAGTTTAAACATCCATTTCAATTGGTCAGTCTTTTTTTGTTTGTATTATTTTAAATAGTAACTGATTAAGTTATGGACTTTTACCTTAAAGGATGATCGGAAATGCCTTATGTAGTAGTCAAATCTGAGTCTACACTGTGTGATCAATGACATCCATAACTGTTTCTTCTAGACTATAGATTTCCTATGAGAACAAGTTAATATTAGCTGAGATCATGAATGCAAACTTGGTCCATCATGTGTTCTTTCTTACAGATCAGTATACCCCTTATATACATTATCCCCTAAGTCATTATCCCCTCAGTCACCACTTACCTGCTGCCTAGACAAGAGAGGAATCTACTTGCTTCATGACTCATCTATGTTTTCTATTTACTCTTACAGGCTGAGATGTTTTATATATTGCCTTTGTAAAATATTGGAGCAGTTTAATTTCATGCAACACTATATGCAAAAGAGCTCCAGACAGTTACAGCACTGCAATTTCATAATTCCTATCATAATTTTGTTCCCTTATGATGTCATGAGATATTTCTTCAGCAGAGCTTTAATTAGGTGAATTATTTAAATGTCTTATTGTGAGAACCTAATGTATAAAAAGTTATAATAAAATATATAAAATTGTAATATTCTGAACATATTCCAAAGCAAAACCATCTGCATTAACAAAGAAATAGCTACTGGTATGTTTTTCTGAAAAGAAGAACTGTATATTACAAAAAGCAAAGTAGTCCCTGTTGGAGTATTAGGAAGTCTGGGATTTTATGTTTGGTTCTTATGACTAAAGCATTTATGGCATTGTAAGAACTGCTTAATGAATGTACTGCCTAGTAATACTCCACAGGGCATACTTTATTCTCTTCCTATTACTGCTTTTGTCTCTGCAGAAAATTCTACAACCTCACTGTTAAAAAAGCAGAACAATTTCTGATCATGTGTGTTTAGCAAAAATGGTAATTACACGCAAATGAGAATTAGAGGCTGCCAGAGTTTTCTGCATTTTGCATATCATGCTTGATATTGTATCAGTGTGCATTGAAACAGCATTATACTTACTTATGTTCCGGGAGGTGATCTGATGTATAGGCTCACATCCTCAGATTTTCCACAAGTTAGTAATTTATGATGATTGGTTCTTTCCAATTTCCCAGGAATTGCTTTCTTTTTTGATGGTTCAATTGCTAAATCCAGTATTACAAAATAGTAAGTACTCTTTTATTCTGTCTTTCTTGATTTAAGTTTTATGCCTAAGACTTTAATTTCTTTTTAGTTCTAATATATTACTTGGCAATTTAATGCTTTAAAGCAAGACTAATTTTGGACTAATTTGCTATATGCATGTTACCGTGTAGGACAGAACAACAAGAGCAGTTCTACATAGTGAAACCAGTCCCACTGAGGACTTTATATGTGCATGATTTGCAATGTGGGAATTTTTTTTAATCAATGTGAGGTGCTGATTTAAATTTTTTTTAATTTTTAAATTTTATATTTAGGCAAGCACCAATCTGGTGTAATAGACTGAAGTATTAGCGGAAGTATCCTAGATGTACTTCTGAAGTACATATTCTCATTTACCTCTCATCAGAAACATGTTCATGCACCATATTCATGAACTCCAAGATTGGTTCACAATGTGGAAACAGAGGAAGCACAGGAAGAAGAGATGATCAAGAATTTTGCTTTGAAAATGCATGCCAGATCCAAACTAAAACACTAAAGCAGCTGCATCTATGTGGGACCAATTAAAGCACAAATTATTCAAAGGTGTGCTCTGATACGATGTGAAAAAAATATTAAATTTCACATTTCAGTCACAGAAGCTGGAGGAAAAGAGCTTTTTTGCTCATCTGGGATTATATCGTAAACTACAGGAAAAAGTTCTAACCTTGGGAGCCATGGCTTGCCTTGCTAAGATGCCAGATGGAACTCAGAACATGCAGAGAATGGAGAGTCATTTATACTGAATAAATCTGCCTTGCCCTCTTCTTCCTATGGGAGTATTTCTCAGATCTTGCTCCTAGTAACTGACTCATGCAGAAAATTGTAGAGCTTTTTTATAGAGATTTTGCTGTTAAAAAGACACATTTCACGCACCCTTCTTATTTTCCTAGGCTTAACTTCACTTCTGAATTCTCTACCTCCTCCCCTCCAGTGGAGCAGGGCAACAGGGAATAGGGCCAGCAATCATTTCATCACACATTGTCTCTGCTGCTCCTTCTGCCTCAGGGGGAGGGCTCACCACACTCTTACCTGCTCCAGCATGGCGTCCCTCCGATGGGAGACAGTTATTCATTAATTTCTCTAAGATGAGCCCTTCCCATGAGCTGTAGTTCTTCAGAAACTGCTCCAGCATAGGTTTATTCTATGGGGTGCAGCCCTTCAGGAACAGACTGCTCCAGTGTGAGTCACTCGTGGAATCACAAGTCCTGCCAGCAAACCTACTCCAACATGGGTTCCTCTCCACAGGGCTACAAGTTCTGCCAGGAGCCTGCTCCAGCGTTGGCTTCCCACAGAATCATGGGTTACTTCAGGCACCCACCTGCTCTGGCAATGGAATTGTCCACAGGGTGCAGGTGTATGTCTGCTCCCACGTGGACCTCCATAGGCTGCCAGGGAACAGCCTGCCTCACCATGGTCTGCATGATGGGCTCCAGAGCAATCTCCACTCTGGTGTCTGGAGCATCTCCTCCCTCACCACTGACCTTGGTGTCTGCAGTGCTGTTTGTCTCACATATTCTCACTCCTTTCTGACTGCAGTTGCTGTTGTCCAGGGTTTTTTCCCCTTCTTAAATACATTCTCCCAGAGGTACTGCCACTGTCACTAAGAGGCTTGGCCTTGGCCAGTGGCAGGTCCACCTTCAAGCTGGCTGGCATTGGCTGATTCTAGCAGCTTCTCACAGAATCATCTCCTTCCATTTCTTTACCATCATCATCTCCCTGATATCAAAATATTGCCACCCAAAACAAATACATAAGGAAAATCTGCTTCAAAGTGCTTTGCTCTAACTAGTTTTCTATGTCATTAATTGGAGTTTTTCCCTTCACCATTATTTTCCTGGATGTCCTTCAAACACCTATTTGCCTTTTGTTCGTGGTTTGTTCATCAGTCCTTGAGATTCTAAATTCCTAAAGCAATCAAAATTATTTTTTCCTCCAGGCTGTTATGCACTATGACATTTTTTTAATGGAACAAAAGGGTCTACTTTTTTCTATGACTTGACCTAGCAGCTGCTGAGCACTAGAGATGGTATACAAAAATCATACAAGTATATTGTTCCTTTCCCACTTAAAATGACTTCAAGCAGCAGCCAACCTCCTCTAAAGATTTAAAAAAATGTTAAGTCAAATACCACAATTATATCATAGGTAAGCTTTAATGAATTCCTGCTGCTAGATAATTTGTTAATGTAATTTTCACTTTGCTCTTTCCATTCCACATTTTTCCTTTTCCTTTTTTGTTTTTTATGGAAGTATGGCTCAAAACCCAAAAGACTGCTTCCCTCCTCCTATTCTTATCAGGAATGTTTTTCCCAATTCTCCCTCTAGACTATTCCCTTTCTTTCATCTTTTGTTATTTATTTCAATAATTCTCATATAACCTTCCTAATTCATTTTTGCTCTAACTTGTTTATTTGTTAGTTCTGAAAATATTTAAAAATTGAGTTACATGTTATTTTACATGTTTGTGAGATACTGGATTGAAATCTCACTGAATTATAAAATTATTTGGGATCTACCATTGCAATGTGACTTCCACGGGATGCTTTGGTTGTAGTTATTTAATTTCTCTTATCTCATCTTTTCTTTCTTTCTTTCTTTCTTTCTTTCTTTCTTTCTTTCTTTCTTTCTTTCTTTCTTTCTTTCTTTCTTTCTTTCTTTCTTTCTCTCTTTCTCTCTTTCTCTCTTTCTCCCTTTCTCTCTTTCTCTCTTTCTCTCTTTCTCTTTCTCTCTCTCTCTTTCTCTCTTTCTCTCTCTCTTTCTCTCTTTCTCTCTCTCTCTCTTTCTCTCTCTCTTTCTCTCTCTTTTTCTCTCTCTTTTTCACTCTCTTTCTCTCTCTCTTTCTCTATCTCTTTCTTTCTCTCTTTCTCTTTTCTCACTAAATTAAGAGAAATTGCTTAAGAAAGTGTGCTACCACTTTTTATATGACTTCAAGATAATAATGAAATAAAGGCTTTGCAAAAGTTCAGTTAAGTTCAATCTTTTGAAACTTTAAATGTACTTTTAAAAGTAATACTTCCAGTTATTTTTAAGCAACTTCGGGACTGATACATTACCATGTTAAAGTGAAGAAGACTAGCTGTGTAAGATAAAAGAAACAGTTGTGTTTGCGCAAACTAGAAATTAAAAAAACAAAATTATCATTTTGTTTGGAAGGTACATGTGAAAGTTTCTGTTGCAATCTCCTGCTCACAGCTAGGTGAACACTGAATTCAGACACCAGGACTTTGGGTCTTGAAAACCTCCACAGATGGAGATTTTGCAGGTTGTATGGGAAACCTATTGCAATACTTGACTATTCTCCCACTCTTTTGCTCTTATTTTTATTTTTAATATATGCAATTTGAACATATTCTGATTTTTTTTAAATGATTGTTGTCTTTTCTTCACCTCTGTTGATCTCTATGAGTAATCTGGCTCTGTCTTCTCTTCTGCCTCTTGTAGATATGGGAAAGCTGCTTCTAAGTGCCACGAAACCCAGATCTTCTGGAAGCTGAACCAACACATTTGCCTCAGCTGACCCTCCATGTGCTCCGTCCCCATCTTGTTCAGTGGTCTGGTAGTTAAAGGGTAGCCTTACCTCTTACTAACAGTTAAGGCTGTCCATAATTTGAAATCAGAAGAGATTTTTGTATCAAAACAAGTTCCTAGGATTTTCTGCCTCTTGAATAAAAGATACTGTTCTGGGGATCATTTCTCCAACGATATCTTATCATGTGATGCATGACCTGGAGATGCTGCTCTTTTGAGATGCTTGCCATGGGGAACATGTTGAGAGCTGTGAATTAGAAGCCTCTTCTGTCTCATCTGAGGTGAGTCATTGTGCAGACAATTCTAGAATATGGGTTTTCAGAGAAATGTATCTTTAAAGCAATAAAATGTCAGATGAGATGATGTCTTCATGATTTTTTTAACATGCTAAAAGACGACTATGTGATTTGTTTAATAAACTTTTCCCATTTATGAAAAGGCATGAGATAACAGATGTTGTATCTAGAATATGGAGGAAGCATTTCTGCATCTTCTTGTTTATCTAGATTTTATTCTTATTTCTTGAGGGAGAAAAACGTCTGTAGTTTTTCATGACTATTTACAGCATGGTTTTTATTTGAAAATCTATGTGGACAGAATATGTATGTGCACAGAATAGCTTGGAAATCAGGATTCCCATTCTTTTTAATTTTCCTTTTCCTGTCTGAAATTCCAATGCACTGTCTCATCATTCTGAGTCTCCTACAATATATGTTAAACCTAATTTCTATTTTTTCACACTGTATTATAGAGAATAGTACTGATTCCCGAGTGTAAAATTTCTAACAGCAGTAACATGGAAAATTCTTCTTGCTTGAAGTCTTAGCAGAGTCTCAGCTGAGGTTGTATCCTTGGCAGGCCACAGGGACTACAGTGTAATTAGGAGAAGAGCAGCAGAGCAGTGTTGTTCATTTGAAGATAGAAAGAACTTTTTTTTTCTTTTCTCCACAGCAATACCAGGGCTTCATTTAGCAGCTTTTCTCTAACACAATAAATCACCCCTTTATGCTCTGAAATTTGATAATTTTAAAAAGTATATTTTAGAATAATTGGTTAAAAATATGTTCCTTAAAATTTACTGATTGGAAGATACTTCCTGCCAGGAAGAGCCAAAATTTCCAGGTGCTATCTAGTAACTGGACAACACAGCACAACTGGATTCAGTCAGATTCTATAATAGTCAGTCATGGAATGAGAGGTGTATGGTACTCCGGCCAAATTTGGAAGAAAACTATTGAGGAGTTCTTGAAGTTTACATAATTTGTGATCCCCTCATATTGATTTTTTAAAATTTTGTTATTTTTTTGACAGATCTTTTAAGAACACATGATTCATACAAAACACACATATACACATATATTGACTTATAAATACTTGATTGTATACATCTTGTTTGAAGTATTTGAAGAGCTCTGTTGAAAGGTACTGTGAGAGTATCTCTAGAAGGTTAATCTGGGCTTCATTTAATTAGAGAGACAATACAGTGTTCCTGCTTATAAAAGCATAAATATTAGAAACAGACACTGTGAGAATAATTTGCCAGCAATGCGAGGACGGAAATACATCCTGTTAAAGAGTTTCTTCATAGACCTGTATAAATCATAGCCTCTTGGAGTACAGACTGAAGAGAGCAAACATCTAAATTGGCTATATAAACCGCTAACTGTCAGTTGTTCACCCCATTTTCTTGAGTCAATGATTTGCAGCAGGCTTTCGAATTGTTTTCTTCTATGGTCCTCTTGTGACTCTGTGGTGCCTGAGGTAGTGAATCATACCTGCTTGTCCTCTACAATAATGTAACTTGGTGGAAGTCTGCATTTCCCTAGCATGCAGAGCCACTCTTCCACTTTTCACTATCTCTTAGACAAATTATACCCGCACCAAGGGAGACTGCATTTAAGAGAAATATCCCCGAAAGTTTTAGATGATCTATAGTGACCTCAAAGTAGTGATGAACATTTGTCAAGCTTTACAGATTTCTCTCTGCATTTCTCATTGATATTTTTCAGTGAACCTTTTTCGTGTGTTCATGATTTTCCGTCATAAAGATGCTGATCGGTGGGTATTAGGCATATAGATACTACCTCCTGCTCTCTGTGCCTGTTGATATCTGTACTAGTTTGAAATCAAACCAGTGGGAGATCGCAAGTCAGAATTATAATTTAATAGAAAAAAAATTAAAAGAAATAAATAAATGCAGAAGTACAAGAACACTGACAAAGTCAGATACACCCTGACACTCTATGGTAATAGCAGTCCAAGCAAAGCAGTTCCATTGAAGCAGTG
Organism: Serilophus lunatus; assembly: GCA_013399895.1. Taxonomy (NCBI): domain Eukaryota; kingdom Metazoa; phylum Chordata; class Aves; order Passeriformes; family Eurylaimidae; genus Serilophus; species Serilophus lunatus. Next base: position 139,887 of record VXBA01002327.1, on the reverse strand, counting down.
ATCCTGTAAAAAGAAAAGGGGTGAGAAAGTCCAATGGTAGCTCTTGTCCTCTGGGAGTCCAGTAGGTAAGCGCTCCTGTGGTGTTCAGAGTCTCAGCTTATATCCAGGATGGAATAGTTGTCTCCTCCCTCTGGGCAAAACATCTCACAATGGGATGGTGAGTCGTGTGATAAGGCCTGATGGGCCCATTAACAGATGATAATACAGAGGGAAATGGCAAGGAACACTGCTTCACCAGCTGTTTCAACAGCTAATGGAGATGGTAATAGAATATACTTCAACCTAGGACAATATCCCAGGAGACTGACACTCAACAACAGCACGTCTGGGAATACAGGATGAAAGTGGAATTTATGAAGGTTGGGTTGCCTAAGTGGTATTATCAAAGAGAAATTCATTTGTACATAATGACACCCAAGGAATGTGTGTATGAGCTAGGATAAATTATAGCAGGCCTTGTTAACGGGGACTCAGTGGCAGAATAGCAGAGTCCTATACTGGGAGGATCCTCATAATTAACATTCTTTCCAGGCAGCTGCAGCAAGACTGACACACTGTTGGTCAATCTTTCTTTGACCATAAGGCACAGAATTTGGAGGTTCCGGCTTGGATATTCTGCACACTAGAGAACCATCAATTTGAACAAGTGAGCTAAAAGCCATCTCCAGCATAAAGACACTTTTCAACAGGCAAAACCTAACCAAACAAAAAGCCAAAAAGCAAATAACTAAACAGCAGCATAAATTTGGAACAAAATGTCAGAATTCTTTAATTTTGGAAGGCTTTTTTCTCTGAGTTTGGACTTCAGTTCATATCCCAAAATGTTGGGTGCATAAATCCAATTAACAAACTGAGTACAATGTGTTCAGAGATGAACATGCAGAGACTTTAGGGCATAAACTAAAAATACATTAAAAACATTAAAGAACATTTTTTAAAAAAATAACAAGCATTTTCTCTTTATTAGCAAATATCAAAGTTGTCATTTGGTGCTTCTGCTTCCCTGTAGCTGTTGATCAAAAATCACATCTTTTAAGATGCCTGACAGCTAGAGCTTTGCCAATAGAAGTCAGTAGCATAGACCTGGCCATAATTACCTGATGGTATCCCTATTAAGTAGAATTACCATTCCCATTAAACAGTAGTTATTGCTATTAGATATCATTAGTCTTAAATTGCTTTCTTGGGAAACATCTCAATTAAGCAAATTTCCATGTAAAGTGCATCCTGATTAACTGAACTGCATTGTACTGCTTTGTTTCTTCATGTACCCACTTCAGTAGCCTTTGTCCTCCGTTTAAAACACTCACAGTCTAGCCTTTCTAAAATTCACTGAAAAAGTACGCCTAACTGCAAAAGAGACTGCAAAAGACCCTATTTTTTTAGTTCCTTGCCACATTTTATTAGTTGGTTTTGGAATTAGAGTTCCACTTTTGTGAGGTGTATTCATTTTAATTAGTGTGTAATTCTCCTGTTACAGGGCACATTCCAGCTTCTGTAAAAGGCTGTGAATTATGCATGGAAAAGATTGATGTGAGTTTACTCTCTAACCTATTTTTAGAGACAGATATAAAAATAATTGTATTGCTAAAATAACATTAAGTTTTTCTTTCTCTTGAATATTTATGCTTCAGAGGTCATAGGCCGTGGTTTTGGAAAAACGCAACAATGAATCTCCCCCTTTTTATTTGTTGAAAGAGCAGTTTTATTACAAGCAGGTTAGAGGTGAAAATAAAGCCAGATGTAATGAATGTAATTCATAATTCTTAATTCAGAGTTCAATTTATTACAGTTATGATAGTCCTGAATGATACTGGAGTGAGGAATCCAAACTAACCCTTAAATCAAATCAAGCCTTTCACTTAAATTCAAACCCATGAATATTAATGTGCCTTTAAGATGAGTTAAAACTGAAACAACATTACATGTTTTTAAAGTTAAAGTGGTTTTCTTATGTAGCAACTTTTTATAAATACAAATTACAGTCAAATAATATGAATAAAAATTAAAGAACATTATTGAAAACTGACCTGTTTTTCTCCTGCTTGTACGAATAGCCTTCCAAAGCAGTTGAAATTCTTTTTTAATGTTAAATAAAATTTAGATTACAATTTCTAGTCATCTGTCTTGTCACTGAATACAACTCAAAGGCACCATACCTGTACAATTTCTGAGATGTAGTCATGCAAAAGGAACAAAATGGCAAATGTACTCATTCAGTTCTTCCAGTGATTATTTAGGATGCTGGATGTCAATATAGAAATACTAAGTAATTTGATCTTTTTGACTTCTGAAGTTTTGCAATGGTAAGCACACACATAAGCACAAATTTATTTCTGAGAATATTTGTGAGTGCAATCTATTAAGTACCCCGTCTTCCTTGCTGAGAAGATGACAAGGCAGTAAATCAATATCTTCCTTGAGAAGACTTTTCAGAAAAGTAGTTTTCAAATTTGTGTAACAGTACTGTATTTTATCTGGATATTTTCATAAATCTTCCTAGACATACTTAATTCAATTTTATATGATTTTTAAATGTTTTTCATGCTAAAAGTCAAGGGGTACCACTGCAGTAATCTCTCTTCCTTTTCAATAAAACAAAACTTAGGGTGTCATAAAATTAAATTCCTTTATAAGGAAAAATGGAATTCAAAGTGAAACAGACACTTCTGATCTTAGAATTGCAGTAGATAGAGAATTCATTGCAAAACTGGATAAAATGTGCATGTGGTCTCCTGCTTCTGAGAGGCGGTAAAAATATGAATGTGATTTTGCTTGTAACTTATTTCTCTTTCATTTCCAGTTCTTAGGTTTTCTTTACTAAACTGAATAAGGTGTTACTGACTACATTTAAAGACTCAAAACTATTCATCAAAATCAAGGGGAGCTTTCTGTACATCAGTTTCTGCCTCGAGGCCTATTACATGGCACCACTGCTAAGGAGGTGGCTCCAATCTCTTCACATCCTCCTTTCAGTCATCCTTGGACTGAAGTTCCCTTTGAGAGGTAACTTCTTTCCATACATAATTTTCTGCTTTCAGATGGTAGTTTCATGTATACTTTACTATTAGGATATGGATCCATAAACACTAATTTTCCTGTTTTCTTACACAGCCATAGTGTAGGAAAAAATACCTTTCTTGACAGAGTTCTGTTCTCGTTAAATATAATTTAAGAATTCCTTGTAATACCAGTTACATTGAACGTTGCAAGGTTATTCCATATTTTATGTCATAAAAGAATTATTTTTTCCCTTATATCTTCAACATATTGATATGTGACTTAGTGGATTTTTCGTAATTTGTACCTCTCAGAGTTTATTAATTTTCTTACTACTCTTTTCATTATGTGGGTTTTCCGAAGGTCTCCTACTAAGGCACAAATATTTGAACTGTGAAGTCTATCCCCAAGGCAGGCAGATATGATCTGCATAAAAATATGTGTAAACTACAGTGTTTTGATTGCCTGTCTTCTACTGCCATGGAGGATTCCTGGATAATTACCTTTTTGCAACATCTTTGAATTTTGTGAATTTGTCTGAAAACTGTAAGATATACCATTGTGTGCACGTATATGTCTCTGTGGGTTTTTGATAAAATTCTTCATCACAAATTCTGTTCAAGTTCTGTGGGGTCAGGTACTATATCTTGTGATGCAGTCATCAGTTAAAAAAAAAGTTATTTGAGGAAATTCCAAAGAATTTCTGACTCCATTTAGCTTTCCATATCAAACACTTACCATGTAACACAATGCTCCTCAACTTTATCTCTTATAAAGAAAACTTATGACTTGGTATTTAATTACATTGTACAAAGCCAAGCATTTTCACTTTTATTTTCCTGGACAATTAGCCTTACACTAATACCCTATGATTTTTGGCTCAGACTTCAATTAAGTCTGCAGCTATAGGACTTAATTGGAAAAAAACGTTATAATCAGAAAAACTTATCATGTGGCAAAAGAGGAAAAATGGAACACAGTTAAACGACCTTTAGTGGTAACAGGCAATACTTTTTCTGTATACTAGAACAGGGATAGAAGTTGAGCAGTGGTGAAACATCAAGCTTCAAGGCAAAGGAAGAAAGGCTCCTGTAGCTTACACCTTTAGTCCTATTCTTCTGCAGTAAGCACATTTTCTGCTTCAATAAAAGAGAAGAAAGGATATACTATGTAAAGGGTTGTGGAAGTTTTTGTAAAAGGTACAAAGAAAATCTATATTTCACTCTTCCCCCAGACAAATGAAAATCCAGGCATTTCTTCTAAAGAGAGGCATAAGTCTTTTGATAGGGGAGTGCACAGACATCACTGAGTCAGTACTGACATTTTTTGTATGAATTAGAAGAAATATTTGAAAAGCTGGGTAGCATTTCACTTAAATTTTGCTATCAGAAATATAGATGATCAAGAATAGAGGCTAGGTAAAAATAGAAACTACAAGTTCTATGTGCTATTAATTGTTTCACATTGAAGGTTACGTGTTGCTGTATGCCATCTTAGGACTGTATAAACCTTAAATGCTTTCTGAAAAATTTATTAGATATTTACAGAAGTTTCCTTCTTAATAAAGAAAATACTAGGGAAAGCTTTGATCTGTGAAAAAGTGGGTTAGACAGGCAATGGCTTTTTGTTCTGCCCTCAAATATCCATGTCCTGCGATGAGCACCATGTAGATTAACATGTCTGATATGTATTTACATTCCAGCCGGTGTCATCACAACTTCCTGAGGGATCTGTATTCACTGCCCAGGGAGATCTGCCTGATGTCCATGGCTATTACCTTCTTTTACAAGTACTAGGAAAGAATACTTTTGTTTTCTTTACATTTCAGTTAGCTATGTTTGGGAAACGATGTGATATACCCAGGAAAATCAGGAGAGAAAAATTAGAAAAGTTTGGAAACAAAAGGTGCTGATGAACAGTGAGTGCATTCTTGCATGTGTTAGGCTACAAATGTCACTCTGAAGTTGAATTTGTTTCTGTGCCCCCAGAGAGAGGGAAAAATGACACCTTTTCTCATTTTTAGCATGGTACCTGGACTTGTGTATGATTTCACCCCTTGAATACAGCAATATCACTAGTCTATTTTATTTGTTTATTGTTTGTTGGTTTTAGTTTCTTTAACTGAGCATGTTTAAGTATTTAATTGAGTCTTGACAATGCAGAGGGGAATAATAAACGCTTCTGAATGCTTCATTTTTTGTGGAACAAATCAATTCTTGCATGAAATTTTTTTTATAAAACCTTTGAACATATATTTTTCTTTAATAATATTATTCTTAATGGATCTTGTCATTGTGATCATTGTCACAGTGAAGTTCACATAGACTAAATTCCAGTTAAACCTTCGCATCTACAAGTCTACTATTTGGCTGACTCAATGGCATCTCCTGCTTATTGCCAGTATCTTTTTAGGAGTGAAACAATAAGTTTCATTAAAGAAAAGTCTGACATGGTCTAAAGAACAGCTCATGGCAGGATCCATTCCAGATCATCTGTATGGATGAAGCGCATCAAAGAGTGGCTTGCTTGGAGAGTAAACTTTACTATATACATAAAGGGATGTAAGTAAAATGTAAGCAGTCTGAATCTTGCCTTATTTGTTTAGTTAACAGAGGTGGTGATCAATGTTGTTCATGTACTTCCTGGAAAAACCCCAAAAAAGATCACTGCAAAAAGGTCATTTAGCAATATGTTATTTTTTCCTAAACATCGTGTAGTTTTGTTTAGATGGAAATAAATCTCATGACTGTGGAAAAAAACTAAAGAATATGAATGAGTGTTGTTAATCACACTGGCATTTAAAGTAGGTAACATGTTCACATCATTTATGTGTTATGACATCTCTCCATAACTTTCTTAATTTCAGTTAGCTGCCAACAAGAGGAACTTAACTGATTTCTTAACAAAGGAAGTATTGAAGAAAAAATTAAACCTTTGAATTTGCAGAAGGAAAAGAAATTCACTTTTTGACTCTCATTATACTGTATTTTGTAGTTGCATGTAATTCTAATACTTTTTTGGTGCTTTACTTACAAATGCAATTTTCCTTTTCCATAAAGAAAGAAATTTGAGACTTACCTGGACTTTTTAGAACTTCAGTTCCTTTAACTCTCTGCTTTATTATTGAAGAACTACATTAGTCTTCTCAGTATGCTGAACACTCTGATAAAAAGCTCATTATTACACTCAACTTTATTGAGTGTAATACTTTATTGACAATGCTCATTGGATTTACATGGAGTTAGATAGGTAGTTTTACCAGCTCTTTTTGTATGAACTTTCCACAGTGTATAAATATTTTTTTTTCTAGTTAATAATTTATTATATTTTTATTTAATGGCTTGGCAAATGAGCAAAATCACAGATTGAATATCAAAGTTTCTTTTTTTCTCTCACAATTTTTCCTCCACAAAGAAACCCTAAAACTGGATAGATGTGATGGAAAGTTTGGGATTTCTGCGTTTGAATTTTTTAATCTGCTAACCTACAGTAAAATGACCATGAATATGGTTCTAGTATGTACTTAAAGATATATTTTGCTACATTTATTTATTTGAAATAATAAACTTGCTTTGCAGTTGATTTCATATAAGTTAATAAGACATCTTGCAGAATTATACACTGCTAAACAGAATATGATCTGAATTTCACGTTTATTGAAGTGAATGAAAAATTCATTGGTTATGGAATAGAAATTAAAATACTAGCACAGATTAGAAACTTGGTAGGACATGAAAGTAAGCTTGGTAGACAAAAAGAGAAAAAAAACATCTCAAAAAAAAAATGCTCAAAAACATCCCAAACAAACAACAGACCAAAATAAAAAAATTGGAAAAGATTATGACAAGAATTTCCTGCTAGAACAACCTAGAAGGCCGAACTGGTACATGAGAAAAATCTCCTGAATTGTTGCTTGGACGGATACCTCAACAACTTTGTAGATAACACAGTCAAATTATTAGCTTACTGCGGGACACTAGTTCAAGTCAACAAAAATTGTAGAGCATGAAAAGCAATCTTATAAATCTCTGATTTATTACTATTATATGTAATTGTATGTTCAGTACTCTTCACTCAAACTTAGATTACTGAAAGTGCTTAATCATTGTCCAAAATACCTTTTTAAGAATCTGGGATAATATCTCCATAGAGATAATACAATAGTAGAAATCACTGTTTAAAGATAAGAGAAAAAGCTATGACAGAGAATTTTTCATAATCTCTCACTTGTGGAGTTTAAATAAAGGGATGTGAAAGGCCAAGGATGCTGCTAATTAGCTATGTGAGCACACACTTTGCTACACTAAGATAATTTGCAGTGTATTCATAGTCTGCAGCTTAAGAAGTTTGAGCCACAGTCTCTTTGAGCAACCTAGTTAAGGGGCAGGTGTTCCTACCTATGGCAGAGGGGTTGGAGCTAGAAGATCTTTAAGGTTCCTTCCAACACAAACCATTCTATGTTTCTATGATTCTCTAAATGCACGTAGAGGGATCCACTGGAGAAACTCTAGGACACCTGAGACAGAGGTCTCATAGATCTACTGTGAGAACCATCGATTCCCAAAGTGGCAGCTGGAAGATAGGCAGGGCATCTTAAAGTATTAATACTGCCAACATGTGTTCATACTGGATGTGACTGAGGGCAGAAAGGTATGATTAGGAAATTATGCTTGTGGTTGAAAAATAAAGTGGGACCTTATGTGTAAGAAGTAATTTAATTGGAAAAAAACCCCAACATACCATTCAGAATTAAAATATGATTGTATCTTTACTAAGAGTATACAGATTTCTTTCTTCTAATGCAACTATTCACTTAGAAAACAACTCAATTTTCATTTAAAATTTAGTCAATAACTTAAAAAATAAATTTATTACTTTATGTGTTAATCAGGAGAAAAAGAAGCAAGATATGACATGAGTAAAATATTATGTTAATCTATCTTGACCTTTATTTCAAAACTCATGGAAATACTTTGAGATCACAACTTTCCAGATGAATGGGAAATGTGCATATATATTAGTTCAGTCATCTGAAGCCTGACATTTAATTGTTGACAAATGGGGAAAAAAAAAAAAAAAAAAAAAAAAAAAAAAAAAAAAAAAAGAAGAGCTGAGATGTCCATTTGCTTCCTTTTTATTTAATTTTTCATTTCAGGCACCTGTAGACATATTTATGAGAAATTAAAAACCAAGAAGGAGTAGGATTTGTGGAACATTTTTCCAGCTAAATACTGCTCATATATGAAATACATATTTTAAAAACTTAACCAAATTAGTTTTAGGGTTTTTTTCCCACTTAATCTTAAGTATGTGGCAAGTTTGCAAAAATGAAGACTCAAGAGTCCATAATGATTCAAGAAGTGGCATTTTAATATGTAACTAACTGTATCATGGAAGTTGTCACATTTAAAAGGCAATCCTCAATTAAACCTTTTCATCTGAAATGTAATCCTTAAGTGTTGAAGAGAAGACAGCTCCCCCTCGAGCACTCTTTTTTTGCTACATTTCTAAAGGTAAAATGTTTCTTAAAAGTCAGCAAAATAACCTCAGATTCCAGGTGATGATGAAACTCTTGTCCCTGCTTTGTTACCTTGATATTATTCAAGTTTCAAATCAGTATTTTTTATTGAAATATTTATTTTTAAGACAAACATGCATTTTCTAAGCTTTTGGGGTAGAGTCTATGGTCTTCCATATATATGGTCACACAAAATATTTTCTTAGAGGAAAAATGAGTGTGTTTTATTATTTGATATTAGATTCCAGATTTTAACAAAATGAGGAAAATATTTGATATTGGATTTTTTTTCTTTTTTAGATAAGGTAGTGTAATGTTGATAGGACAAATAATGTGTTTCACACTTTAAATACTCTGTGAGTAGGTCTTCTGGAAAATCTATCTTAGAGTTGAAATGATGTGCAAAAAAACTCACTAGGAAACTTCAATATATCAAGTGAAGAGAGAATATTGAAATGGCGGCCTCAGACTATTTATATTTTTGCATTTAATTTCTCAGGTCTACAAAACAATTAAAAAATCAGTGATACAGGTCTCACTTTATACTAATGGGAACATCTACACTACCATCACTGAGAAATTTTGGGTCTACTGGAGCTCTGAGTCTGAGATATTTGTTTATTTGTATTAGGAGTCTGATGCAACTACATCTCAGGAATAAAAAAAAACCCTATAAACTCTGTAATATATGATAAGGAAAATGGGAGATTAAGTAATTGGCACTAAAATCATTGTTTCCTCTGCTTAAGGTTTCTGAAGAATTAATATTGAAGATTAAATGGCTAATAGTTTTCCAAGAGTTTAATTTTCCATGTCAGGTATTCCCTGACAATTTTTTTTTTCAATATGTGAACATGCCCAGCCAAAACAAAAAAAAACCCTTGGGGCTTGGAGGGCAGGACTGGGAGAGAACACAAATTTGGGAATAAGCAGTGGATAGAAACAGGAAGTGGACAGGGTGACAGAATGTCATGGAACAATTCAGAGCAACAGATACAAAACTTAAGATCAGGCATCAGGATGCTGTTGTGAAGAAATCAAATGATTACACTAAAAAATAATAGGAAAATTGCGGTGTTTGATTGTGAAAACTGAGTATAACACCCTAAGTTTTTATTGAAGACACCATTCCTTTGTAGTTGTACTCACAATAAAAAGTAGACTCCAACACAGGACAAGAACTGTGCATTGAACTAAAGTTAATTGAGAAACAATTCTCAGTGGCCCTCCACTATGTGAACTAGCTGATGAGGTGGTGATGAATTTACCAGTGTAGACAGTTACTTGCACCAGAACAATAGTGAATCTTGGGAACCTTGATTTCAGGAGGTAAAGAAGCTCTGCTGGATGTGATTTCATTCTCTACATGCACAGTATTTCTTTAACTTAGCAAGATGCAAGTCATTGCAGTTATTCTCCATTCCATTCAGAATGATGTGGTATCAGTTAATCTATCATAACTGAAGTAATTATCATAAAAAGTGTTGTAGGTCCTCAGTGCTAAGCACACCATCCCCTTCAGGTTTGCAGGTGAGCTGTTTGACAGAAGTAAGACAAGCATGCTATATTTACTACCACTAAAAGAGTATGATTGTGGGACATGGGGCAGAGTATGTCATACAAAATGATGATAGGGAGAACTAGGAGGAGGTGGATTGGAAATGTCATAAACAAAAGAGATTTTTGGAGAAACGGAAAAGTGTTGAAGGCCTTATTTGTATGGTAATAATATTGAAAATGGGATTTTGACAAACTTTAAGGTGGAGAAAAGGATAAGTAAAGGATAAGCAAAATATAAAACCTTATTTGACATCACATATTGGTTTATATACACATAGATCTTCAGATGTTACCCAAGCTCCAACCTGACTTAAGAAAAACTTGAGGTGTTCTCAGAAGAAAGTTCTTCAGAAGAGAAAATTCTTCAACGAATAGTTCCTAAACACTTGATTTCTAGAAAGTGGAAAGTTATGTCTGCACCACTATTCAGACCATGCGCAATCCTTATGCTCTTTTCCTCAGTGTGTTTATTGCTCATTGTGGGAAAAAATGTGTTAGGTTATACGCCACCGCAATTTTTCATAAGGTTTACAGCATTTTTGTTGCTTCTTCAACAGCATTTCTGCTTGCTGTGCTCTGATGATTTGTTGATTCTGAACTTCCTGTGCCAATTCTAATGTCTTTTTCTCTCCACACTTTGGAATTTGAGACTCCATAGCTAGTTAGGGTTAGAGAAGTCTCCTTTAAGTGTATGTTTCTTCTTACCTGACAGGAAAATCCTGATGTCTTGTTGCAGAGCAGTCTTTGCTCATGCTCTAGAGACAGCAGCGATATATGAGGCATCCTCTATCCATTTTGCTCAAGGTCAGCTTAATTGTTTTGAGTTGTTCACAGAAATGCCTTCTTCTTAAAAAAAAAAAAAAAAAAAGAAAAAAAGAAAAGACATCTGCCTTTCTGTTTTGCATAATACTAATAATTATGTAATTATAGTTCATTAACATGCATATGATGTTTTGTTCTATTTTGTGGTCTGACATATATAGACCTTACTACTGTTTGGAAGATCATTTAAAAATAAACCATCATTGAACAAAAAGCCAGAAATGTGTGTCAGGCTCTATTCAGAACAGAATACTCAGAATTTGTCTTGGCTGGGGTTTAGCTGCTGTTTAACAGATTATTAGCTCCAATTTGCTACTCCTTTATTTGTGTTAACACAATCTGAGCTGAGCGTTTTTGTGAACTATTTTGTTCTGAATATAACTGGGAAAATATTTCAAAAATGCCATTCAGCAGTGAGATGCAAGTTGAACTTTTGTGTGCTTAGCAAGACTTGCATGTCATTAATTACAAGATGGTTTTTACCTCTGACTGAAAGCTTTCAGGTGAATTGCTTCTATGAAAAAAAGGGAAAATCTGCAGTACTTCTGCAAGACCATTTTGATCCTAAGTTTTCACCAGAAATTTTCAAATGATTCATAATTACTTTAATAATTCTTTCTGATCCTGATCAATTGATTACAGCCTTTGTATGTTTTGGTCTTTTCTATACCATTTGAAATAATCTTCCAGTTTTATCAAAATTATGCTTTTAATTTTTTTTTTTTCATCCATTCTTTACCAAACCTGCCCCACTGGAGTTAATATTCCCTCCCTTTTTTTTTTTCTCTGCTTTTTCCAGTGCTCATGCCTTATATTTACATGATTTTTAAATCATGCCTGGGACGTCTAGGTAAGTCAGAGCAGGGTTTAATTTTTTCAGGTCCTAGTCTGAGAAAAAAGAAAAAGAATAATTGGTTTCTTTCAGGATTGCTTTTGCTCAAGATATACTTTCATGGTGGACAGAACAGATTGCACCAAAGTAGGTTGAAAGAAAAATAAGTCTTAAATTCCAGGCCCAGTTTCCTAGCAAAGTTCTTTAACTGTGAAATTGTTCTGAAAAAGTGGGCAAAAAAGACCTAAGATAACCGACTCCTTCATCTACTTGGGATCTTAGTGTTTGTAGATGTTTCCTTACACTCTCAAAGTGAAAGATAGCATTCCTAGATGTCCACTAATTACATAATTTCAGTACCTAAATTAGCTGCACTGATTCTGCACTTGAGCTTTGCATGATATACATATGTCATAGTGAATCCGTCATTAGGGTTTTTTCTTACCATTTACTTCCCTTATTGCCTCTTAAGACTCACAAAATAGTAGGCAAAGTTATTTGCAGTACCAAATTTGGCATCTAAATAAGTTGCTATCTCTAAATATGGGTCTGGAATTTGCTGGCAGATACAGCTATTGCTGTAAAGTGACAGTGTCTGAATCATAGACACAGAATCATAATCATTTGGGTTGGAAAAGAGCTGAGAAAGCAATCTAGTCCACTCCCACCATCAAATAGAGGTGATAATGGACTCTGCTGTGACTTGCCAGTGCATTGCCCTAGTTAGATCAGTGTTTCAGAATGGAAATACATTTTCTGCTGGGGAACCACCCACTATTTTGAATAGCTAGGAGATCCTGTTTCCCTGTCTTTCAGACTTCTACACCAAAGTCTCAAAGGAAAGTATAAAAATTTTTTATCCTACCCAAGAAATGCTGGTGATTTTAGCACAAAAGCATGTAAGAAAAATGACCTCTGTTCCTTCTATGCAACCTGAAGAGAGGGAAAAAAAAAAAAGGTTCAAAAATCACAGAATGACAGAATATGCTGCACTGGAAGGGACCCACAGGGATCATTGAGTCCAACCCTTAGCCCTGCACAGGACCATCCCCAAGAGTCACTCCATATGCCTGAGAGTATCATCCAAATGCTTCTTGAACTCTCTCAGGCTTGACTCTGTGACCACTTCTCTGGGGAGCTTGTTCCAGTACCTAACAACTCTCTGGGTGAAGAACTTCTTTCTTATACCCAACCTAAAACTCCCCTGGCAAAACTTCAGACCATTCCCTTGAGTTCTGATCACCACTGATCACTAGAAAGAAGAGATCAATGTCTGCCCCTCTTTTTCCCCTCATGAGGAAATCATAGACTGTGATGAGTTACCTGCTCACTCCTCTTCTCTAGGCTAAACACATCAAGTGACCTCAGCCACTCCTCATACAGCTTCCTCTCAAGGGCCTTCAGCATCTCCATTGCTCTCCTTTGGACAGTCTCTAATAGTTTAATATCTTTCTTACATTGTGATGCCCCAGACTGCCCACAATATTCAAGGTGAGGCTGCACCAGTGCAGAGCAGAGTGGGACAATCACCTCCCTCGAATGGCTGGTGATGCTTTGCCTGATGCCTCCTGGGGCACAGTTGGCCCTCCTGGCTGCCAGAGCACAGCTGACTCAGATTCCCCCAACGACACTGCTTTCCATCTTCTCATTCCCCAGTCTGTATGTACACCCAAGGTTGTCCCATCCTGGTGCAGAATCCAGCACCTCTTGTTGAACTTTGTATGATTGGCAATTGCCCAGTGCAGTAATTCGTTAAGGTCTCTCTGCAGGGCCTTCCTGCCTTCAAGGCAGTAAACAGCAACTCTTGGTTTTGTGTCATCTGGAAACTTGCTTAGTATCCTTTCCAGTCCTGCATGCAATAAACAAGTCTCCTTTGTGAACAATTAATTTCAGGCCAATATATTCAATTTAAATTGCTTGGTGCCTGTCTGACAAACTCACAAGTCCTTTTTGAGATTGGAAAAGGAGTTTCTAAAAGCAACTCCCTACCTGATTCTAGTTTTAGCTATGCATAACCACTGTGAGCCAAAAAGAAGAAAAGAAAAACAAGACAAAGAATGGATTCTATTTTTTCACTGGTTGTATTGGTTTTTCTGTGGCCAGGTTTTGGTAGCAGTGGGGGGGGCTGAGGGAGAGGCTTCTTCGAGAAGCTGCTGGAAGGTTTCCCCATGCCCAGGCTGGACCCGCTGCTGACCAAGGCCGGGCCAGTCAGTGGTTGACAGAACGCCTCTGTGATAACATATTTAAGAAGGAAGAAAAAAGCTAGTAGGAGATGAAGATGGCTGCCGGAGAGGAGCAGGGTGAGAGCCTGTGAATGCAGACACCAAGGTCAGTGCAGAAGGAGGGG
>VXBA01002327.1:68389-125686 GCA_013399895.1 Serilophus lunatus | reverse complement strand
AGCCATGTGGCAGCTGTGGGTGAAGGGCTGCTGCCCATGGGATGGACTCTCGCCGGAGCAGTTTGTGAGAGGAACTGTATCCTGTGAGGGATGGACCCCATGGAATGCGGCTGGAAGGACTCCTCTCCCCAAGCAGCGGCTGAGAACAGCAGCTGACCACAGCAACACCTCCCCCCCACCTCGCCTTTTCCCTTGACCGCTGCAGGAGAATAGGTTGGATGTAAGAAGGAGGGGGTGGGGGGTAAAAGGTGTCTCTTATTGTCTCTCACTCTTAGCTCTGATCTTGTTAGTAATAAACCTGACTATCATTCCCACGTGGAGTCTTGTTTTGCCTGTGACGGTGATTAAGAAAGAATTTGTTTTAGTCCTTATCATAAATAATGAAACCTCTTGTTATATTCTCTCTCCTCTATAGCTGGGCAAGGGGGAGTGAGAGAGTGGCTGTAGTGGGCCCCTGGCACTCAGCCCAGGTTAAACCACTACACTGGTCTATACAAAGGAAGAAATGTAAGAAAGGTTGTGGGTAACCAGTTTAGAAGAGATTTTTGAATATGTTTTGCTGAATATGAAGGCTCAGTGACTGTACACTCTATGCAGAACTTTACAAAGGTATGGATTTTAGCCACCTCGAGGAAATTTTTTTAAGGAAGTAAATTAAATGAGAGAGAAAAAAAAATGATATTCCTGTTTTACTCACTAAGAAATGTCCCCATGCCTTTTATATATTCATACTAGAAATGTAAGATATTGCATCAGTGTGCACTATGTGAATTTACATTATAATTTAAGATAGTTTAGTAATTAACTTCTTAGAACTTCTGGATTAGTTAAGGAATGTCTTATTTAGAAGTTTGTACATACTTCTCCTTTGACCACTGTGCTATGAAATACTTCATTATTGGTGTTATCTTTCAACATGCTCACTGATGACTGTTCCTGCAAGTAGACATTCACCAATTAGTCATTCACCTTTTTCTCTTTCTTATCTAAGTCACAAGATTGCATCAGTAATAACTTTAATTCACTAATCTCTTTCAAGATGAGATGTTATCTGTCTCTGTCAAAATACTTTCAGCATGTGTCTGATAGTATCCATACAGATAGACTTTTGTGATTTTGTGCTCAGAAACTGTTTTGGCCAGTCTAACTTAGTCCACTCTTATTGGTGTCCTTCTGCATTATCTGATGATCAAAAATTAGAGTTCCCTACCTTCCATTCTAATAAAAACATTAAATTATTCTTCTAATTCAGATGAGAGTGCGAGTGTTAATGTAGGTCAGTTTTACCCCAGGAACCAGCAGCAAAAAGATGCATGTTATTTTCCTTAAATATTCTTGTGAACATAAATTGTTGTTAACATCAGGAAGAACCAATAAGTATGAAACTTTAAAAGGCAGAATATCATTATCTGCTAAATAAGTGATATATATTTCTGTTTGCCAATATGAATTTCTACTACTTGAACCCACTGAAATAGGTACAGTCTTGATGCTACACTCTGTTTATTTATGACTGATATATTCCATTGCTTTGAACACTGGTGAATACTTCTTGTTCTAGCTAACTCATTAAATTCTGAGAGCCAAAATCTGTACATCTGTCATGTATCAAAGAATTCATTATTACTATTTTCAGATTGATTACAAACAAATATACATATCTTAATCTTACACAATGTTTTTTTTTCTCTATGCTGCTTGAAAATAGTCTTCTTAAGGATTGAATAGCTTGCTGGATTTTTCAAAAACGGTTGTTGACTTTTATTTTTTTTAATGGTCATCAGCAAAAGTTCCTCCTCTCTTTCTTTCCCTGGATTCCTTCTTGATTAAGGCAGCTTCCTCAGGAAGCAATCATCTACTAGACAAGAATAAAAAGGAAAACGTAAAAAAGTCTTCCAAGGTTAGGTGGAGGGAAAAAGATATAGCAAAAATCTTATTTCTTTCACTTTTAAGCTGTGCAGTAGATTTCTCATTACTGTACCCTGAGAAAAAGAATCACAGATCCAAACCCCTTAAATGAAAGACACAGACGATGTTTCATTATTGCTCCATCAAAACAACCCTTCTACGTAATACTTGGAAAAATACATCAAATGGTATCAAAACTAACAGGTCTGCACAAAGTACTGTCACAGAGGGCACTTTACCTGTGTGTTGCTCAACTTGACAGATACAAATTACAAATGTTCTCATGGCAGTACCCTCTGGGATACTCTTTGGGATCTGCAGCCTCAGCAGGGTTTAAGGAACTCCTTCCCATGCTTTACAGCAGTAGCAAGGTGCAAAGAATGCCTTTCCATTCACTTCTGAAAGTGTCATTGATTTAGTAAATACAGCCAGTGCTTGTCCCTACCCTTAGCTTTTAGTGCCAGCTAGTGCAGAAAAGATCCAAAAAAGAGCTTATCAATGCTGGCATCGTTGGGAACAATGCAGGTCCAGATATTCTCTCTCCTGGAAGTCTCCCTTAAATACAAACCAAAATGTAGTGAGAAGAATCAGAAATGAAGGCTAAAAAGAGTTGGCTGTCACTAAGAGTAGAGGGATGTGGGATTCAATAGTCTGCGGCTAACAGAGCTAATCATTGTGATTCTCACAAACATTATATGCCAAAAATGCAAGAACATGAGGGGGTTTTGAAATATGAAGATATACAGGCTCATTTTGGTTGGTTGGGGGTTTTTTTAGCATTTGCTTGTTTTGTTTAGTTACA
Source organism: Serilophus lunatus (assembly GCA_013399895.1). Classification (NCBI taxonomy): domain Eukaryota; kingdom Metazoa; phylum Chordata; class Aves; order Passeriformes; family Eurylaimidae; genus Serilophus; species Serilophus lunatus. The sequence goes on along the minus strand of VXBA01002327.1, from coordinate 122,976 downwards.
ACTTTTTTTTGGTTGATTTGGTTTGATTTCGGTTTTTTGGTTGTTGATGTTGTTGTTTGAGGTTTTTTGAGGGAGGGGAGCTGTCAGAAATTTTTTCACAAACGTTTGCTGCCAGATTATTCTGAGGTATATCATGAGCCTATTGGGACAGGAAATTTACTACTTTGAGTTTGATATCATAAACTCTTCTGGAGTGAGGAGGTATTACATTTGTAATGCCACCAGTTAACTTTTTCTGCTCATTTATACCTTCTTTCTACAAGATTTTTCTGAATGAGTAAGGAAAAACTTACTCCAAAAGGATTCTTTTGGGTTAAATTGATATTTGGCTTAACAAGTAAACCTAAAAGGTTTATCAAAATCCATCAGAAGATATATTAGAATTCTTAGCCTGTTATTTGTCCTGTTTTAGTCTTTTTGAGATGTGAGTTTCCAAAACACTGCAAAGATTCTCTCTCATGAATATTAGGTTAATGAGAAAGAAGGAGGAACATGATAATCATCAAACTATCAGTTTGAAGGAAGAGGGCGAAAAATGATGTAGCCAAATGCAATTTGATGCAGCATACTGTTAGAATTAGCTCTGAAGTAGTAAAAAGTGCCCAACTATTACAGATTATAACCACTTCAGAGTTGATGGCTGTGTTGTGCTGTGTTGAATATATTGAATGCACAGTATAATAGATGTATTGCCAGACCAACATAAAGAGATAATAAGAAAAAGAATTTTAATAGTAACTAAATAACCTGTAGTGATATAAAACTTTCTGATAATATCATTAGACAGATCTAGCATTACACAGTATTTGCAAATGAGCTAATAATAGCAGTTCCATGATTTATTTTGGATAAATCCATATATATCTCAAAAACACTCTCAACAGAGCATCATTATTACTTTATTAAATACTACTTTTGCCTACTTGAGCTTAACAAACAAATCTAATGGTATGAAAGAATTTAATTTCGAAGCTGAATGATAATTTTTCAGGCATGGTTAATTCACATAATTCAAAGTTAATTATGTTTGTGATATTACAGAGTGCTGTAATTTTGTTCTGTTTAGCTGTAGGTCTTATTCCATCTTATATTTTGATTAGGAAATCCAGGCTTCAAGAGTGTACAGCAAATTAAAAAAATAGCAAGGTATGGGGAAGGGTTTTTAGGAACATGCTTTTGTTTATATTTACATCCTCTCTTATGTTACATCATTTTGTCAATCCAAAGCTGACCGAGATACACTGAAATATTTATTTACAGTTCATCCTAGATGTGAATTCTTTAATTTTTTCCAGCATTTGGAAATGTTACAATTGATGTGTCCCAAGCTACTTGATAAATTAACATGCAGTTAGTTCTTCTGCTGCACCTCTTATACCAACAGTTTTTCCCGTGCTGTATTCTTTTATATAAAAGAAAGGCTCCACACAACAGAGATTTACAAAATCAACTAGGAAATGTCAGACTTGCTGACTCTTACTGATCAATTAATTTAATTATTATGTTTGTGGTATTGGTTAGATATTGCTAAATTTGTATTCATTAAATATATTTAAGCAGCAGTTAAAGGGGTAATACTCTATACAAGCTATTTTTCTAGAAAAAGAAAGTCAATTGAATGCATTGAGTTGATGAGGCTTTCACAATTTGAGACCATGTGAGAACTGCCTAGTTTTAAAGGCATTCACATGGGTTCAAGCCCCCTCCAGAGTTGCCTTCTTATATAACTTTGGTGATCATTTTTAGATTGACATGACTAGTTTGAGGTGACCAATGTGACTATGTTATCTTCATTTGAGTTTACAGTCTTCCTTTAGATATATGATACAGAATGGGAGCAAAATCATTATCCTGTCTCACAGCAATACAGTGATGCTAAATACAACAAATTGATGTTCTCCAGTCATGCAACAATGTTGGAATTGAAGATAGATGGCTACTTCATGAAGGTGTAGCAAAAGTGTGCTTGGTCTCACACTGTACTAGAAGCAATACAAATTTCTAACTCTCCAAGAGAAGCACCAATCCAAGTTCTTCTCTGGGCTAGTTCTGCTACCACTGGAGATTTTATCCACAGATGCATTCATAAAACATTATAGACACCTCCAACACAAACCTCACCTTCTCTATGTGTCTTTGAACTTCTTTCTGAAGCACTGCTTTTTTTTTTTTATTTATTCATGTTTTCACTTGTTTGTTTTTCCAAAATTAAGCCTTTCCAATATAATTTTTAGTTTTGATTTCCTTATTTAAAAAGCTAGAGATGCGTGTATATTTGTTCACATGAAAAACAAAAATTGGCAAATTGTATGTTCTCAGATTTGAGTACTTGAAAAGAAAAGGCAAAGAGATATATATGCCAAGAATAACAGAAAATAATCTTCACTGAGCAGTCTCAACTAATCATAGAATCCCATTATGCCCCGATCAAGGCAGAGTTCTATGCCAAAAACAAAATGGTACTCCTTTATCCATTAGCTCACAGTTCATCACATACTGATGGAGTTTTAACTACATCAATAATCATGGTGTGATGGAAGAAGGGAAGCCTGGGTGAAATCTTGAACATGTAGCCTTAATTCTGCTATTTCTTATCTTTTGCGGTTCTTTTAGTAAAGTATTTCCGTGACATTGTAAATTCATGTTTGGTCTTGGAGCTCATTGAACAGACTGTGTCATTACTGCTGCCAAGTCACAGGAAGCTGAGAAATAAACCAGGTTTTTGAAGAGGGCAATTTTATTAGAGTGTTAACAGCCAGTGAATATCTGTGGACAGTGAGGATATAAATCACTTAATGACTGTTAAAATCCCAGGCCAATATATTTCCACGTATATGAGAATCCCTGCTGCAAGGAGTATTGTTGTTGAGATGAAAACTATTTTCCCTTCTTATGCCAAATTTAATCACATAGAATCTCGTTCTCTTCTGTTATTTCTTCTTTCTTATGCTTTTGACAAAGTAAATCTAATATTTTATTATATTTGGGAAGAACACTAGCAGAAAGTACAGAAACTTCTGAGAAATGCTGAGATCATTTATGTGTAATTACAGCACAGCATCAGGCTTTTGAGATGTCTCTGAATGGACGTACTTATGCAGTCATCATCTTGTTCACAGTCAGCAATCATGCTGATTCAGATGTAACTTGAGTAATAAAGCCACGAGTATTTTTGCAAAGGAAAGATTTCCTAGAATGGTTGCTGGTAGTGACTGGAGTAAAATGTCAAGGCACTAAAGTCTGATGGGATCACAAATATTAATCTCCAAAAATAGGATTTCTTAATTTTCTTTGATTTTATATATATGTGCATATTGCTGAAAATAAATATGAAGGAATTGCTAAAGGAAAAGGATTTGTCTGCAAAACCAGTGATAACTGTCTTCTCACTTAATGTCTCTTTGCAGAGCACTTATGGAACAGATCTCATTCTCTTATGGCTTTTCCAGAAATTTGATGTCTGCTCTTTCACCAAAATTTCACCAGAAATTAGGTGCTGGAAATGAGTATTTTTAATAAGAAATTCTAGCATTGTAGTAGCATTTGTGTGTTTCTCATCTGTGATCCACAGTTGCAGTGATCCCCCATCTAACTAAACTCAATTTATTGTTCAAATTAATGACGTTCATATCTACTGGGAAGCCTCTAGTGAAGAAATTATCAAAGTCCCTTCTTTATTCCTAGAATATATCCACATACCCTTTTTTTTTGTTCTTTAAAATAAATAAATAAGCAAAAAGGTAAGGAAAGCAAGAAAACCAACTTCATGTTTCCACAATGGCCGAGCCCAGAGAGTGGTTGTGACTGGTGTCACATCCAGTTGGCAACCGGTCACTGGTGGTGTCCCTCAGGGATTGGTGCTGGGCCCAGTTCTGTTTAATATCTTTATTGATAACCTTGATGATGGGATTGAGTCCTTCATTAGTAAATTTGCAGATGATACCAAGCTCTGAGCAGGTGTTGATCTGTTGGAGGGTAGGAGGGCCCTGCAGAGGGATCTTGACAGGCTGGAGAGATGGGCAGGTTCCAGTGGGATGAGATTCAACAAGTCCAAGTGCCAGGTCTTACATTTTGGTCACAATAACCCCATGCAGAGCTATAAGCTGAGGTTGGAGTCGCTGGAGAGTGGGCAGACAGAGAGAGGCTTGGAAGTGCTGGTGGGTGGGAGACTTGACATGAGTCAGCAGTGTGCCCAGGCAGCAAAGAAGGCCAATGGCATCCTGGCTTGCAACAGGAATGGAGTGGCCAGCAGGACTAGGGAAGTTTTTCTTCCCTGTACTCGGCACTGGTTAGGCTGCACCTTGAGTACTGTGTCCAGTTCTGGGCCCCTCGGTACAGGAGGAATGTTGAGTTATTGGAACATGTTCAATGAAGGGCAATGAGGATGGTAAGGGGCTGGAGCACAAAACCTGTGAGGAGCGGTTGAAGGAGCTGGGGTTGTTGAGTCTGGAGAAGAGGAGACTCAGGGGTGACCTTATTGCTGTCTGTAACTACCTGAAAGGAGGTTGTAGCCAGGTGGGGGTCGGTCTCTACTCTCAGGCAACTGGCGACAGAAAAAGAGGACAGTCTCAAGCTCCAGCAGGGAAGGTTCAGACTTGATATTAGGAAGGGTAATTACAGAAAGGGTAGTCCGCCATTGGAATACGCTGCCCAGGGAGGTGGTGGAGTCACGGACCCTGGAGGTGTTCAAGAGTAGGCTGGATGAGGCGCTTGGTGCCATGATTTAGATGATTGGCTGTTAGATTATGGGTTGGCCTTGATGATCTCTAAGGTCTCTTCCAACTTTGCTGATACTGTGACACTGTAATACAATTCATACTTGAATATAAAAGCAAAATTATCCACTCTGGCAGCAGATAACGTTTTCAAATCTGAGAAGACTAAATGTTTCTCCAGTAGAATGTGGTGACAGTTGATTAAAAGTATGTCACGCTGCACAAGCCTGCTGAGGTCATGCCTTCCAGCTTCACTGCTGGGTTTTCACTGATGGAGTTCATGCCGCCACTTCCCTGACAGCATTAGCAGAGGCAACTTGTACTGTGCTCAAGAGTGCATGTTATTACATTACTAGAAAACTTACAGATCTTTGCTTTTGCTCCTGTGCTACTCATGTAGCTACTCATGACTGCCAGGAAAATCCAGTCTATTGAGAAAACTTGTTGCTACAAGAAGAGGTTTTGCAATTTGTATTGCTGAATTGCCCAGTGACTTACCTGTGAGCTTAAACATATTTCTTCAGTCACACTTCTCTATTGGTGACCTGCTTAGTATGTTTGATAACTTAAAATTTTGGATGAATTCTGCCAGCTGAAGTTTGGCTAAAAACTCTGCTCTGCTTGCTATGCTCCAAATCTCCAGGAGCTGTAGTTAATCATCTAGTGACATGTAATAGCTGAAACAAGTGGGAACAGACTTTGAAAAATAATTTCCATAGCCAATTGTTTTTTACATTACAGAGTGTTAGAAAAATACTGATCCAAGCAAAAATAGTAAATGTCAAATGATTCCTTACTGCAATTTTCTGACCATTATTGAGTGCTATTTAGGATTTAGTCAAAACATGTTACGGAATCCAACATACTGCAGCATGCAGGGCCGAAGACTGGAGCAACTTTTCCGGTCATCAAATCCAGTTTTCTACTGACGAAGACAAGTGGCATCCCAGTTTAAAATCATTCAAGTACTATCCTGAAATATACTGAAAGGATGTTCTGAAACATGACTCTTCTCATAATTCTAAGTGTTCTAAATTAAGGAGTACTTTACACATTTATTTTTGTGTCCAATATGATTTAGCAGTTCTTTTTTCACCTAATATTTACATTCACCTTGGTATAGAAATAGATAATTACTATACCTCCATTCAAGCTGCATTATGCTATAGATACTTCTATAAAGGGTTTTATTTGTACATCAATTCTCTTTATCATCCTTTTGAGCATTCACTTTCCTGATCTCTAAAGATACGGGAAAACCTTTTCTTGCAAATTTTAGCCACTATGTTATTTTATTCAGTTATTGTATGCTATCTTCCTGGTAGTATTTAGCTTTCTTTTTTGCATGTTTCCTTGTCCTAAACACAAGAAGTGGGTAAAAACGCATCAGCAACAATCACAAAATGGCAAATATAAAAACCAATTCCAGATGCAAAATACACCGCCTTCTGGATTTTATCAAAAACTTGTCAGAGTTTCTCAAAGAAAATAGGCTTCACTTCCTTCCCAGTTCGGATGGATTTTCTGAAATGTTTTGTGTTGTGCAATTATTCTAGAAAGCCAATACAACGTGGAGGATCCCTGATATTTCTCCTTAAATTTTTAACATGAGCAGAGTGAAAAGAATTTAGATATACCCTGAAACCATATGAGAGATGGGAGCGTAATTTTCAAATGTCAGAAGACAGCTGGTTGGTCTAGGTTCTCACTGTCAGAAAAAAAAANTATTATATTACAGGAATTACCCCCCCAAAAAAAAAAAAAAAAAAAAAAAAAAGGCATAGAAATAGTTATTGAAAGTTAAATTCTGCTTATTAAACTAAGCAGCAGGGAATATAGGAAATAAATTTCCCAATTTTTAAGAACCTTGTCCATTCCCTTCCTAAAAGAGTTATTTGCTCAACAGAAACTGAAGTATTTGTCAAAGTAGTGTAGAAGATAAACCAAATTACTATTAACTGGGGCCCTATCTTTCATTTTCTGCCTGTTTTCCATGTTTGTCCAAAGCAGCAGTTCCAATAACAAGTATTAGATTCATATAATTATCTTTCTTTTTTTTTTTTTTTTCCTTTTTTACAAAAAGCTTCACTTGGCAATGCTTTTGAAATTCTCACACAATATATTAGTTTTTTTTCTGTGCTCCTTCACTGAGAATACACTTTTTTTTCTCTGTAGTGGCTAGGTGCCCCAACTAAAATAAAACTGTCATGCTAGACATATATATAAATAAGGCAGGTCTAATGAAAAAACTGACCTAAATGAACAAAGCGAGAAAAAAAGAAACCTGATGGTTTCCTATTTTACAGATGGCTCTGCAGCTCAGTGAAATAGTGAGCCAGATTTTCAAGCATTTAACAACCTAAAATGCAGATGGTGCCTTTGTGTGTTCAAAAGCACCTGTGTATGCATTAATACAGCTGTGTGTTAACCAGCTTTAAAAATTGGGGTTGGAATTGGTTGTCCAGCTTATACATGAAATCTGCAGTAAAACTAGGAATCAAGCTTTAAATCAATATTTTAACAATCATCTTATATATCTTTTTATAATACAATGCACACAGCCTATGAATGCAAATTTCTGCAATTGAAGCCAATATTCAGACAGGCTGGAGTGCTGGAACATTTCCTCAGATCTTTCCTCCTGCAATCCTGAACCCCTTTCCCAAAGTTCCCGGCAGACTGCACTCTTTTTCCTGCATTGACTAATTGCTTTTAAGCTTATCTTCCTCTTCAACCCAGAAAATGGGAAGTAAAAGTACCTTTGCATGAATTCTGGGGTGCTAATTTTATTGCAACTTATTTTTAAAAGATCTACTTGTACTTTCTTACTAAAAGCACATCATTATAATCCAAATGTACATTTAAATATTAAACGTGACACAGTGCTGGATTGTTTCAAAGACAGGAAAATATTATCTTGGAAAAGGGTAGGCAAACCTCTATTTCACATTCGTTTTGGTTTTGTATGATTACTCTCCAAGTTTGAACACAGTTTCAAATGATCTCTTCCTTCCCACCACTGTATAAGTACAGGTAAGGTCACTCATTTTCTTTGTGGAAAATATCTGGTAAGTGCTCTGAAGAGCAGATCAACCTCTCAAGTGTCCAATAACAGCTCTGATTGCTAGGTTGAAAAGTGCAGATGGGATGGATACATCGAAACTAAAAGCACTGCAGTTACTATAAACGTATTATTGCAGGACAAGTTTGTAGACAGCTAGTCTAAGGCATAGTATTGTGTGTTAGAAGAATGAGACATAGTTATAAAGGCAGAAATAGAACATATATCTTCACAAATTTATCTCAAATGCAGAGGAAAAATTACAGAAGCAATTCCCAGGGGATCTCCCAACATTTGCTGTAGACAAAGGACCTTTCCACTGAAGCACCATACTGTGTCCAGACTCTGCATTCAGCTGTGTCAGCAGGTTATGTTTAAAATCCACTTAAAAGTGAACTTGGGGTCTAGCTATGTTTTCCTCTTAATTAACCTGCATAATCTGTTTTTGTACATAATTCATCCCTTCATTTGCATTTTAATTAGAGAGTGTGCAAAATGTCAAGTTTAATTGGCTCAGGAAGACTTGGTACAACAAAGCCCTGGACTAAATGTAGCTATGGGCAGTGCACTAAACAGCTGGCTTGCAGTTCAGATTAGGACTTCAGTACATGTCAGGAATTTCCTTCACCTAGTTTTCTACAGCTAAATAGAACACTAATTTCCCAAGAAGTAAAACTGGAGGACTTGCAGACCCCCTGTTATTGCTTTGGAATGACACATAGCCTGTTCCCTCTTGCATGCATGCAGTCTAGATGCAGTCCTCTTATCCAGATGGACTGAAATCCCGGTCTACTGGTTTCTGAATTTTCCCTTTTTTGGCCAGTTCTCACCAACAATCTTACAGCAGCTATAGAAGGGGAGAATAAAACCACAGACTAGGCTCCCTGAAATATTTTAATAGCATTGTCACTTACCAACAGGCTGAGAGATAATGTCTTGGGAGTCCTCACAGTGGCTCTGAGCTATATTGACCCATTCAAACTTGTCACTTCTCATTCTCTCAAGAAAGCATCTGACCCCAGTAAGACATGATATCAACAAGAAGGGTCACTGGTGTCCCTCACTGGAGCACAGTAGTAAGCTGTGTTCAGAGACAGAGCGCTGTCATGAGCTGCAAGACAGCAGTCTGGCTCCGTGCTCTGGGTTTGTGTCTGGAACACATCCAGTGGCCACCGAGCTGCATGTGAACTCCACCCTGTGAGATAAATTTTATTGTGGAAGCCTTCAGAGAAGAGTTTAATTCCAAATACCTCCTGTTGTCTCTAAAAAGATTAGAAATTTTAGTTTGAACCTGCTACATTATGTGAGTTTCCAGTAATTTTTTCATTCCTCTCAGTTCACTCTCTTGTCTTCATCTTTCTTTATTCCCCACAGCAGTTTTTTAAAAGTAGATACCATCTGAAAGAATTATTTATAGGTTTGAGGATATGTTGGAGTATTCACATTTCTAGGTGTGGCAAGCGTATGGGGATTGGTAGGTAGACTTGAAGTCTTTGAAAATAGGAATGGAAAATATGTATAAGATTTGTTTCTGCTAGAATTTTTTTCAGATCTCTGGAACGAAGCATTCTGTGTGTAGCTGGAAAAAAAGAGTAGCACTCAAAGACAGCCCTTCTGTAGTTAAAGCATTTCATTGAAGGTTTCTCAGACTGAAAACTCAGCATGGTGCTCTTACAGTTTTGTTTTACACTGAGTTTTTTTCAGCGCATACCATTATGTGACAGTGTGAAATTGACAATGAAACTAGGACACCTATATTATTTATAAAAACATAACATTCTGTCTCATTAAAAGTATAGAACATTTTATATTTTAATTGATTTGTCTTTTGTTGTTGTTGTTGTTTTTGATTAAGGGACATATTTGAATCACTTCATTCAGCTTTTGTCTGTATTTCTAGAATCAATTTCCCAGTGTGAATAAAAAGGGCTGAAACTGGGCCTGCTTATTACTCATTCATGCCTAATGCATTCTTACCAAATTCCCTAGCAGGTTCATACAGTGCAGCTGGTATTTTTATAATATTCTTATTTTTTTATGTTAATATATTAGACTTGAATAAAAGCTTAATAAATATAAGTTTTCATTAACAAATATCAGATCTTAGAAAAGGATTCCAAGGTAGTTTTTCAGGTAACTTGGTGTAAGACACAGGTGTGAAAGGAGTAAATTTAGAGTTGAGCAACAGCATAACAAATTATAGTGGGTCAAAAAAATGCTTTAAAAATTTTAATAACTTGTACTACCATAGGTGAGTATGTCTGAAAGAGGTCTTGTCAGAGGTGAGGTGGAACCTTTGTGACTGCTAACAGCTATCGTACACAGATCAGATACTACTGAGATTCAACAAGCAAACATGTTAAATACACTTATTTTTGACAAAATAATTAAAATCACAAACTTTAAGTTTGTGAAGCATCATAGGGAGGATATCTCACTTGCAGAAATCATTAAAGTAGGTTTATTGTTCTAGTTTTTACAGGCCTTTGGAATGTTGGAGAATGCCTGCAATTGCTGCATCCCCAGTATCTATTTACATAGGGGCTAGAGACTGAATATTTTTTTTGTGTCTTAGATTTTCACTGATTTAAATCCATATGCTCCTTTAAATTGGAACAAATGCAAATTTTTTCACCAAAGATATTTTGATGCAGAAAGTCTTATCATATTCGAAAAGTAAACACATATAAAGCCAAGAAATTACTGTGTCCTAGCTTGAGGACAAAATATGATTTTATAAACTAGAGATACAAGATGTATTAAAGAAACAAGAATTTTATTACTAAAACATGATATATATATTATATGAGGTAGGAAAAAAAAAATAATTAAAAATTAAAATACCAAGGGAAAACCCACAGAGAAACCCAAAAACACACACACACCAATCTCACCCACACCAAACAAGAACAAAAAAACAAATTTGTTTTTCATTTAAGCTTCCTAAAGTGCAGTGAGTTGAAGTAAACAGCAGAGGACACTAGCAGCTGCGGGAGGTAGTGACAATGAAAGAGAGGTTTTGCCCATTGATCCCTACAGGCTGGTCTCAGGAAAACGCCGTGGGAGCTGAGAGACGGCCACTGGAGGTGGGAAGGAGTCCAGGAGCTCACCAAATGAACCACCAAACTAGCGACAGGAAGGCAGCAAGTCCGAGGCAGGAGCGGCGGCTGTGGCCTAGCAAAGCACATGGTGGGAGCAAGATGGCGAACGCTGGAACTCCAGGCAGCGAGAGAGTTCCTTCTCCCATGGGCTCCGGACACAAAAGAGGAAGAGACTGAGAACTCCTCTGGTTATATAGAGTTCTCAGGTCCTCCCAGAATTCCCTGTCTTAGTGTCTGCATGCTCCCTTCCAGCCCGCACCAAGAGGGATGTGCCCGCATCACACTGGACTCCCATTGGTCCCTCCTGCACCCGTCCAGCCCCAGCTCCACCCCAGCTCCTCCTCCAAAGCCCCCAAGCCGAAAACTTGTAGCAAAGAACACGGCACTGGGAAATTCCTTTTCCATCTTGCTCACGACTGCAGCCACTGAGCATGGCCCCATTGCCTCCAGGCCCAGGAGGCTGAGCCGGGTGCCACTGTGCTAAGCAGCCATCTGGTCTCGGCAATTCCGGCGTGGTCTCGGAGGCTCTGCAACTTCCTCTCCTCCTGGCGGCCCCACTGGCCCTGCCCGCGGCCACCCAGCCCCAAGGCAGCCCAGCCCAGCCCCGCATGTGCAGCTGCCCAGGTCACCCATGGCCAGCCCAGCCCTGCCAACTCATGAGGCTGCCCCGGCACCACCACTGGCAATGACTGGCCGGGCTCAGTAGCGGCCGCCCACAGTGCGCTCAGCGAGCTCTGCTGCTCCCCATTGCCTCTTGCCGCTGCTGTTCCCAGTGCCCAGGGCAGCCGCTGTGGCCAGGGAACATGGGCAGCTGACTCCAAGGCAGGGCAGTCCCAGGGCAGGTGCTGGGTCTGCCTGGAGAAAACCTCACAAAAGCCACTGACTAGACCCCCCCCTGCAGGGGCAGCATGTGTAGCTCCAGTCAGCGCCACCCATGGAGTCCCGGCTGGAGCCTGACCCCCATGATGGGAGGGCACGGGCAGCCCACCCCCCACCCCGCCTAGGTCCAGGGAGACAATTCTCCCAGCCCACTGCCCCAGTAGCAGACACACTCGAGATTGGGGAAGACACCATGACAGGACCCCCTCTTTCTCAGGACCCCCTCCCTGCGCGAAGCCGCTGAGCCAATGCCAGCTGCGACCACGTGCGTGTGTGCTAAGACCATGTGCCACGGGAGCCCCTCGGGCAAACACAAAATGTGAAAAAAAAAAATGGAGCCCCTGCCCCCAGCTCCCTACAAGCCCCCTTCCTCTAGCTCTCTCCGAAAAAAAGAAAACCAGAGACCAAACAAAGGGAGAAATGGGAAGAAACAGGGGAAGGAGGTGGTGGGGGGTAGGGGAAATGGGGGAAGAAAGGGAGGAGGAGATGGGAAAGGGAGAAAACTTTTTATTCAATCTGATTTATAAAAGAAAAGTTTTTAAAACATGTATTAGCCCATGACATCTGTTAGTGTAATTAAAACCTTAACACTAGTGAGACAAATTATTATTAATTATAATAATATTTTTATTGATCTAATTATTACAGGGAAAGAAAATACAAAAACTTTCTTATATGGAGGAAAATGTTTGAATGACAATGCTGTTCAAACTGGTGTACTTATGCTTCTGATTATCTGCCTCTTTTTCTGCTCAAAATTTTGCATTTCTGTACTAAAAGTGAGTTCTCTATAGCCTTGGAACCTTCACTGTCATATCCTGTCCTTTGTCTTATCATCTCATGTCTATACTCTTCTATATTGGACCTTGTGTCCCCACTTTCAAGGTCTTTTTTATCACACCAGGCCTGTGTTCGTCTACACAAAGCCTGTGTCTCCTTGTCACGCAGACTGGGCCATGAATATGTCATCATGTGCAGAATAACTCCTGTTACTACATTCTATAGAAAAAATATATACAAAGATAAACATAACCAAACCAAATTAAGCATAGCCTCCTGGTGATTAGAAAACCTCTTCTTTTTACAGACAAACAAGCTGAAAGAAAGGTCTAGACCAGCCAATACAAGATCAGACTAGAAAGCTAGTACAAAGGCAGTGGCCTCCTATGAGATATAGAAATATTTCATGCACTGGGCTAAAAGTCTACAAGTTCAAGGGAAAGTGTAGCCATTCTGCAGGTTTAATAAGTCCAATAGCATTAGCAGTAGTTGAACTCACCTCTCTTTTTTTTTCCCATTAGAGACCATCTAACAATATATTATACATTTGAATCTCTTTTGCACAAACTGCTTGTCACAGTCCATGTGCTATACAATTTCATATATGCGTGCAATTCAGAGTAGATATCAAATTATGTTTTCCCTTAACATAATACAGAAAATAATTCAATAAACTTGTTCAATAATATCCAGGGCAGTTTAAAGATGTGGGAAGCTTAATATTAAAATTTCTTACAGCTGTCTTCACCAAAAGCAGTTCCTTTAAAAATCCACTTGGTAACCAGCTTTTTGGGGTTTTTTGAGGTATTCTATAAAAATACATTCTTACACAATTTTCAGCTGCCAGAGGACATATCAAGTATCTTGATTTTACTTACTGTCTTAGCATCTGCTTTGTGATGGTATTAGAATAATAAAGCTCAGTACATGATCTTATGGATTGGAATGATGCATTTATTTCCAAGGTTTTTAAGTCAGTTATATGTTTTCATACTCTCTTGCACACATACTAGCAAAAAGAAGCCTGTGAGTGTTGACATGGTCTGACCAAGGTAATTTTTGCACAATATAGAAGACAATGTGCACCAGCTCTCAAGTCCTCTGCATCTCTGGAGCACCTCTCTACTGACAGTTTTTGGATAAGACTTTCTTCTCCTTCAGGAGCCATCAGCTGTTTTGAGGTAGATCTTTGCTTCAGATCTTGCTTATTTCAGCTGTCACGAATCTTAAGGCGCATCACTGTCCGCTGCCTGTTTCTCCTGGTTTTGGCATATGTGTGAAACACGTTTCGTGTCTGTTCTTTTGGCAGGCAAATGGGAAGGAGTGGTGTATGTGGTGCACTGCAGACTTGCTGCCACTCTGCCAGAGCCAGGGTGCTGGCTCCTTTGCTGATGAGTTGTCTACTTTTCAGACTGCAGGCTTTTTGTTTTGACATCAAAAACATGTTTCTCAATTTTGCTGATGAAAACTATATCCTGGAAGCAGTGTCCCTTATTATATGGCCATTCTTTTAAGTCATTCTGCTTTCCTTCCCATACTTACACATATACATTTCCATTCAGACTTCCTTCATGCCAATTTAATATTTCTTACAAATCTGTACTGTGTAGGTAAAGGAAAACTTCAGTGTTCCTGGGTAAATCCTTTATTTTCTCTAAAACTATCTTGAATTTATGAAATCAGATAGAACACTTATTATTGCTGGGTGGCAGCTTCTCAAAGGTCATCACAGATAAAAGTAAAGTCTAAAGATAGCATAGAAACAATGGAAATGTGCGCTATAGTCAGCACAGGCAAGTAACACATAATTGAGTATCATTGTAAAACCACATAAATTAATTTTCTACAAAAACATAACCTTGCCTACAGAAAGAAAGCTAATCCAAATATTGTATGATGGCTGCCCAGTAGCATTCCTATTGTTGCTTTCTTCTTCCTTTTTTAGTGATTGCATCCATCTGTTGGGTCTTGACTTAAATTAGATTGTGAAAGGTCTCAGTGCAAGGACATGTCATTCTATACAATTGAGCAATGTGTGACACAGTATCAGCTCACTTTTGACAGGTTTCTCAGGAATTGCTGTAATAAGAATAATAACAAATAGCATCACTAATAACATTTAACCTAATAGGATTACAACATATATGCCCTAATACATATATGCCTTAATACATATTTGTTGTTTTATTCCTTTGAAATTTGGTCAATATGCATTTCTTTACCTTTGAAAATCTTAAAACTTGAAGCAATTTTGGCAACAATAATGAATATTTTTCATAATGTTGTTAGCTCCTTTATTTCGCACAAGTGCCATTGCCAAACTTAACCATTCTGCAAAATCGGTGTATACATGGCTACACTATTTTCTGTGGTTACTTGCTCTTTCTATTGACTCCTTAGGCCAAGGGACTTTTGGCAAACTTGTTCCCTCTCACTAAGCAAGAGAACTCTCTGATGATCTTCGGTTTTCCATGATTTGGTACATTCTTATGTATGACATAGTTCGGATTCCGAGCTTGTGCCCAAAGCCTTTTATGTGAGAATAGTGTTAGAGTTCAGGTCATATGAAGACACAGTTTAGAGGCTATTGCACTGAGAAAAGAAAATTGAAAGATTTCATAAAAATCTAGACCATGAATGAAAGATATTATTCTGCTTCCAGCCCATTAAGAATAAATGACAAGTATTGAATGGTTTCATACAGCTAATATGACTTTATGTTTTTCAAGATATGTAATCAACAAATACAGAAATGGCTTCATATCGACTCTTTGCTTTATTTTTCTTTAAGAAAAGCTAAATTTGTATTACTGTATTCTGTACCTGTAACCTTGCAGCATACAATTGACTTTCATAGATCCTTCAAACTTTTTGTTTTATCTATTTCCAAAGGATTTTTCTATTAATCCTTTTGGTTCTTAGGTTGCTGTTCAATTTGAAGCATTTCCATTCTGTGTTAATTAAACTCAGTAGGATGGAAGAGAGACAATTCTGCTGAGCAAAAGTGATCTGAGACTGCTGTGAGCTTCTAAAACACTGCAGATCCTGACATAGTTTAAATCATTTGAACTTGTTGGGGGGCAAAGGAGGGTGACTATCATTAAAGTACAGGGGTAAGCAGCAAAACAAATAATAAAATAGGTAAAGCTATTTGAAACACCTACTTGCGGTAGACTAGTGCAACAAATATTCAGCAAATAATAAGTTTAAATCAAAAGCAGAAGAACAGGAGTGCTAAAATCCCTTCCAAGTGTTCTGTACTGCTCAGCTGGCACAGAACAGCTGGAAAATATTCTGAAGCAAAACATGTCCCAGATCCCTGCCAGCTTTAGCCCGTTAGCTGTTTTCATATTCTGAATTGCACTTACTATTTACAGATATGAAAAACACACATTTTCTCCTACTGTTTGCCACCTCTCCCCATTAATATGATATCTTAAAGACATTTAATCTAAAAAAATGTCCCATGTGTCTTGAACTCTCTAGTGCATTTTGCTGTCTCCAAGTAAGAATTCNATCCTCTGAAACTTCAGCCCTCCAGTAGGGATAATGGGTGCTTCAATAGTTTTTGCCACTCAGATGTGCTTCAGACAACTTCAAGTCCACACAAGCCTAAGGGAATGTGTATAACTTGTAGATCCCCCTTAGACTAATAGCGACACATTAAACAGAAGTTGCATATATTTTTATAACAAATACTTTCAAATTCAGGAAATATTAAATTAGAATTTTATTAATCCATAGTTGTCCTGATCTAGTGGAAATGTGATCATTATTATCTTTGTCTTGTCAGTAAATATGGGATAACTATTGCAGAAAAACTTAAATAAATTGATATATTTACCTGAATTGACTCAGATATCATAAAAATGACTGAAGTATCTACTTAAGTCTGGTAACTTTGGCCTTCTGGGATTGAAACAGATAGTCCTAAAGCTCTGCAAGATGCAGTACTTCTGCTATTCTAATCTCTTCTTAGGATCAGCTCTAAACTTGATGATATAAGCCCAAAAGTCACATAGAACTTATATGCAGACTTAGTGTATTTTAAGAAGCCTATTAAATCAGTGAGATATTCAAATACTGGACTGTTAAAACATGCATATCCTGTGTGCGAGCCCAGAATTCCCCTATAACCACTTTGTGGAAGTAAAAGTCATCAGTCTGCTTTTCTGCACGCTCAAATACCCCTCAGGGTTTGTTTCATTCCATCTAGTCCTGGAAAAATTGAAAGATATCCTTGGGCAGAGCCTTTGGCCTGAAGGTACTTTTCATAGTTATCAACTTCGATTTTTGCCTTCTGTAACAAATAGGATTTCTCCAATTCCTCTGAGGAATTGATTATGTTGCTATAATAAACAACATTATCATATGAACTCATAGAAAAGTGACTGCAGAGTTTTTCTTAGTGAATTTCCTTATAATGTGTACTGAGATTGTGAGTTTAACTGCACTAAGAAACGCTATGCAGCAACAACTTTTGTTTGTTTTTTTGTTTTCTTTTTCTGGTTCTCGCTTTCTTTCTCCTTTGTTTTTGAACAATGCCTTCCACCACCAGTATTGACAAGCAAATATTCAGCAATCCTACAGGAAGGATAAAGAGGTGAAAAAAGCACCAAACAGCTACCTTCCCGCTGCTGTCATTTATGAGTTATTGATTTCCAGGAAAATAATTAAATGATGACAGAAATATGTGCAAACAGAAACAGAGCTGCTCCCCCTTTCCTCACCCATAAAATACATTCCATAATATTTCTCCAGCACACAATCTCAGCACTTACTGCTGGAAAGAAAATCGCATGCTTCTCCAAAGAAAATCAAGGTTTTAGTACAGCACGGTTAAATTAAAATGTCTGAACAATTACACTTTTTCATAGTAAAGCATGAACCATTTAATAGATAGACTTCTTTGTACTTAATACCCTGGGGGTCTCTGATCCTCTGCTGAAGTCACTGGTCTCATCTGCTGTAATTGCATGTGTCACAGCTTTCTTTTAGCTTATTATGTATATTACTTGGGTTGCTACAAGGAATTTATGCTATAGGGGTTGAGACTAAATCTCTTTTCCCAGTTTTACATTTTAGTCCATGTGGATACTGCCAGAGCAGCAGAAAGAAGTGGCAACGAAACTTCTTTTCTTGACAATGCATCTGGATATATGCAGGGACTCCTATAAAATTAGGCTATAGTTATCCTAGGTAAAATTTGAATTTCATTACACAGAAATTCCAATCTTTCCTGTGCCCAGAAGTGTTTTAGATCTTTAGTCATGGACTAAATATTACAATGCTGAAAGTGACTAGGATTCAGCAAATGCCTTTTCAGCTTAATCATCTTCATTTGTATTTATTTCATGTCTCTCAAAAGTTATAGCATGCCAGGATCTTGTATATTCATAAAGAATACAATAAAAACGTATTTCTCCCAAGCCTCAGCGCAGTAATTCCTGCTGACAGAAAGAATTTTCTGATAAAGGAAAGAGAAGTGGAATGATTACTTTGAACAGAAGAAAAGAGACCCTACTTCAGTCTCTTCATGAGGCTGCAATCTGTCTTATGTTACACTCCAAGCATCTTGAAGGAAAAAACACCTGGTATCTGAAAGGTGTTGGTGATCTGTACATAGTCAAACCTGCAATCACATGGAATTCAGGTACTTTCAAACTGTTTGACACCCAAATGTGAAAGTGAGCAATGTTTAAAAATCATAGAAAAGTACTGTCCTCCCCAAAGGCTTCATAGATAACACCTCAAGTTGGAAAAGAACTCCAATAGCATGTCCTATTCTCAAAAAAGTATCTTTTCTTAACATAGTAGAAAGAATTTATTTTTTTAAAAAAGGTAATTCAATCATGTAACATCTAATGCTTACATACATTCAAAATGAGGTAGGTTTTTAAAGCCCAAGAGAAAAACTTGACATCATTGCCTAACCTGTTTGGTGACCAAACACCAAAAATTTTTTCTTACTACATAAAGCTGTGCTTTTGTAAAAGCCCATCTGCTGTCTATGAAAACCTGAGCAGCTGGGTTCCCACCTTTTGCTACTTACCATTCCCACACTAGAAGTCCCTCCCTTTAGGTCCCCTGAGAAGAACCCAATCTGGTATGTTTCTTTGCACATGCCTAACACATACAGATAGCTTCAGACTTTACATAAGCCACATCAGTCTTGGTCACATTTAATTAGAAATTATGCTAGCAGGACAGAAGAAGGGAGTGCTGTTGCTCTTCTTCTATTTTAATTGGATTTTAATTAGGTGAAGTACAGAACTTCAAAAGAACCAAAGTACTGGATCAACGTACAAGTATCCTTAGTATTATTATTATTATTATTAGTGCCACATTTTGTTATTTTTTCTGTAGTTGTTATTTTTTTCTCTGTTGATAATATTGACCTGTTCATTTAAGTCTGTTTTTCAGTTACTGTGTACTTCTGTCTCTCTTTTGTTAAACTTGATTAGTCTTCTTTACACTGAACCTGTAAGTGATGAATGTATAATAAAATTTTTCAGACCCCATGCTCCACCATCTTGGGTCGTAAAATTTTTGAGGCTACCCACAAGCAGGTTATACTATCCTAGATGATTCAACCAGAGAATTTTGCAAAATGGGCACAACCTGACACGTGTTACTTACCCTGTAGCAAGATGAGTACTTGTAGCACTGCCACAAGATGCATTGCAAAGCCTCATGGCATTACTTCTGTCAAAACTATACAACTATTTACAAAGAAGAACTCAAAATTAATTATGCCATTGTTAGAGTGATACATGACTCTAAATTTGCTGAGGGATTTGACTTTGGAGAAGGAGTCTTAATTTTGTTTCAAGACAAAAATCTTTTTCACTGATTGAGACAACTGGACATCCAACTGTAATCAATACCTTCACTCCTGATCCCTAGCAGTATGGTTAGCTTCAATGCAAATGGCCGTTCTGTGTGACTGAGATGGTCACATATCAGTCTCATTTCCCCTCCCCATCAGGCCCCAAAGATCACTCACACCAGGCAAGATTTCTTCTTTCCCTCCCTGTTAGAATCAATGTTCCTGGACCTCAGGATGACATTTTCCCTCTGTCTTAGTTACAGGGGTCGGAACCATCTTATTATGTGTATATTATGTGTATGTATAGCTAAAACTGTGTATTCTACACCCTCTATGTCATTTCTGATGGGCTGTTAATAATGAATCATTTGTAGCAGCTGCCCAGGGCACACCTGACACCTCAGGTTACAAGAGAGAAGGAAAAAGGCAAATCCTGTGAGGCAGGGGAGTGTCTCTTTTCACACCAATGACTCAGTTGCAATAACTCTCTCACAGGAGGCATAAACACCTTCACACCCAGCTGGAGGAGTCATCTCAGCTAATGGGCCAAAATGGATCCAACTGCATTCGGTAACAGGCAAAGACCTAGGCCATCAAAGGTTTCAAAAATATCCCATGACTCACAGAGTTAAACCATTTATTGTGAAATTCTGTACTGGGCATTCCCACTTGAACCTGAACATATATAATCTTTAGGTTTTAGGACTTCTGGTACCACTTGTCAGATCGAGAGGAGGAATGGAATTTCAGCAGGACTGTGACTGCCATTCTCCATGAGACTGCCATTATTATTTTGACAGAACTGTAGCCATCATCCTGACCAACAGGTTTCCTTTCCCTCTGCTTTGCACCCTGGGGGACCATGCAGGGCTCAGCACAGAAGCTAATGACCATGCTGTTCTTTTCTCAGGGTGCTGAGTTGTACTTTTTCTTTGTGAATTAAAACCAGATTTCTCTGTATTACTGTATTTATTATAATATTTTTAGCAAATTGTAATCTGATTTGTAATCTCTCTTAAATTGGCTTAATTTCTCCCGATGTTTTAAGATTTCTTACATACTTTATATTTCTGGATTTTAGCATTTCTGCATGGTTTTTCACACTTAGGGTGGTAGAAAATCTCTTTTTCATGGTCTGTGAAATGTTGTTTAACATTCTTTTTGGGAAAAACATATTTTAGCAAGTACATCTTGTTTGGGGCATAAAACTGGAGGGAAATAACAAAGCAAGATAGAAGGCCCAAATCCCCCTGGAGAAACTCCAAGGGGCAGACCTGGGGGGCAGGATGGGGGATGATTTTGGGATTGGATATATCCATTAGATATGATAATTGATTAGTATTGAAAAAGGGATACTGGTGCTATGGTGGGCACACATCTATACACATTGTGTACCCAGAAACTTCCATTAAAGACCAAATGTTTATCCCTGTCAGGAAAGTTTTTCTTTCTTTTTAGGCATCACTCCCACTGGTTTACTTTTTAACCAGCACACCCTCTGTCCTAGTCTTGAAGATTGCTGGCACCCAGACAACCAGCTGATGGTGATGGCCCTGTCACAGAACAGAAAAGTGTAACAGCACACAAAACAATGTCTACAAAATTCAACAGTTACAAGTCCTAAGTGGCACTTGGATTAGAACTGCCACTGCATGGCAAACCCATGACCCCCTGGTGGCTGAGGACACCTCCAGTGTCATCTACTGCCTCCAAAAGCTGAATGAGTGACTTATACTCTTTTCCATATTTTCAAGTACAGATTATGATTATTATATTGATAATGACAAGCAAGATATTAAGAGCTGATCCAATCTGCAGAGAATCCATGTGATTAGGAACCAAGTGCTAAGATGTGCTATAAATTCTGTGTTATGTTATTAAAAAAATAGTGCTGATTCCACTTATAAAAATCCTGTGCTGCTCTGATAATTTTTTAAAAAAGTCTTTTCTTTCCTGCTGTCTTTTGAGAATATTCCAGAATCTGTCTCCCTGTTGCTATTTTTGTGACAAAAGATTTTCTGAATTGTATAATTCTTGAGTTCCATGTCAATCACCTGTTATATTTCAGTTCTAAACATAAATGTCAATGAGCTAATTGCACTGTTCAAAAGACATTCTATTGAAAATAGAGGTATACTAGTAGGTGTGCTACCTTCTGTGCTTTATAAAAGGGTGTTAGAACTAAATCTAGGAAACTCTAGTTGCTATTTGCAGATGTGGATACACCTGTTTTCTAATACATAATTATTTAATGGTTCTTTTACTGCAAGTATGTACTACCATTTAAAATGTGAATTTAGACATTAGCATTTAAACATTCTTTGCATAAATCAATTGCTGAAATTTCCAACTATAATAAGTATCATTTTAGATGAAAATCAAAAAATATTATAGAATTTGTGGAATTTGGGGTGAACTTTTTTTTGCTCTATCTATTTTATTTCATATTTGGATAGACCTTTCTTCGTTAATCTTGTAGTTTGTGTCAAGACAAGCTCATCATGCCAAACATCCAGCATTCAGATGTAGCTTTCCAAGCAAAAGTGGAGCAAGTGCCTGCATAAGTACTTTCTGCAGATACAGTTATTGTTTGTCACAAATATGAGTTTTGCTTAGCACCTGTCTTAGGCAAACATACAAATTTAGTTTACAGTTTTCATTGAGCTTGTTCTTGAAGGCAAACGAAAATCAATACACTTTTCTAGGATGAGTTAAAGTAGCTGTCTAAAGAAGAATAAAACTCAACACAAAACTGCTTTACAACCTTACACAAGTAAGTTCTTTGTTTTGGGGAGTCTATGGAGAAACTGAGGTTTGTTGAGAAGAAATTAAGTCAAGTCTCAGTTATGTTCAGGATGCATGAAAATGTGCATTGTCAGTGTGCACAGCTGTCTTCAAAAGCTCTTGTGGAATGCGTACACTTTTTGAAATCTAGCTTCTCTACGGTAACCATCAACACACAGCGGATGTGGGAGGCAGTGAAAGCAGAAAGGGAGATCAAATACAGGCAACGGGGAAGACCTCATGAATATCTTTTCTTTTTCAGCAAGGGAGGAAAGGTACAGTGTTTCCCTCTAATTTCTTTCTCTAAGCTTCTGCTATGACAAGGTTTCTGGGTTGCCGGGAGATTTTCCTAAACTCTCTGTTCTTCTGAAACATTGCCATCCACATTGCTTTGATTCTGTTACAGCCATTCTCCTAGTCATTGGCTCTGTGCAGCATTGCAGAACACATGGGCAGGAAAATGTTCTTAAATGTGAAACAATGGCCCACAGTTAATAACTTCAGACTGCTGAATGAGAATACAAAATGTTCTTTCCAGTTCGTCCATTAATCCCAACTCGTCCAAGTCAAGCATTATACCAGTTACATAAAAAGAATACCTTTTTTTCCCTCCCCTCCAAATTTTTGTTCTTTGCTTTGTGAGGGAACTTAGTGATGCAACAGTGATAAACTATCTTTGCAAGATGATCATGCGTATGATCAATCAGACTCAGCATGCTTATATCATGCTGTAGACATGGCTCATTAGCATGCTACTCTCAATGCCTACTGAAGGAGTTACCAGATTCTCTGCTGCTATGTATCATTATTTCTTTTTAATTTACTAGTAATGCCTAATTACTCTTGCATACAAGAAATATTTCTAAATGACACTATTCTAGACTTGGTAATATTTTATCTTTGCTAGTAGTTCATTTAAGTCCTCACTTATTCCTCCCTTAAACCCTTTCCCCTCTAACTCTCCAAAGACAAACATGCAGCCTTTGAGGAGCTCTGCAGATGTTAACGGCACACTAAGGTTTAGGAGTTGGACAGAAGCACATTTCTCTCATTTTTTATCACCATTTTTGGTTCTTCTAGTCTGTTTCTGCCAGAACTTGCAAAACTAGTCACAGAATGTTAGCAGTGAGGTCATGCCAAATTGATAATACACTATAGATGTCCCTTGTTCTCCAGAACCTGCTTCCACAGACTGTGCAAACAAGCAGAGCAGCTGTTCTCTTCTTCGCTTGTTACAGACCTGTACTACTCCCTTTATCAAAATTCAGAAATTCCCTAATTTGTCCATTTCCCCCTTAGCATTATCTTAAAATATTAAAGTAGCTACCAATGAAAAACATGAGACCATATCTATCTCTGTGAACCCATGAGGGAATCACCACACTGCTGAGATGTAGATTCTGTTAAATCACCATCTTCTTTCCACATCTGAGTCTTTTTTCCAACATGTTATTTGAAGTCTTTTGTCTTGTAGCCGACAATCACAAAGCTCAGACAAGAACTACCTATTATACAGAATTTTAGCTTCTTTTGGCCTCTCTTATGTGGCCAAGTTTATACAACATGTAACTTGTAACACTAATATATTATCCTAAAAGCAAGCTAGGAGAAATCTTTTAGTTGAAGAATGACAGCAGATTCAGGTTTTGCTGCTATTTGGCATCAATATAGTTGTTATCCTATTTGTATGCCATGATACTGATACCAGTCTAGTTATACATTGAAATACTACTGTACTTAGTGATTTTATTATAAATATTTGGCATTTCTTTTCATCTATGAAGCAGAAGTCATAGAATTGCTCCCATCAGAACCAAAACGATTGCATAGTACATAAAAACAGGTTTATTGTAGAGCTCTGTCACTTGTAGTCATCTGAGATTCTTGGTACTTTTTTGTTTTGTAATTTTGCCAGTATGTTTAAGAATAATAGTAATTTTAAGAACTATATTATTGCTATGACTTGTAGCATGAATATTGTTACTGCTGTCCTTGATCATGACCCTATTGTTTCTTCATTCTTGATTAAGCTTAGTAAGTTTCATTCTAGGAAAGCTTTATCAATGTGTTGCAATGTGAGAATAAAGATAAAAAGGAGCTACTGATTAAGCAAAACATTTATAATGACTGGTAACTGCTCTCAGTTCTTCAGTCTAGCCTATATGTTGCATTAAATTTGTGCTTGTCTTGAAGACTGAGTTTTTTTCTGAAGTTAAATTTTGTTGGGCAATTTAGAAGCCTTTGGATTTTCAGGCCATGCCTGCCTCGAGCTGTGGATCTCTGATTTTCTTATGCTCCAATGGATTTAGTAATGTCTCCTGATGTTTCACTGTTTTCAGCAGATGAGCTTACCTGATGACAACGCTGCTGACCTTTTTTGATGAACATCTAAAACAGTGGTGCATTGCACCCAGCTATAAGTAATAAGGACTTAGTGCTCTGTGCTGGTCTAGGGTTTGTTTTCCTAATATTTTCTGACAGTAAATTTTAGCTATTACTAGCATGAACAGATTAAATAGAAGGAGGAAACTCAGAGACAAACTGGAGGTGTAAAACAATTTATGCTAGCATCTATTCCATGGTACAAATCTCAGATGGGTTGTATAAGATCACTAGGCTTTATGCAAGGTACAGTATGTTATATTAAAATATATGTATGATGTACTTGTGTGTATAACTAAAAGACTAGATTTTTTTCCATCCTTTAGTATGAACTGGAGTCTGAAAGTGTCTCAAATTACATTGAGGATGTCCTAACATATACTCAAACTTTGCTTAAGTGACTTTCGATAATCTAATGGCAGGGGTTTTTAAGAAGATCATCCACTTGTAATTGATTGCAATTGCTTTTCCAAAAGATCTTGGGTATATTTTTTCTGCTCTATGTTTAATATTCTATTTATATTCATATCTACTAAAGTGATATGAATTCATGAGCTGTTACATTTACTGTTTATCTGTCACATAAAACACCAACACGGTGAAGTTAACAACTATTGTTATATTCTATAGGCATCCGTTCTCTAAGAGTGCTTTTGCATGTTTACTTCATTCCTTTTGTCAACACAAAGGTTTCATCTTATGCTCAGACAAAATTTTTGAGTCAATCAGTCCATGAGATATCTATGCTTTGAAGCATACAGGCATTTTCACTTGACATTAATGCCACTCCAACTCCTGAGTGTTCTCTGGTGGTGCTGTGGCAGACATGGCAGAAGTTGAGCAAGAGCTGTGAAATGCAGTCACTGAACCATGATGGGCATAGTAGCTCAAGTCAAACTCCTTCTGTGATCTAGATGAAGATGCTGGACTATGAGTGGCAACACTGACATTCAAGAGCACATTCGTTTTTGTGACATCGACAGAGTGGTAACTTGTATATCATTAGGTTGTTGCACAGTAAATTACTACATGAGATTAGCCAAAGAGCATCTATGAGCATATAAGTAGACTGGGCATTAAATGAAAAGATAAAATGTAAGCATTATCACATATGAGTCTAAACTATTCTGATGTGGTGCTTTTGGAAACTTGACCACTGATAGTTTATCCAAGCTCAGAAATTTTGTGGAAAGGAAAAGAGTTGAACCACTTTACTGAATTGCTGTGCCTTTAAATATTTAAACAGGCTCTTTTACAGAGAAGTACAGAGAAGGAATTCATTGGAAGAATAATACTGATTCCTCTATAATCATAGAATAATAACTTGAAGTGTTTGTTTGTGAGAGGATGAAAATATCTGAGTGTGCTTTGATCTCTTTTGTACCAGAGATTCAGAAAAAGACGTATACAAATACAAAGACATCTTCCCATAGTCTCCTCATTAGTTTTGGCCACATGAGTACAATAACCATCTATATGGATTAAAACACAATTCGCAAGCTCATTACAAATAAGAGGAAGCTAAGAACAGGCAAAACCCTTTGGCAAAAGTGAAGGAATAGAAGGTATATTTCCAGGTTTCGAAGGAAAAGAGAAACCAGGTTGTGCTTTCCTGTCAGATATTGCACATAATTTTGTTTATAATAACTGTAAGGAGCTAAGTAAATACTCAGTCTAATACTTTAGGAATTATTTTTTCCTACATAAAGTTCATCAGCCCTGAAGAACAGCAAACTTATGTTTTTCTCCTCTGATAATCAATAAGCATGGTCAAGGACAAGTATTATCTGAGCTTTTTTTTACCCTATAAATGTATTAAAAGCCTTTTTTAAATGCTTATGGGCTATTTTTTTATCTGTCTTTTGCTTTAAGCGATTATCTTTATTGACAGTGGAAGGTTAAGATCTTAGGTAGAAAAGCAAAATCCTGATTTAAGCTCATGAGGTTTTGGTGAAAGCTAGGTCTGTGATGTATAGAGTGTTATAGCAGTATTTAGCAAAGTAAAATTGAAACCACTGTGTAAATTTCTTTGTACCTAGCCTGTATAAGTGCCTTTTTGTAACTGAAGGCTGAAAATTATTTGAGGAATTGCTTGAATATTCTGCTAAATATATATACATCTTTCAGAGCTCTGAATTACCATAAAAAATAGGTGGTCTGCAACTTTAGATCAGAAGGTGACCGTAACTTAAATTTTATTATTATCAATATTGAATGCACTTTTGTAAAATAAGACCAATTGCTTCTCATCATAAGAAGCACCTTTTCATTAATAAAGTAGACATAGCTGATATAATTTCTACAAATCTATAATTTGTAAAGTGTAAAAGAGAAAACTTTTTCATCCTTATTCATATAGTTGTTTTAGGAGAGCACTTAACCTTTTGAGATGTAAAAAGGAGCAACCACCAATAATAGGAGTTCAAGAGAATAAAGAAAGTTCTGTTAGATAGCTAAAGCTGCCTCCAGCTTGCTCAACATTAGTAGATTACTCTGGTTGTCCTTGCATACCTTGAGTAGCCCATCTACAAAGTGAAATTGTCAAGATGTTCCCCTTGGCAAGTTCAGAGAACTGTGAATGTAAAAAAACTGCAGTGTAAATTCTGCTGGGTATTGGGCATATCTTTCCTTTAAACTTCCATGACTACAGGAAGACTGTACCTGAATATGTGTTTATTCTAAATCAAGAAAGAGATCATAATTTAGGCAAATCCACATTTTAGTATGGTTGTGAAATTCTTTTACCAGGACAGTATTGGACTATAGAAGTCCAATTTGGGACTTTGAGTTTCGGAATTTTTTGACATAGACTCGACAGAAGAAAGTTAGGTTTTTCTTCTATATAGTAGTATCTTTTGTGTTGAGATCTCTGAAAATTACAGTGATGTAATTTCTGGGCTAATTTCTTTATCAGAAACAGCTACAGTGTGATGGTTCTGTATTTTAAAAACATTGTTGTGAAGGAACACATTTATTTATTCTCTTCAACAGATTTTTTTCCACATTTGCAAATTTCCTTTCTAGTCTCTGTTTTCTCTAGTGATTACTCGTGCTGTTATTCTATTTTATAACTAGTGGTTCAAGCATTTTGTAGTCCGAGGGTTTGTTGAGCTTGTACCAGACACATTCCAGTGAAATCCTAAACATTCAGCAAAATATCCTTCACTTGAGGCTTTGAAGGTGTCCTGTTTTCACAATAACTAACTTGCATTTTATCTCTATTTTGCTAAAGATAAAACAAAGATGTCCTTTCCTCAGCAGACAAAAAGTTTAAGGTCTTGCTTTTAAGGCCAAACTGGTTAAAAATCAAAGGTCTGATTTAGACCTACAAGTGTAGCAAAGTAAGACCTGATGTACATGATGATGAAATTTGGTATGAAAAGTACGAACATATTATCCCCGTAAAAAGATTTTTAGCCTTAGTCTCAAAAAAATGATAATAAATTCATGGTCTCAAAAGACCTTGTCAGAAAGTAATGCAAATTTTTTTAGATTGCCTAAACTTCATTTACTGACACATGCAAAATCTCTCAGGATAATTTCTTGTAAGCTTTCTAACTGTATCGTATTCAAATAATTTATGTTCTAGATATGTTAAATACCGACTGCTTCCAGACACATAAAGATATTAGCTGTTCTTCCACATGATAATATACCTGCATGGTGTTTTATAATATTTTAAAGGATATTTAAAGGGATATTTAGCACCCTAAGTAGTAAGCATAAGAAAACCGTGATTTAACTGTGTCATAGAAAGCTACATTTAAATAGTATTTTGATGTTAAAGCTAAGATGAAGTATTCTGTACTTCAGGTTCCTTAGCCAAGAACAAGCTCATGATATGAGCTGCCCAGTAAGAGGTATTGACATGGACTGCAAACATCTCTTCTTCCTTTCAGGATTTTTTCTGCCTAAAAATTGGGAGTTTGGTCAGTTACAACCAAGGCAATGCAGTACTTTTCATCTGACAAGCATGTGAAGAGGTAACAGGTTCAGAAGCCAGTGAAAATTTACTTGGTAATTTCTGTTCTTCTACAGAAGTTGGCCTTTTTTTCCATCGATTCACATACTTGTTTGATCTCCTACACAATCTGTTTGCGAGGAAATTCAGTTCTGTTCTGTGAGTAATGTATTGCAAAAAAAAAGGTATACTTTTAACCATACTCAATTACAGGTAAAATCTTACTTGTGAAAATAGCTTTGTAGTTTTGACAAAGTAAAAGAGCCTGAGCCTATCTTCTAAGGAAGTGCTGTCAGCATCCTGCATTACACTTTCTCTCCATAGTCTGAATAGGACAGAAGGATAGAAATGAGATTGTTGCTTTCTACAGAAAGTCTGCATGTCCAGCTTTTTATTTAAAGGAAATCAGGTCACTTCAGAAAGACAGTGATAGATGGACATCAGCCATCCACATCATTTTGCACATACACCAGGTTTTTATCCAGATCCAGAAGCTACTGCTTTCAAATAGTGCAAGAGATTGTAACAAGACTGCTTGCCTATGTCTGTTCACAACTGGATGCATGCAGCTGTAAGGTTCTCACCTGTCTTCTGAGTTTGAAGGCTGTTGTACCTAAATATGAGTGATATTAAGAGGCAGGATACAACCTAGGGTCTCCCCAGCTACATTGTCTCCCAACTCATAATTTTTAACCATGCAGCTTTGCTTTTGTCCATTGTGCATCTGTTCATAACAAAGTGACCCTAGATTTCTAGTGAAGAGGTAGAGGGATACTCAGCCTGAAACTGCTCCCCCTGTTTATACACTGAAAAAAATGTAGTCTTTTCTAAAAGTAGAAAATGTGGAGATTCTGCCTTGACAAGTTTAAGACAAGAGACTTACTGGTTTTTGGAGAAGCTGGATAGGAGGAGGAAATAAATCTATTTTTAGAACAAGCCAGAAAAAATTTGAAATTTGGTGCATAATATGAAATTAGAAGCAGGTCAACATATTAACTAAAGTAACCTTTCAACTTTATTCCTTTTTGTTGACATCTTGAAGCCCGTGAATTTCTTGATTTCCAAAGCCTGTAATATCCCTGCCTTATCGTCAGATATCCGTTGGCCTAAATTTGTAAAAATATTTTGTTTAGAAGGTGCTGCAAAGAATGTTTGGAATTTTATACAGTCATTGATATGTTTAAATTTGTTTGGAATAATCTTATTTATTGTAGAAAGCGTACACTATATTTTCATAAGCATTTCTATTCTAGCAGCTTGGTCACCATGTAGTAAATATTGTTATTTGGCTGTCATAATGTTTTGGCTTCACTTAAGAAGTGAGAAAAAATAGCTCATTCACAGTTCTCCTGTGCATGAAGTATCATCATAAAGGCCAGGGTTATCTTTAATATGTGATGTTTCTGTCAGACTTCAAATACAGTACATTTCATATATTTCATATTTCATATTTTTTATTCTTATTACATGACTTTACATGCTTGTAATTTATCATAAAACTTTTTAAACTTTTTTTCAGCATAGATTGTATTTTTAAGTTTAATAACATTTATGTTAATTATCATGATTCTCTGAGGTAACTCCATATTCTGTAACTCAATAACACTTCTTTTTTAACTTCAAATTTGGATACACATAATTTATATTATCTATATGTAGTATTAGCAATAGGTCTACTCTTTTATTCCAAGAAAGACCCAAAGTCATTACTAGTGGAAATCTAGCAAAGGAATTACACCAAGAGAAAAATCAAAATATTTGAACAGATGCCTAGGAGGAAGATTAGGATTTTTAGTAATATCACTAAATTCCAGTGTACTATGCTTTAAGTCTTTGGAAATTTTCAGATATCCATGGGTTGGATGAAGACACTAAACAAGATGAAGTACTGCCCTACAATTGCCCTAAGCTAGAGCATAGCAGAGACATGCAAATGTCTGGGCAGGTTCCTGCTTGCTTTTGGCTGGATGTACTTGTCTAGCTCAATGCCAGACTGAGACCTTGCAGAGCCATTTGTATTCAGTATGTCTGAACTGTTACCCCTGAATAACTACATCATTCAGATTTTTAAATTACAGAGTTATCCCAGCTCACAATAATCAAACCTTGTCTGTACTTGCATTATCGTGGTACAAGGTTCCACAGGTGACGCAATGAGGGTCTTGAACTTTGAGGATGAAGAAGGAAAATATACCATATTTTCTTCCTGAGCCAATGCACGGAATTGCAAATAAGGTTGGGAGATAAGACGGATCTAAGCAGGATATAAGCTAAATCATGTGAGGTTTGGATGAGAATTGATCTTTCTGTAAGTCAGGAAAGCACAAACAAATCCTTAACAAGAAAGAGGCTGGACATGATGTCTGAGTCAATAGGGAACAAACATATGCTAAACAGAGCATACCATATATCAAGGCAACCATGTGGAAGCTGTGAATGTTGGAGTATGTTGGGATCACAGGAACTTGGGATCACAGCACTGTAGTCAGGCCATCCTGTAAATACAACACAATAGCCACAATATAGTTTTGTAGATTTTGTGATTTAAAGCCACATGGGATTTAAAGCCACATGAAACTTGCATAAACTATAATTTCAAAACTATTTTAAAGATTAAATGTATATGTAGAGAGTAAGTATGCTTACTAAAGTAAATATTTTCTTCTCCTTCTCCACAGTGTAACTCTTCTATAGTGAGCTGAGGAGGCAGCTAATGCTATAATCATGTTTGCTTTCATCATGAACATAGTGTAGTATTTTCTATCTGACTCTTGGAAATTTTTGTTGGAATGTTATGCAAAACCACAATGTTTTATCACATTTTATAGTTATTTCATCTGGGGACTTTCAGCACATACACTGTTGGTCAGAAACAACGTCTGGAAAGAGCATTTCACTGACAATAACTGAGTTTTTCAAGACTTTCAAATATTTTGATTGAGTGTTCTCACTAAGGTTGGTCAGTGTTAAGCAGGTGAGATACTTTATTATTTAAACTATTTCTGTTTCAGAGAAGTACAGGACATACTGACTGAGTTACTCTTTGTTAAGTTTCCAACCTAGAAAAAGGCAAAGAAGTACTGTCAGGATGCTTCCCACTGATGAACTGAAGAAAGCAGAAGCTGCCTTCTGAGAAAGCAAAGGAAAAATTGGGTCAAGGACACAGGGAAGGGAGCAAGCAGTCACACTTTTGTCCACACTGAGGATACAAGCTTCAGATTTCCTATATGTGATATGCTTTCATGCCTAGTGGAAATCTATTTACAACTTGTTAATGCATCACAGTTATAGAATGGTAAAAATTCATGTAACTGCTGACATTATTGCAATCAAAAATACACATAGTTATCACTTGGGAACAAAATATCTTGGCTCTTTTTATTGTAAGTGTATAGTTTGGAGAAATCAGGTGCAACATACAGTAATTACAATGTGCTGATTAATGCAGAAGACCTCCAAGGAATATTTATTCAAATGGGAGCAAGTCGGCTTTACCCATATTTGCAAATTTTCTGGACTGTAAAGTAAGTGTTAATCTGTATGTCACTTGAACATATCCTACCAATTTCTCTCTATGATTTGCTTCATATGACCAATGTAACTTAAAATTGAATGTAGCTGTGTTAGAAAGTCAATTAGCATGATTTTTGTAATGAATATGATGGTTGCAGACTACAGAGAGGTGATAGGAGACATGCCCTGTAAAAAAACAAGCATCATTATTTAATATGGTTTTGCTCATTGAAGATCTTCACCACTGTTGTGATGGTTTGATTACCAGCTTTTTGTTTCCAACAAACACAAATATAATGTCTCAAATCATTAAGAGATTGGATAAAAATGGCAGTAACACATTATGTGCAGTTTTGAGATAGAACTCATTGATTATGAGGATATAAAATCTTACTGCTTGTGTGGAATCATGTGGAGCAAAAAGAGTACTGAGTGATTCATGGAAACAAAGGAAGTCTGCTTGTGACCTGGACTCTGCAATGTCATGAAAAATCAGTGTTAGCAAAGTTGACATTAATCAGCTATGTATCTATCACAGCCAGCCTGGTTGTCTATCTTCCATGCTGCTTTTTCCCACTGTACTATCATACCCGCAGGGCATGTCCTAAAACCCACATTCCATTTTATCACAGCTCTCCTTGGAGCCCTCTTTGGAGGAAGGGAAAGCTTGAAACTAGGAAGCAAGCTTATATTCATGCAAGCACATGAACATTCAACTTCTACTTCAATCCTTTTTTGAGTAATGTATTGTTTTTCACTGCCCACACAGACTTTTAAGAGAAATCTTTCATAGGCATTGCATTACTTGGATCTCCTATTTAGTGGCCCACATCATAATTTCATGAAAATCAGATAACGCATACTTTGGTTCTGACTAGTGCTTTTTACTAGGCCTTTGTTATAGTCTTTGATGTTGACACAAACATTTCCCCCTCCACATTTCTTCCACAAGACCTCTGTTGCTCAGCTGGTTGAGCTTCCTCTGAAACTTTAGGACTAGCTGAGTATTTTCTATTTTATTTCCTCCTATTTTTTTCAGCTTTTTGGCTTCTTTATGACTGAAAAAAATGGAAGTCTTACTTTGTGTGATATTTGTTGAGGAAAGTCATTTCCACTGACACAACTTCTCTCTTTTCTATTTAAAATTCATTTTCCACTCTCACAACTGAAGTAGTTTCACTGATTTATCTTGTTTACTATGTCTCCTATAACTGGTTAACTATAATTCTGTCTACCATTGTACCGATTGCACTAATTGTTTATATTGTTACAGAAAATATTGTGAGAACAGAATTAATGAATTAGCCCATGATGACATTACAGCGGCAACATTGTACCAATCTACTGAAATATTAATAGACTTCTAAGAAACAAGGAGGGCTGGAGCAAGTAAAAATCTTCAACACGTAAAAATTTGGATTATCATGGCCAGATGGAAATCTACTGCCTTATACTTATAGCAATGCCATAATCATGGCTTCTTTCAAATTTTAAGATTTCAAGTGAACTTTTTAATCAGCAGTAACGGAATTATCCTCTAGTTCATTTGTAAGCTAGAAGCACAGCTTCTGGCTAGTACTAGGTTGAAAAGAATTGATTTATATTTCAAAGAGATACATTGAATACATTATTACATGAAAATAATCTATTGAACTAATCTCATCACAAGGATTATTTTGCAAAATTTATCCCTATTAGGTTGTACAAAAACTAAAAGTTAGGAGTTTTTTTCATCTTGTGAAATTAACTGCAATATTTTTATTCCAAACTTGCTTTGTTGATAATGTTTTTCAACATAAAAGGTGACTGCAGGCTTTTCAAAGCTGAATTTTTCAAGAAACGTGGTTTTGAAAGAAGCTCATAATCAATTTTTTTAAACTTGCTAAAGCAAGTTTGTAGCTAATAAAATTCTTACTATCAGTCAAATTAGTTTTCTCATCAGATGCTTTAATAGACTATTTTTGTCGTTATTTTCCCTCAGATTTACAGTGTTTTCTCTTAACTGCTCTTCAGGTTTTTGTAGTTTGGGAAAAACAAAGATTTCACATATTCTATACTTTAACTAAAATATGTTTTCCCCATACTTCAGGGATCTGAACTCATCTTTAGTAAAAGTTGCCTTGTTCTCACAGTTTCCCCAACGCATCAAGTGCTCACTCAAGGGTCACAGCTACCAAAGCAGTGCTAACTGCCCTTGTAGATTAGACTTAGACAGATGTTGAGGGTTTTTTTTCTGAGCGTCTGTTGGCTCTTAATGCCTGAGAGCCAGAAAGATTCTCAATGCTGAGAGAGGAGCTGACAGCAGCACAGGCAGTGAGGCCCTTTCTTGCCTCCCGAAGTTCTGCACTTTAGCAGAACAGAGGCATAGATTTTTCCTAGAAGGCAGGTTGCAGAATCCAAGTATAAAAATTCATTGTGAGCCTGTCAGGTACAATAGCTGAAGATTTGCTGGTGAAATTAAGAGGGTTTTAAACTAAGGATGTTGTGATGAGACCTAATTGAATAATATTCTCTTCTGTTTTCTATCATGACACTTGTTTTAGTCAATTGTTGTTTTATTAGATTATTTTACTGAAATAACAATGACTTTCATATGCTGTGTCATAGGATATTTGTGCTGTCAAGATTTGCTCTCTAAAAGAGCGCTTAATTAGCAAATGCGATTTTAAATAAGATGAGGAAAATAATTAAAACTTTAGCTCTAAATGTGAAAACAGCTGAGTCAATAAATGTTGTGTAAATTCATACTTACCTTATAGGGAGTATGGGCTGAGCAGAACTGGCAGAGCAATTAATTAATCCCGGGACTACTTCCAAGCATTTCTTTTTCTAAGGGAAATATAGGTATACTCAGGGGGTGTAGCATAGTCATTGCATTTTATGCGATAAGGAAGGGACCTCAGCATGCAAAGCCCCACGATTAACACTGAAACAAAATTAGTGGCATAGCCAGCTAAGAAACTGGCCATCACTAATCCACAATATTTAACAACTCTTTTGGCCTTTGTTCTGTTCTGTAGTAGGACTGTCACTGACTTCTGAGAAGTTGAAACAGCCCTTCAGTCATTTGCTTCATAGTTGTTTATAGTTGACATTAAAAACATGTTTAGATTTTTTTCTTTTTGGTGACAGTTTGGATCATAAAAATTAAAAATTACATGGGAAAGACCAATCCAGATCTTGGAGACTGGATACATGAAATAACATCATCAGAGTTCAGAAAAATTTCAGAAGTCAGTTATATCAAATATTCTGTCTACAGCTTATTGCAGTGATAAACTGTTGCATTCAAACCCTTTTCACTCACTTTTACAGGCAAACAGATTTAAAGCTAACTGATAAGACTCAAACACTTTTTTCTGGCTCTGTGCACAGAACTCAGCTCGGGTTTAATTATACTTCTTACCTGAGGCTTATTATGGATGTATTTAAATGTTTGTAGATGAGAAGACAAACAAAATTATTTTAAAAACTAATCCGGGGTCTTGGGCCCCTAAAGTTATGTAATGTTTTCCATGTTTAATGAAATTATGCCCAAAACTGAGTTTGGAGAAGATCCTTTCTTTAACTAAGAAAGTTTCAAAGATATTTTTTCTTTTTATCCCCAACCACCCACGCCATTTATTTATAATGTATTTCTCTCCTGAATTGAAATTTTATAAAAGTGCAGGTCTGAGGAGCTTGGAATACAGATTTTCCATTTTATTTGCAAAGCAAATAGGATGAATGCTCTGCTTCCCCTGACCCTGTCAAAAGCACTTTACAGATTTTTTTTTCCTCCAGAAAATACAAACTTACAGGTTGATATTTCCTGCTTTTTTTCTTTTTTATTCAATCTTTGTGTTCTCTTTCAAATTTTATTAACCAAGAGAATAATTACCAATGTATCACACTCAGTCCTTGTCAGGACACTCAAATGTTTGTAAACTGGGAATAATTTAGGCTTCTTTTGGTCTGAATAAAGCACATTGTATTTCAAGGGCCCTCAGTCTGCTCAGATTTAGATCATTTAGTCTGCATTTTTGTTTTCATTTTTCCTTGCTTTAGATTGGAGCACAATTATTCAGATTTTTAAAATTTACAAGTTAGTGGAAAAATGTTTTATGTTATAATTTATATTTTGTAACAGAAGGAAAACTTTAGAAAGAATCCATTTTTTATCTTTAAGCTTCCTACACAAAGGTTCTTCTGTAGCCACTCTGTTTTTACAGGTAGCATAGATCTGAAATTCTTGGGCTTTTAAAATGACCCTACAGAATTTACTCTCATGATACAGGTCTGAAAATTCTATGTATGGTGACTGAATCTAATAATGTATTGACAAATGCAATGTTCATAACTTTATCAAATCAATTATGAATTTCCTACCTCTCCTATGCTACCGGAAACATGGCTTCATTTGTCTGTTGATTAGAAAGAAATCTTTTCATGTGAATATATTTAAATATATCTATAAACACCTTGCTTCTGTGGATGTTGCTTTTTAGCCAAAGTTCTTTTCTTGGGTATTTACGTTTCACTGCCTTTAAGGTGAGTAACCTTATCCTATCAGCTTATATTTTAATATGCTAAGATAAGTGACTCTTCCAGACTCTTTACTATAGTTCCTTTTATCTCGCTCAGCTTGCTCTTTTATTGCACACAATTGCAGTAGAAAGGTGTTTTTTTCAAGAACACTTAACCAGAATTTGGCACAGTATTCCATCCAAAATCTCTGAATTTCCTGTTGCCTTTTTTTTTTTAAATTATTATGTCTTTGATGGCGTGTAAGTTTCTGAAAATTAGCTAGGAGATCATTTTCTTTCACCATCATTTCCAGCCGATAGATTTGCCATTTAACTATACCACTTTCTATCTTTCTAGTCTTCTGTGTAACCTTGCTCTTCTTGTTATTCTGAATCTACTGAGATCTGACATTGCCTCTTAGCACTGTGTCAACTACTTTTCTGTGCCAATGTTGCCTGCAAGGGCGAGATGAGAAAAATGAGACAAACAAGCAATGAAGGGAGAGGATAGCTTTACAGGTGATGTATGACGATCCAAAGAGAAAAATCATAACAATATCTTCATTTTTATAACCTACTCAATGCCCAGCCTTCTTATCATCTAAATAAAGTTCATCTTATTACCATGTCCTTCAAACATCTAACAGAATGGTCTCTTGTTACCTATCCTTGTCCCAGGCCTGCTCCCTTGGTAGGTCTGGAAGTCTATGTTTTTCTTCTACCTCACTTATCTATACTGAAGAATGCAAACATGTGGAATACGGTCTGTTCTTTGCCTCTAATATTCTAAGTTAGCCAGCTACCTAGCTAGAGTGAATTCCCAAAAATATTACGCACACCCCTTAAGGCATCACCCGCATCATTTATGAAAATACCATATAAAGTGGTCTGAAACTCAATGTCAGAGCAATATCACCATTAATACTACTCCAAAGTACCTCCAGCATCTCTTTAACTCCCAAGCACGTAATTTTTAAGTCTTATTCTAATCATTGGCTTGTTTTGTTTGGTGTTTTTTTGGGGGGTCTCTGGGGTTTTTTTGGGTTATTTTTTTCCCTAGCTAGATGGATCCTCAGCTTTCTATAAACCTATTATTTTCCTACTGCCTTTCTTTTTCCAGAAAGACTAATTGACACTCCTGGCTGCTGTGCAACACTGCATTTCCTCCATTTCCTCTGCCTTCTTTGAGCACACTGAGGTCCATGTTTTTTGTCCCAGCATGGGTATATGACCCACGGTTCCAGGGAGTCTAACTTGTTATTTTCAGGGCTGTATGAACTCCTGCTGTATCAAATGCTTTAATGTAGTCTTGTTCATATAAGACCTTTACTGGTATGAATAGGTGAGTTACTTATAGCATTAGAAAGTGAGAACAAATTCTGTATAAAATTTTGTACTTGTAAGCAACTATCCAACTCTGGAAAAAACTCATAGATATATCAGCTGAGTATCCAAGCTTTTGTATTTTATATTATGGGGTCTGCTTGTGTTTAACTTTCTTACCATCTCCAAATCTGATCTGTGTAAGATAAAATGGAAAACAGATCTCAGTCTATTGTGTAAATTTAAGCCAGTGTTGAAAAATCTAGGAAATTAAAATACATATATAGAGAGAGTAAAACACCTTAAGTCTCTGGAGGACTGAACAAGATCTAATAACATCAAAGAAAATTGTACTTTGCTGAGTTTGGAAATTGAATCTTAATCAGAGAAAATTAAGCTAAAGGATCAATAAAGATGGATGATTTTCACCAGAAAACATGGATTTATATCGGTTCTCACACTACTTACAGGAGTGTTTACTATCTAGTTTAGGCCTTTAGGCCTTTCTTTTTTTTTTAGTATCTATTTTTTTGAGCATCAGCTTATACTCTGATGGGTAGAATTAAGGCAGTATATTACTGTATCTGTAAACACTGTGCCTCTGCCTTCCA
Organism: Serilophus lunatus; assembly: GCA_013399895.1. Classification (NCBI taxonomy): domain Eukaryota; kingdom Metazoa; phylum Chordata; class Aves; order Passeriformes; family Eurylaimidae; genus Serilophus; species Serilophus lunatus. The sequence goes on along the minus strand of VXBA01002327.1, from coordinate 84,532 downwards.
TTGATGGTCTAGGACACACAACCTCTAAGTTAAAGAGGAAGAAAAAGAAATAAATTCTTTATCAGAAGTCATTAATGACAGGGAATGCAAAGTGGAAAAAAGATGAGACAAAAGGAAGTTATGTACTTCTGTTATGGGTTTGAAATGTTGTTTTTTTTCTGGGGGAATGGGGGATGTTTGGGATGTTTCTTTGTAAAACCATGGAATTTTATAAGAAGCATGAAAATAACTGAAATCCCAAGATGTTCCCTTCCCCCACATACTGAAGCCCTGGCGTCTGCAGAGCTTCTCCCACTTGTCCTCCTATCAGTTTGGTGGGACCGGGGGATGCGGCAGGGTAGCGCAGAACCCCACACTGCTATCTCGGCCATGGTGCATCAGCGAGCTGAGCTGAGCTTGGCAGCCACTCCCGCAGTTTTTCCTGACCTCCTGCAGCAGCGCACGGAGTGGGGGATGTCTTCCCCGCAGCTGTGGCAGCTTGGACTGAGACCGGTGGTACACTGTGGGAGTGGCGGAGAGCTGTTCGGTGCCACTCTGCCACCCTTTCTCTTGTTGCCACAGCACAGGTGCAGCGGTGCAGGAGTGGAGCAGGGCAGCCAGTCCACTCCATCCTCACACTGGTGACACGACGAAGTTGTGCAGTGGCAGGGCTCAGCTGCTTTCCAGCATGGTCCCAGCTCGTACCCGTGGCGAAGCAGCTCCCACCTCTCCTCCAATTTCCTGCGCGGTGTGGGAGGGGCTGTGGCAGCTCGGCACGTGCGGGAGGGATGGTCAGCATCCACACAGCAAGGTCAGTTGGCACTGCTTGTCCCCTCATTTCCAGGGATGGCAGTGGCGCCTCTCCACTTGTGGCATGGCATGGACCACATCCACCGCCCTCCCTGGCCAGCAGCCGGTGCCTGGCAGTGCTGGTGGGCAAGGGCAGCGGTGGCCAATCCCATAACGGCCCCTCAGCCCCCCACTGCTTGTGGCGGGTCCCTACAAGTGGCAGTGGCCCCGCGGGCAATGCCACCGGCCTCGGGAGTGCCCTACGGCTGGTGGCAATGGCGGCTGCCTGGCCCCGGAGTCCGGAGGACATGGCTTTTTGGCAGGAAATGCCATCTTGCTCAGAGTGCCGAAATCTAGGAAAGGGGTGGTGCTGAGCACAGCCACCCAATGAGAGGACAGCTCAGCCAAGAAAAAATCTCATGGGATTGCCAGCACATAAAAGCCAGAATCCCGGAAGTCCTGTCCCCTTTTGCCAGCTCATCTTGGTCCAGATAACATTGACTGCTGCTCCTCCTGATTTCTCCCAGCTTCCATTCACCTTGTAGCACCACCGGAGCTCTGATAGTGGCACGAGAAGACCACCTAGCAACAACACAGTGTGGTATCTTTTCCCCTTGGGTTCCTGGGGGGAGGGTGCTTCTCACTATTTTTGTTTTTCAGGAGCTCCAAGACCAGGAGACACCATCTTCGAGATGGCTTTCCCTTCCTTCCCTCTGCTCCTCAGCTCACCAGTCTGCTTGGAGGTGCAGTTTGTCATTTTGAGTTTATTATTGCGTGATATTGTCGGGTGGTTATTTGTTACATCTCTTTAGTGCCTTTAGAGGAGCCCTATAGTTCTATAGAGCCCCATAGATAAATAAACTGTTAGCTGTTGTTGCTTCTATTCAGTCTTTCATCCTGATTTCCCCCCCTAGTGTTAAAACCACTACAACTTCCCATTCGGCATGGTTCTTCTGCAAGAGGTACAGGGGATAAAACCTCAGGAATTTGTGGAGGCAACCAGAGGGATATGTGTAGGTGGGTGGGGTAGGGTGGACTTTCTCTGTGAAAATAAAGACATCAATAAATGTCCTCTTATTTAGCTTCTCTCAAGTCTTTCCTACATTTTGTGAAAGGAAAGAGGTTAAATACAACCTTATGTCACTTGTTGTTTCCAGACAAATAATTGTCCTCTCTCTTGAGGCCCTGTGGCCAGTTTAATAGCACTCCTTCTAGAAATGGCAAGCAGGAAATTGAGTTCTTCAAAAGTCACAAGACAGGCCCTTAATGGAAAATTTACCAGTTTTACAGGTGGAGTTTATCCCATGAATCAACAAAACTAGACTCAGAGTCTCATGTCCATATTTGGAGATGATCATCCATGAAGTGATGAAAAAAAACATACCTCTATCCATACCATGGAAGTTAGAGTCAAAATTTGAACTTATAATTTTTAAAAAACTTTTTTGACTGAATTGGAAATAAGGATTTTTTCTTCGGTTCTTCTTTATTTATGTTCTTTTAGTACATAATGAATACAAATGAAACAATGAGAGTATATGAACTTAACTTGCTATTTGACATTTTTCTGATTTCTTGATGTTAAGATAATCAAGCACATTTTCCACTGTAAATTTGTTGTGCTTTTCTTTGACAATTATGCACAACTATTTTGCCTTTATGGACTCAATTTTATAGCTACATGTATTGTAGCTATTTTTTTTTTATTTTTTTTTTTTTTTTAGAATATTTTGCAATATTTTCATCACTTAAGTCACTGAATCCATCATGGCCTTATGAAATGGTTATAATTACTTAGCACTGCTGACGCCTCACCTCAAATACTATGTTCAGTTTTGGCCTCTCACTACAGGAAAAACATTGAGCTGCTGAGGGGTGTTCAGAGAAGGGCAATGGAGTTGGTGAAGGATGTGGAGCACAAGGTGTCCTGGGGTAGTTTATTCTGGAGAAAAGGAAGTTCAGGGAGGACCTTATTCCTCTCTACAACTCTCTGAAAGGAGGTTGTAGTCAGGTGGGGATCAGCCTCTTCTCACAGGTAAAAAGTGACAGAACAGGAAGAAATGGCTCAGGTTGTACCAGGAGAGGTTTAGATCATATAAAAGGAAAACATTTCTTTACAGAAAGAGTTGTCAAGCACTGAAACAGGCTGCCTACAGGAGTAGTTGAGGTATTTAAAACGTGAGGATGACCACGTCCCTCACTTAGGGACATGGTTTAGTGGTGGACTTGGCAGTGCTGAGCTAACAGACTCAATGATCTCGAAGGTGTTTCCCAAGCTACATGATTCCACAATTCTCAAACTTCCTTTCCAAAATGAGATATCCCAGAATAATTTGCATTACTGTCTAACCACATCGTAGAGATAGCACTGTGCATTACTCAGTATGTCGTCTTTCATTTTGTATTGTGGATGGAATTCAATTTTCTTTATAAGACAGAGTGTTTATTCTCTAAAAATCCAATATGGAGATATTAGCAAAAAAAAAGTAATCCTTAAAACATGAATAAAATGCATCCTGAGTTTTGAGTCTCTGTAATTTATATTTTCTAAAAGTGTTATAGTTTATTGATGGGAACACAAATGAGAGAGACTGAAAATATATGCAAAATCACACTCTATTGAATATTTGTCTAAGTACTGAAACACCACTTGTTTGCACAATTTAAAGGTGTTCTTCTCTTCCTACATGTCACTTTCCACATTTCCAGAGATTTCTTTTTTATTTTTATTATTTTTTTCTTTTTCCTTTTTTTTTTTTTTCTTTTAAATATCAGGTTCAGAGCATTATCTGAAGGGCATGAGGTTTCGTAAGTTTGTTGATGTGTCACCTGAGCAGATAACTGAGCTGAAAGCAAAGCTCAAGCTTTGCAGAAGCTCCTTGAATATTGGCTACCCAATGAGATTTAAGAATCTAGCTCCACAAGGTACACCTTTAAGTTACCTACAAAACACATCAGCTCTCCCTTTAGCATCTCTACCTGTATTTTCTGATGACTCAATAGATGTAGTTTGTGAAGGTAGCATCTAAAGACTTTTGGTTTCCCTTAGGCATTGCCCCCATACTTTTCTGGATGAACACTGCTTAGACTATCACTAATATACTATTAGCTATCTACTTGGAAAATGCATCTTTAATAAGTATAATTTATATTTGAAACTAAAAGTTTTGTAAAATGAGATTCTATCACTGAGGCAAGCTCTTCAGAGCACCATTGTTAACAGGATTTTACCCATGTCTGTCTAAAAAGAAGGAAAAATCTTGCATCAAGGTTGATTATTAAATTACACCAGTGTGATGATGTCAGCAGTATGAAGTTGATGGTCATAAGTAAAGCTGCAATGCACAAACTCTAACTGCTTTTAAATGCTGCTGTGTTACCAAGGAGAAACAATTTTGATTTTTTTCCATTACAAGCATACACAAGTCTCCCTGGAATTACTGGGATGTTGGTGTGACTGACTCTTTTCAAGAGCTCTCAGACTACCATGGAATGTTCCCCTTGTAGTGACTTGATTTCAAACCCTTTTCAATTCATTAATATTTGCTTGGAATCTGGTGTTTAATTCAGACTATCAGGTGAGAAACAGACTCATATTAACCAAAGAGCTAATAGATGGGTGAAACAAAAAAGTTGCCACCAAGATGGTGGGAAGGATAAACCTTTCAGTTAAAACAATGGAAAAATTTAAGCTATGGTGCTTTCAAACACTTAAGAAAGCTGTGTTAAAGAACCTTGAGACCATCTAGGCTGGACAGATACAATATGTACAGAGTTAAACAGCTTTTAGAATTTGGAAAATTTTCTGGCCTGACAGATAAAGAAGTGTGTTGCTAGTAGCTGAGATTAAAGACACAAAAACAGGTTAGAATGTCAATGACAATTTTCCTGAGTTTTCCTTTCTCCAAAAAAAGGAAAATGTCCCTTTTTTTTTTTTTTTTAACTGACTATCTTTTCCTGCTTTCCTCCACTTTCTTAAATTCTATTAGTCACTTATATTGCTGTACACAATAGATGCATCCTTGCTGTGTTTGGATAACTACTTGTCTTAAATGATAGCTGAGTTTTCAGTGCCTAATTGTGGGACCACAGTGTACAGAGTTTAGGGATTTGTCCCCTTTTCTGATAAACTAGAGACAAGAGCACTTAGAAAACATTTTCAAAATTATTAAATCCACTAACCCTCTTTAACTGAAACCTGTCTTTGTAGTCACAGTAGCTGCAGTAATCTTTCTTTTTTCTCCACTGCCTGCCCCCTTTGACACAGCTTAATGCAGAAGAGGTAATGCTAGAAAAACAGGAAAAAAAAATCACGCCTGCTGCTCTGGAGAAAAAAAATAAATTTGGAATTCAGAATAAGTAGCTGGCAATTGATGCATTAAACAGAATTTGGAGTCAATCAGTAAAACACTTCTGTAATGCCTTGCAAAGGATAACAAAAGCACTGTGTGTTCTTAACCCCTGGGCATTTTAATGTAATCTTCAAAGAAAAAATCTTTTTGTGTAGGAATCATCTCTTCACCTGTTTATCTCCAAAAATCGGATTTTTGTACTTTGCCAAGCAATCTAAAATGCAGTGGTTTTTACTCCTTTATGCAGGGAATAGTGAAAAAAGTGAAGCATAACTTTACATTTTACTGTGTATAGTCAGGGAAGCACTATAAAAGCCTTGACTCCTTAGCTTCACTGTATTTACAGTAGTCCAGAAAAAAAAATAATAGTTACCTGAAAAAATAAGCAAATAAATAGTATTAAATAAATATTCTTTTTCCACAAAACATCAGCTTACTGTATATTTTGGCCTTTGGATATCTTTGCTGCACCTTCTTATAAATGACTGTATGATTTCCCATGTTTTCCTTCCTTTCTTTTGTGACTAAAAGGCTAAATGAAACTTTTGCAGAAAGCATTCAAGATTTTGAGCAGCCATTGAATTTTTGAAGGCAGAGAGGCTATTGAGCATTTCAATTGGCATTCTTTAACTTTAGGGCTGGGTGGCAGTGCAAGGCATTGTTGAGAAGTGTATTGATCTGCTAACATATTTAGTGGAAGCAGTTTTATTTTTCCGGCGTGCCTGAAACACTTTGTCACTGCTTTGCTATTTTGTCTCTGCTATCACAAATACTCCACATCACTGACACGTAAGGAAATGGTATTTCACCTGTGCAAGGCAAGGATACTTAAAATATGCACTTGATGAAATGAACGAGGAATTTTGCTCCCCTGTATTGCTGCTTCTTAGATCTTGTGTTCGTGCTTTCTCTGTGTACTGTTTAATGCTATGCAGTAATCATAAGTATTTTAGCCTTTTGCCTTTGAACCTAATATGGTTTCTTAGAATATAATACAGTTTCTTAGAATCGAACATAGCATACTAGCAAATTTCAGGCTAGAGTTCAACCTTTGTATAGGTAATTCAAGTCATATGACAGAAAAGAATGCTGAAAAGGAAGACCCATGTGTATGCAGCAGCTTTACACATAAAGTGAAGAAATTAACAACCACAAGTAAAATCAGATTGCTTTGACAATCTCATTAATCACTCATCTATATTGTACTAATTCAGAGAATCTGACTCACTAAAGTGAGTCAATAACAAAAAAGCTTTGCTTTAGTGTTTTGATTTTTTTTTTTTTTTTAAAAAAGCAAGATTTCAAAATATTTAGAGTATTTTTATTTGAAACAGTCATGACTGAATGGACTTCATTAGGAGCTGGTGAATGTTGCAACTGATGTAAACAGACCCCAACTGGATGTGTGTTTTGGACTTTGACTTCTTCCCAATTGATACGTATCAAGTATAGGTAGTGCTCCTAGGTGCTAATCATTTCGTCAGGTTAGTGTTTTGAAGCTTTTTGATTTTGCTGCACTGACTGTCATTATAAAGAGGGACAAAGAGGAGAAATGGGGTTTGTGATTTGAGTTTGTTTGCATAAACTAATGACTAATTTTGGAGACTGAGGACACAAAGGAGATGAAAAATCTTGGATAAAAGCACAGAGTTTCTCTTTTCCACACCTGTGCTCATGATTTCAGCACCTGGATTAGTATTTCCTTGCTGTTGGAAATATACCTACAGAAACTAGCTGTAGAAGAGTTTAATAGCCTGAAGATCCAAACATGAACTGAAACTCTTCTGTAGCCTGAGTACAGAATAAATATTCTTTGGACTTCAGCATTCAGTCTTCATGACATATCTTCCTGCAGCAACAAGAGAACATGTATCAGTTGCTGTAATATGGTAATTTCTGACACCCTATCCTTACAGAAAATACTTAAGCACTGAGGAAAAATCATATTTCTGTGTTGTGAGTGATTAAAACCCTTTTCATCATGTTTTGTATTTGCCCTTAGTTTCTTACTAAGAAATTGCTGTATAGTTTGTAACAGAAATTATAACATCTAAAAATCCCTGTTATGAAGTGATAATAAAAATGGAAAAGTGTAGGACAGTGCCTATGGTGGTTAGGTGCACATATCCATACATGGAATGAAACAAAGAAGCATGTAATTAAGTAAAATGTAATCTAAATTAAATAATTCCTTAAAAAATTAATTTTTGCCATTGTGATATATCAACATATTTTTAAACTTTCTTTCTCTAGGAAATACACCTTCGCAGAAAGGAAAAAAAAAAAACACAACTAGGTTTGTGTTACATTCGTAACAACTTATTCAGTTACGGTGGTGATGTCCATGCAGGACAAGTCAACTCTACTTTCTCCTTTTCTCAGTTTTTCTGATAAATTAATATTCTCAAAATAGTTAAAGTTATGCATAAACTCAGGACTGAGATGTATTGGGCCAATAACTGGGAATGAAAAGTCAACTCAGCCTGACCCAAACAAACATTTAATCTCTTCATCCTTAAAGATCAAAGACACTTCGAAAGAATTTCGAAATTAGCAAAGAATTTCTAAAGAACTCATTTTGGTTTCTGCCTAAAACTGCAACTTAGCAGAGGAGGTAAAATTTGTGTTATGTTGCTAATATTTTCAATGTATTTATTTATGTGAAACATTTCTGATAGTTGATCAGTAAATATAAAATGCTTAATGTCTCTTAACGTAATCTCTCTTTGTCTAAATAAGCATGTCTCTTACGTCGAAGAAAGCAAATTGTTTGAGCCCTGCTGGTGGCATGACGGTCACAGAAACTAATTTTGCTTATGGTACAAGAAGTATTGATGTTGCATCTGACTCTGGTGCTAAGCAAGAATTCTCCAACAAGTTTTCAAAACGTGGAAAGTTTATTTAAATAATCAAAGTTGAATAATGAAAATTAAATTGAAAATATTTATATATAATTCCAATTTCCTGAAAATGGAGTGGACATATTTCATCCACTTTACCTCTAAGCTGCCACATAGAAAAACATAATTTTTTTGTTTCCTTTTCCTTTTTACTTCTCCCTTTTTTTTTTTAAGAGCATTTAATAATAATGTTTTAAATTAAAGCTCTAAAATTTACCTCTTCACTCTCTGGACTGTACTTTTTCCCATGACTCATTTACCCTGCGGTGCTATTTCCATTCTTGCTGCTGTACTCCAGGCTGAGATTGTCAGTTGAGCTTTCCTTTCACTGACAGAGAGAGAAATCCCATGGTTGCCACTGTCAAGAATATTTCTCTGACTTCATTCCACAGGGACATCAACAAGATGTCTGTTCCTTCTCTATGCACTCCTCTGTCATAGGGGTGAGCACCTAAGCTTGAGCTGCCTTTACTGCTTCCCTCCATTGACAGCCACTGCTTGACATATTATCATCATGCATGCAGAATCCTTTTCTTCTCATGTGCAAAGGTCTAACTGAACAGTAAAAATCTTCAGTCATTCCTTCTACGTCCCAGTCACTGGGAAAAATAAATAACTGAGCAATAACTGTTTTCTCAATTTCTGAAATGGTTTCTAGTTCTCGATAAGAAGTAAATATAAAGTTTAGAAAAGTAATCTAGAAGAAACAGCAATACACAATGCAACTTATTTATATATGACTCAGTATGTCTTAATTATTGTGTACTATTTCCAGGAAAAAGATAATGTTGTTTTAGTTTAGATATAGTTTCTATAAGACATTGTACAAGACTGTGTCAAAAAATTTACATATGTAAAATGGTTCCATTTTTCCAGCTTACATTCAAGGTATTCTTTCATTTTCAGTCTGAAACAGGACTCACCGTTGAACATATCTTTCAAATCCCAGTACCAGCCAATTCTCTGTCACAGTCCATCCTGTACCTTTGTCCTTTTCTTCCCCTTCTGACTAGCAGTGTCCCACCACTTCAACCCTACTGTTTCACTGATCTCTCCGGTCTCCCTTTATTTCCCTGGATATTTAATATTTCTGGATATGGTCAGATCTAGCTTTGAGATCCCAGCAGGAAAGAATAAAGTTTAGTTCAAAGTCAAGGACTTCAGACTGAGAATACTTTGCCATCAACCTCCTCCTGTTTGTTTATTACCTTGAAGGGGCTTTTAGCTGAAGTACCTCAGGTGATTTCAGCTGTGCAGGAGACACAAAAAGTGACAATCTGTTTCTAGCCTAGATGAGTACCAAGCCATTTAAAAAGTAATTTAAAAGGTCAAAACAAACTATTTTCTGTATGAAATACTGCTAAAGAAGTGGTCTGGTATGTTCTATCCCATCTACAAATTTTAAGTGTTTTGAAGGAGTGTTCCATGTAGAAAGCACTGCAATAGTCTCCATTTGAAGTAACAAAGGTGTAGAGAAAACGAGGATTGTCTCCTTGCCAAATATTTCAGTAGGCCCACTTGACCACCACTGTTCCAGAACTGAGTATGACCAGGCAATGGAGTACAGCACCCTAAATAATTCACAACAAAGACTGAAAAAGCACCAGGCATTGCATCAGCACTCAAGTCTACGTATCTGTAGAAGTAACTCAGTCCTGCTACTGCATCACAAGCATTTAAGTATAATCTAGTCCTATAGTTGTTGTTATGCTAATGTCTTTAACTTATATTTGGACTTTTATTTCACCTGAATCTGAATAATTTTCTCTATGGTGTTTTCAACTTCTTCCCATGAAGCCCAGATTACCCTATTCTTTCTTTCCATGCTCTAATTTATGTTGGCTTTTTTTTTTTTTTACTACCTTGTTTCTCTTTGTTCCTCTAAATCATTCTCTTTTTCTTAATTACTTTTTTTATTTCATTTTTTGTGATTTAATTTAATCTATCTCCCAGTCCTAGTCCATGCATTTCTTCCCCTTGACTGTCTAGCTCATCAGGACTATTTCCTTGTAATAGTTCAGCCCATAGTCTTAATTTTCTTTTCCCATTCTAGTTTATTAAAAATGTATAATTCATTCCTTTGCAATTCCAAATCTCACCTGTGTTAGTTTACTTTCAAGTAGTTGAGACTGTGCAAGAAAAGAAGTTAATTGCATTCCACTTGAATCAGAATACAAATAACTGAGGAAAACTTTACTACTGGAAAAGTAATAAAATGGAAGGAAATATATGAGAGATAGATTAGAAAGTAGTATTGAGCAAAAATGAGCACACAATTATATGAAATGGCTACAAAAATACCTAGAAAAATGACTGAACTAGAAATAAACTAGAATCAAGTCCAATGAGCTAGAAAGGGAAAGGAGTAAATATAGCCCAAATTGAAACTGAGAGAAGAAAAAGATATCCACAGGAGAGAGTCTAAACCTGGTGAGATGAAGGATAAAACCCCCCAAATTTTAATATCTTCAATTCCCACTCTGTACAGCATTTCTGTTTACTACCTAGTGACTGACAACTGCAGCTTAGTAGAGGGAAAATGCTTTATTACAAATATACTCAGTGTGCAGTTTGAGTGGAGGCAGAGTTAATGGCAACATAAGCATCAGCCTATCGGAGGAGCAGTTGTTTTAATTCTGTGACTCTGTGATTCTGTAAAATAGGCATATGAGATATTTCAGCTTAGTGAGAAAAAGACTCTTAAACAGCAGAATCTTTGATCTTGTTCCTATCAGCTATATTGTGAAATCTGGCTTTCCTTCAAACTGCAGACAATTTGGCTGTCATAAACTGGCAGCATAGTTTTTATTACATTGTTGTAAAAAAAAATAAATGTACCCATATCGGTTTCAATGGAATTTTGACACCTGTTTGTTAATTATTGTTAAATATCTGGATGGAGCCAAAAGCCTGAGAAATATTTTCACTGAGTCTGACCCGCAAATCTGGAAAAAAGTAAAACTATCTGCTATTGTTGTATTGTCTCCAGTAGTTATATGGGCTACACTGTTGTCAGGTGCTCTGTGTATCAGCTTTAAATGTAACATGGTGGGAAATACAAGTGGTGCCTTAAGGGGTACGCCTTATATTTCTGGGGATTCACTTTAGCTAGGTAGCTTGAAAACTAGAGGCCCATAAAGGCCTGTGTTCAGATATTAGCATTCTTCTGTATAGATCAGAGGGTAATAAGACAAAACATAGGCTTAGGCCTCTTAGGGGCAAGTCCTGGGAGGAGAAAGGTTATAAGGGACATTCTTGTTGGACACTTACGGGGCACGAAGGTTAGATGGACCTTGGTTGGATGGTATGATGAGTGGTAACTAAGAAGGTTATAAATGTAGAGAGATTGTTATTCTTTTCCTCTTTGGATACCAGTAAAGTTGCTCTCCCTTCATCTCTGTAAACCGTGTATTTGTCTCAATTTTCTTATCTCGCCTACAGACAACACAAGGAAGGTCCAGAACTGACTCAGAAGTGTGGTTAGTGTGTTCGATTTACAGAGAAGTCACTGAAACATTAGTGTTACTAACATTTAAATATCTACAGTGTCGTATCTAGCCATTAGGTCAAGCACCAGCAATGTGTTCTTGTGACCAAAGGCAGCTAGAAGTAACCTGGGCTGTGTTAGAAGGAATGTTGCCCACAGATTGAGGAAGGTGATCCTTCCCCTCCCCTCAGTACTGGTGGTGGTAACACCTGGAGTGCTGAGTCCAGTTCTCAGCTCCCTAGTACATGACAGACATGAGTGTACTGTAGAAAGTCCAACAGAGGGCCTTGAAGAAAATGAAGAGACTGGAGAATCTCACATGTGAGGAAAGGCTGAGAGCTGGAGGAGAGAAGGATCCCCTGTCACTTGAAAGGGGAGACTTTGCCCAACCCTTGGAGAGGAGGTTTTTTCTTGTCCCCTAGTGATTATTATTGTCTGTTAGTGTGCAAAGGCGTCAAGATCCTTGGGTCTGACCAGTCTGTCAGTGTCCTGTCAGGAGGCCATTCACCAACAGAGTCACAGGATCAGAGAATGATTCAAATGCCCGTGTCAGGAGGATTAGGCAAATAGCGTGGAGACCCCTCAGTGGGTACTGCCAAAGTGTTATCCATTGCTGGTGACAGCTAGCCCCTCAAAGGACTCAATTCAACTGTTAAAGGAATAAAAGGTTTTATTAGCATAGATTGTTAGAGGGCAATCAGGTTTGAGGATTGTCTAGCTACAAAAATACATCTAAAGCAATCTATAATTAACATACAAAGGGTAAAATTCTCATGCAACAGGTGTCGCTATAGGGGGAGAAGATAGACTCAGCCTGTTAACTGATTTCAAGTTTCAGTGGAGTCTTCTCCGATGTTCTCTCATTCTCAACTTACTTCTATACTATTACTTTATGTTTACGTGCAGTTCGAGTGGCTTTAGTCATTACATTCTTTGCTTTAAATTTCTCTCTCTATATCTAATGGGGAAGGAATGGTTGTGGCTTGGCATCTGAGGAGGGGGACTCAGCACATTTGTTTGGTCAGCAGCAGAACACTTTGATTTATCTCCCTTGACTGACAGGTACTGTACAGTCTAAAGAACTTCCAAATACTACAGTGTTCCACCTTTCTGCTGGGATTTCAATGGAGGGATATTAGGTAATCTTCATCTTGCTGCACTCTCTGTTCTGTCCCTTTGAGCAAATTGTTATTGTATGGGGAGCATGTTGACCATGTTCCATCCAGGGAGCAGCAGCTGGATTTTACCCTTAAGAATTCTTAGTCTCCTCTAGATTTTAACCCTAGACATCATCCCACAAGGAGGGGGAGGGAGGGGTGTCTTATCAAGGTTTATAATACCATAGCGGGAGAGTGCAAAGTTGACAGACTCTTTTCAGTGACAGAACTGATCAGTTATGGGCGGTGGTTGTCCAGGAAGGTCATAGAGCCTCTCAAAAGCCTTCTGGAACAGTCCTGGACATACAGCAAGCACTCAGTGGCCGTGCTTGAGCAGAAAAGTTGGACCAAGTGACCTCTAGAGGTCCCTGCCAACTTCAATAATTCTACAATCAGCCCTGCTGGCTTCTGAAAAATACACTGTTGAAAACCTGGGCCCTGCACTGTAGTGGAAACAACTTCTAGGCAAGACCTCAGCCTGGATCGGAAGTCTGAAGCAAGGGCCATAACAACAAAACCAATTTTTTCTTTTTCTTCTCATGATGAATTTGATGAAGACCTGATGCCTGTTTTCATTTTTAATGAATGTAAACAAAAATTTCTGTCCCCTGGTACTACTATGCTATGAGCATTTTGTCTGTATCTAGAATATTTGACTACTTGCTGTTGTAAGAGAATTAATTTCCTTATTACAAATTCCTCATAAAGTTATGTATTCAACTTAAAATATTTTAAAAGAAAAAAAAATTGCTTTTTTACCCTTGTTTTACATTGACTTCATTTCTGAGTTAAACATCAATAAATAGCATTTTTATACAAAACTGAAGATTTCTATATGGATATATATTGATATGTTTATATGGACAGCCTTAGCTGTCAGTTCACTACCAGTCCTTCTAACTTGGCACAATCTCACTGCTTTTCAATGAATCACAGAGCAGGAAAGATTGAAACAGGACAGAAAAAAAAATCTGAAAGCAGCACTAATCATGCCTATAATGGTTTACATCTAGGTGGGAAAAAAACCCAAAAGGTAATGAAACGCCTCTATTAGTTGTGACACTTAGGTTCATCATGACTCTGTTACACAAAATACTGTTTAGACATCAGAGACACAGTGTTAAACAGTTTTCTAAAGGGAGCAGAAGCTTGGCCTAGATTGCCAGGACTTGCAAACAGAATGGTTTGAAAATGTGGGTAAGTCTTGGAAATATTTAAGCTAAAACTTCTGTTTCATGGTATATAAAATAAAAATTCAGGTATATACTGTGGTCTTGGATCAAAACTTTAACCTGAATGGGGTGAGGAGAAGAAAGTTTCATCGTATGTTTTGGTGTTTGCTTTTGGGTTTTGTTTTGGTTTTTTGTTGAGTTGTTTGGGTTTTTTTCCTCAGACAAAAGCTTAATATAAAGTTTGCTCATCTGTTTCTGCAGTAGCTTGGAGAAAAGGGAGAGTTTGCATAATCTCAAGACCTGTCAAAATCCTCCCCCTCACTACTACTTAAAAAAAAAAAGCTAATTAAAATTGAGCACATTTTAAAAATGATAAATAAGTCAGAAAATAATCACTCCTGCCTATGTCTTTCTCAGAAAAATGCCCGAAGTTCAGTGACAAACTTTCATGGAGCAATGATATATTCCTGGGCAGAGAACCTACTGGTAAAATGTTGCAAAGCAAGGACATCGTATATAGGTTGCTGAGATTTCTAACCAGCAGCGGGATTTCATATGCTGTACCTACAGAAGAACAATAATTAGTATTCTGTAGAAGATACTGGATGTGGAACAGTGGGAGGACAGCTGCTGTAATGTGATGATTTGGGGCCAGTTTTAGGAATAGAATTGCCTGACTTCGAACTTGCTTAGATACAGTTTAAAGTGTTTATTCATTTCAGCTCAGATGCACTTTTGGGAGGAGTTTAGTTACATGCCCTGAAAAAACTACAGTGCAGAACCATAGAGGAAGCCAGAAAACTTATATGGAAAAATATAATTTAAACAAGCCTGTAGGCATGTTGTGTATCTACCAGAAAGGCATAGAAAGTTAAATCCTTCAAAGTCTGGACAAGAGCAAAATGTAGCTTATGACAAATAAAATAAAAACCAATCCTTCTCCAGGCCTCTGGAAACTGCTTGGAGTCAGAACTTTATTTAATGTTACTGTGATAGCATGAAGGGATTTCTTTTTGCCCCTCACTGACCAGCTCGCTTTGTCCAGTGCGTCAGAGAAACTATCATGCTCAGCAGAGTTGCTCGGCAACAGCTGGTTTTAAAATTGTGGATAGGTTTTAGAATCTTCTCACTTTTACACAGGTGAAATACTATATTTTGTTAGAGTGATATTATAGCTTCAGGATTCAGTTATTTTCAACTGTGCTGTTGAAATAACCATGAAATAAGCTTAAGGAACATGAAAATATACTTTTATATATAAGCGCTGAAGAATTTAATTTCACATTCAAAATATTTGTTTAGTATTGTGTATTCATAAATCAGTATCATCCATAATACACAAAAGGACTATGGTTCACCTATTTTGAAATCTGGAAGTCTTGAAGATTCAATTATCAATTGAGTCTTTATAAAATGGAATAGACTTAGTTATTTTAGATACTTTCACAGTTCCTGTGATACTCCTTTACTACAGCTTTGACCATCCCCGAGGTATTCTTCTAAGAAGTGCAAATCTGAGTTTCGTTCAGGTGAGGAAGTGCAGTCCTCAGCCTCCAGACCTGAATTTGTAGACATGACCTTCTTATCTTCTCACCAGATCTTAGGATACCTAATACAAGGTTGATAATTGCCCTATGGCTCTCATAAAAACAATGAGAAGTTTATCTGTGATCAGCCAGTTTTCAAAAAATTTAGTGCTATTTATTTAAGGTTGAAAAAAAAGACACCATAGAAATGTATATCACAAAGCAATTTCTATGCAGTTATTTTACACTAGCAGCACATAGTGCAGGGAAAAAGAAATTATTTTTCCTCTAGTCCATTCTGTTAGCTTTCCCCACTTTTCCTCAGATATGGGCCGACCAGCTTCTGTGTGATACTTTTTAAATTGCAGCAAACTGTTTCCCCAGTCTGCGAGGACTGCTTTGTCTCCTTCACCTTCTCACAGTAACCTAGGATATCAAAGCTACATATTGCATTTGTAGCAGTGATACATTTTGGCAAAATCATACAATGTCTCTGAGTAAGGTTCAGAACAATAGTCTTCAGTGTTCATATTTGAAAAGTCTCACCTGCCAAAAGCATAAATAATGGCTTTTAAAGACTAGTGTCTGTGGCCAGGTTTTGGTAGCAGCAGGGGGGCTGAGGAGGAGGCTTCTTCAAGAAGATGCTGGAAATTTTCCCCATGTTCATCAGAGCCAATGCCAGCCAGCTCCAGGCTGGGCTTGCTGCTGACCAAGGCCAGGCCAATCAGCAGTTGAAGGAATGCCTCTGTGATAAGATATTTAAGAAGGAAGGGAAAAAAAA
>VXBA01002327.1:35082-68368 GCA_013399895.1 Serilophus lunatus | reverse complement strand
AAAAAAAAAAAAAGGAGTTTAGATGAAGATGGCTGCCAGAGATGAGCAGTGTGAGAATTGGTGAACAACAGTGCAGACACCAAGGTCAGTGGGGAAGGAGGGGGAGGAGATGCTCCTGGCGCCGGAGCTGAGATCCAGCTGCAGCCCATGGGGAAGACCATGGTGAAGCAGCTGTGCCCCTGCAGCCCATGGAGGACCACAGGAGTGCAGAGATCCACCTGTAGCCCGTGGAGGAGCCACATCAANGTGGAAAATAACCCATGTGGCAGTAGTGTCTGAAGATCTGCTGTCTATGGGATGAGGTCTCACCGAAGCAGTTCATCAGAAGGACTATATCCTGTGGGAGAGACTCTGGAGCAGTTTTTGAAGAGCTGTCTCCCATGGGAGGGATCCCATGGTAATGCAGTTGGAAGGACTCTTCTTACTAAGCATAGGCTGGAAAAAACCAGATGACTGTAACACACCTCTCCCACCCCTATCCCTCTCTCCCCAACACAACCCCCCCCCGCCCTCGCCCCCACAGGTTTCCCTGGACTGCTGGGGAAGAGGAGGTTGAATGTAAACGAGGAGGTGGGGAGGGGGGGAAGGTGTCTCTCTTAAGCTCTGATCTTGTTAGTAGTAAATTTAACTACTTAACTAAATTTAACTACTTAACTATTAGTTTAACTATTATCCCCATATGGAATCTGTTTTGCCTGTGATGGTGATTAGCAAAGAGTCCTTTATGGTCCTTATCTCAACTTGTGAAGCCTTTCGTTGTATTTTCTCTCCTCTGCTGTTTGGCAGAGGAGGATGAGAGAGTGACTGTAGCGAGCCCCTGGCATCCAGCCTGGGTTAAACCACTACAGGGACTTATAGCACTGAGAAGAGGAACAGGTTTTAGAGTTTATATTTGCTCAGAAAAATGGCAATGCACTTTTGTGCAAGGTGCACTAAAAAGACTGGACAGCATATTGTCCATGTTTACTTTTGTTAGATGGCAAGAATGGTAGGGAAATGACTATCTATCAGCATGTTCAGGTGTATCTTCCCCATTAATCCCCACGCGAAATGTTCTACATGGTTTGGTATGTTCCTGCCTTTCCTAAGTCCCTTAGAGCTCTACCAGATGTGCTGACCTACTAGTCAACAAAATGAATGCAGGACCTAAGTGCGTACATACTTCATTCAGAGAAAGTACTTTGGTCAAGACTGTGAGCTAGTCATCATTTGGGTTAACATGTGGCCCCAAAATATCACTTGTTATGACAGGTGGTAAAGGGGTAGCTTGAACATATCGCACTGTTTAAAACTGTGACAGAAATCTTCTGTAGTGAAACTGAAAAGTTTAACTTCACCTTTCAGAAAAAAAAAACAAAAACACAAAAACAAAAGACATTTATACCTTGCCTGCTGTAACAGCTAATAATAGTTTCTTGTCTGCTACTAGCTGACAAACCTGATTTGCAAGACAGCCTTTTTCACATGAATTTCCCTAAATCAGCTGCTCACCCTAAAAAGAAATTGTAATGGTTTTACTACTGTGGGGCAGCAGAAGGGAAATGACATGACAACTTTCCACTGCAAAAAGCCAGAACTGAGGAAGAGTCACAGTATTTTTAGAATCCAAAGATGAAGTGGAAAACATTTTTATTTTACCTGTATGCAGGTAATAGTTTTTTGCAGTTTTGGTCTGTATTATGCATACAACAGTCAGTTCTTAATCAGCTCATTCTTTTTGGGTTACTTGGTTTATCTAAATATTGGTCTTCTTTTCACTTCTTTTCTTCTGTAGTTTTACAGCATTCATATTAACACTACATTACTCTTAATCCCTATAAGGACAGTACAGGCTGGGGGTGGAATCCATTACTGTATCAGTGCTACCTTATCCTCCATTTATGTAAGTTTTCAACTGAATTTACCTATGTCAACGAGTAAATAAGGAATCTAATAACTTAATTTGTAAAGTGTTGTACCAGAATAAAGAATTTTTGTGCTTTTGTTTTGTTTTTTTCTGTTCCTTTTTCCTTTGTTCTGTTTTGGTTTTTTTTTCCTTTTGTGTTTTCTGTTCTGTTTCTTTTCTGTTTCTTGTAGTGAGATGAACAAGGATAGTTTGTTGCAGCACAGGATTAAACAAAAGAATGAAGTAATATAAAACTTCACACTTCTTCAACATACTTGATTACTGTTCAAAAAAAAAAATTAAACAATTATTAATGGTTGCCCAATTGATACACGTACACCACCTCAATTTTTTAGTAAAAGGAAGGTTGCAATACTAGTGATACTTTTACATTGTATTATAAAAATAAATATTATGACCGCTGTTTTTCTACCAAATGTCTATAGTTCAGTGCATGTATGAGAAACTGCCTCATCTTTACACTGCAGTGCTGTAGTTCAGCTGCTGATCAAACGGAAGTATTGTACCTCCCTTGCCATTTTTACAACACTTCTGCACCCTCAATGGGTTCAAGCTAACTTGAATAATTGTTTGTTTTTTTTTTTTTTTCAAAATAACTACTCATGTGTACTACAGCTGGCTTCTAGGAATAAGTGGCTCAGGCATGAGGCATGGTAAAAGAAAGGTAGTTTTCAGTAGCTGCTATGTAACAAACTATTATCTCACCACTGATTTGTTGCCTGAATCCCAATTCCCCAATTTGGATGCTTTATTTAGAGTTTAACTTATTATTGTTTTTATTTCTCCACAGAAACTGCCCCAGCCTCGTTCTGTGGTTCATGAAAAAGGGAAAAAACCTCAACCATCAGACAAATTCATCAGTTTCCAGACCCCTTAATGTTCAAGGAAGTGAATTTATAGAGGATGATAACATTATTTCTATGTCTTTGTAAGTGAATCCTAAGGAAAAGCTCCATTCCCAACTTTCTTCTCTCTACTTGAGAATACTAGTTTCTTACCTGATTTGTCTCTTCCTCTCCCTCTTCTCCCCAGCCTCTGACGTATTTTTTTCTCTTTTTATTTTTTTCTCTTTTTGATAACTTGGGTTTTTTTGCTAGACCCTTGCAAAACAGTACTCTTCACAGCAACATCAGGATTCTGTTGTTGTTTGTTGTATCTGCCAAAATATTATAAAAGTATCTTAGGAAGGATGATTAAAATGCAGATATCTACTTTAATAACTTTACTAAAATAAAGGTGTTGTTTTAGGTTTTGTGCCTGAAAAAGTTGCATCTTGTCAGTATGTACACTCCAAACTGAATCAAACCAAATGCCACAATATGCCTGTGTCTTTTCAGGATGCAATATCATCCATGCAGCTGAAGAGTATCTTCATTTGGTAGTCTGGAGCCTCAGCAGAGTTGGTGTGCGAAGCACAATTTCAGGTTTTATCCTCAAAGGCTGGGATTTTTGCATTGTGCCAGCCTTAATTTATTTGAGAACACTTTAGAATGTTTGCCCCAACAATTACCTTTGCTGTTGTGTCTTATTAGTCTACTTCTTTGCTGTAATTGTTCTCTGGTTGTTCTCTGCAGTTGCCTGGTAAACAGCACTAAGCTTACAGCTCCTCTCACATCCCTTTGCATCTGTTTCCTCAGAACCAGAAAGACACAACCAACTTATTGACAGTATTCTGCAAAATGCAATATTATTTTGAGACGTTAACAGATATGTAAAATCACATATATATTACACATAAGATATATATATATATATACATATATAGTAAATGAATACAAACCTCAAATACTAAGTCAATATAAAAAACATTAAAGTAATAGAAAAAAGAAGAAAATAAGGATAAAGACTTTGTGATATATTAGCAGTATTCTGACAAAAAAACCCCTGAAAATATGACCCATTTTTTGCAAGGTGGCTTCTAATGCAAAACCTGAGCTAAAGTTCTGTGTGTGTAAGAGATAAAATCTTTTTCTATCCAAAGCAAGTAATACGGACATATAATTCCCTCAGAATTTTAATGTGTATGAAATACCTTAGTCTCTTTGGAGTAACCATAGTCACACATAGTCATTTCAGAAAATGTTGTTGAAATTGCTTCAGTTATCATTCTTTGTGAAACATGACTTTCCTGTACAGGTCACCGAGAGTTCTTTAAGGTATTCTGGTTTTCAATATGACTTTATTCACAGTTGCTGTATGATTACATACCAAAAATACAATGGAGAAATTGTTTTCCTTTTATAAACTTTTACTCAATAGCAATAACAACAACAAAAGCCTGGGTAAATTTAGGATTTTTTTTAATTTTCTTGAATACTCTTATATAACTGATGTTTTCTCATGATTTCTCACTTCACATCCTCCATTCAACCTCCCCCTGATCATTTCTGCAATTCTCTTATTTGCTACACTGTGAAACAGAATGTGCTTATGCTTCCACATGGAAGGTGACTTTTTTCCCCCTTTTTCTCAGATAGCAGTAATCCATTGAAACAGGATATGATTATTATTCCACTGTGTTCACTCTAAGAGCCTTATGCAGAGACATAAAATGTGTACATAACATGGGACTAAAGGAGTTGGAGTTTTATAACACAAAAATTTGTTCATAATATAAATATATATATATATGTATGCTTTTATGCTATTAATGTTTTAATTTCACAATAATTTATATATATTTAAAATTTTCCACAGAAATTCTTCAATTTTTCTCAACAATGTAAAAATTTCTAAAGAATGAGTCTACATAGTACTCTTAACATCCCTTTGTACAATTTTGTGACTTCATAATTTCCTCTTTTATTTTTACCTTTTAATTCCTTATTACTTTTCTAACAGACTAGTTAGGTAATGATGCAATTTTACAGAATATCAAGAATATTATTGAAGATAAAAGATCATTATTTCTAAATGTGTTTTGGTTTACTGAAACATTGCAAATGATAATGAACTTCTTAATATTATTTTTGCATACTGTGTTTGAAATACACTGCAAAATATTATTAGTAAAGAGGCTGTCATTAGAATTTATGTTAAAAGAAATTAGTATCTTGGTGCATCTCAAAACAGTCTGAATAGTAGTAAAGCAGGAAAATGGACAGATTTGTGCTCTTACCAGTCACATAAAAAAAAAAAATCCTTAAAAAGTCCTGTAGCTGAGAAACACAGCTGAACAACATGTATTGCCTGCAGGTGGGAGGTGAAGGTCCAACTCCAGGTGCCGTTGTTGTGGCAAGTGGGTGCTGTGCTGACCTAGGAGTATTGATTTTTGATGGAATCCCATTCTGTTGGGTCAAAAAAAATTGTGTTTCTTAAGTGTCCTCAAACCTACATGCTGTCAATACTAGCATGAGAATTTCACTTAATCTGCTTGCGAGTTGCATATAGCTAGAATTGCAGGCTGCACCTCAAGTTGTAATAGTCAATAAAGTGTATAGAAAGACTAGATTTATAGCTAAGAACTCAAAAGTAAAGAGAAAACTGAAGGATCACTGATATTGGTACACTAGACAATAAAATAAAAAATAATTCATTTTTTTATTGGCTTTTTTCTTGTAGTTGTCCCTATAAACACATTATAGTCTTCTCAAAATTGAATAGTTATGTTTCCATATGAATTTATCTGTAACACCAGCTGATAGTAAATATTCAAGTTTTGGCTTATTTTTAACAGATACATATAATACAGTAATTGGGTGAATATAATTAATAAACCAGACTTTTAGGGCCAATAGAGCTTCATCATTGACTTTCCCTGAACACTTTCTTAAGATTTCTGTTGTTATAAATTCAGTCCCCAGAGTACACCTTGAAAATGAATGCAAAGCAAATCAGTTTATTGAATTTAAATTATATCTATGAGCAGTATTGCTCCTGTATCCAAATTAGACGCTTTCTTTTGTATGAAAATATTGCTGAACTCAGAAACATTGATATTAGGAGTAGATTATTATTATTTTTTCAAATGCAACAAATGAGACAAGACATGTTTGAGGCAGAAGAGTAACCCTGTTATGTCTAAGGATGTGGGATTTAAATTTCTTCAATTTCCTATTTGTTTTGTGGTGGGCTTTCCAGGATGGATGTTAGAATGTATAAATATGTAATACCTGAGTGTTGTTGTAAGAGATTTGCCACCTTAAAACTTTTTTCTTTTGTTTATGTTGTTATCTTTCAGATGAAGAACTGCAATACAGATGAGAGATATGACTATCTGAAGGTTAAAAAGACAAGAAAAAAAATTTCGTTGCATTGTTTCAGCTATTATAACCTCCCTTTCAAATATGAACATCATCTATCTCTTTCCTAGTTTGCTGAATTTTCAGTTTCATTAGATTTCTCAACAGTGGCAGAGACACGAAGAAGAGACAACAATTTGGGTTCTCATTCATGTATAAAACGTTCTGGAAGTACACAGATTTTCCTATGAGATACACAGAATCCTCAGAGCTGCTAGACAAACCAGATATAAGCACATTTTTGTCATTGGCTGAGAATGAGCCTATCTTTTTTCCTATCTCTCTTTTTCTCATAGCATAGTTTGAAAATGGCTACTAGATCCATGAAAGTTTCTCTATATTGGATAGCTTGTGATGCTTTCTGTATCTCAAATGGATAGTTTTCCATACTGGTAGCAGAAATTATTACTGGTATCAACTAATACAATAATGACTGAAGTTCTATTCATTGCATCTTCCATTATGTAAAAAGGTGCCATTCTTTCTCAGTTGATTTCAGAATTTTCCAGTTCCCCCAAAGCTTACAGAAATACAAATAGTACATGTACTCGATCCCTTAAGAGGACAAGTCTAGAAATTTTATTTTCTTTTTAATCTTTAAACTAATGAAGAGAACATTACTAAATCAAAATTTCACATTATGTGCCCCAGACTAATATTACACTGATATCTACTTAGAGTGGGCTATACATAAGCTAATAAATAAAGCTGTGCTTCTGCTATTTTCAAAATTAATTTTGAAGGAACACAAGACACACATTGCAATGCCAGGTGCAATATGCCAAGGTTAATAAACTTCCCAAATAGGGATTATATTTGTTATTCATTCCATGAAAGAGTGGAGCATATGCTCACATTTTCTATGAGCAGAGGACTGTTTCTCTACTATCTTTTGTTATATGTGTTGTAACATTTATCAGTTTCAACTGTGCAGGCAGCTTATTATGGAATTTCAAATTTATTAACTTCCTTTGCCATCCCCACCTCTCAAACACACAGGCTGCACGGGAACTCAGACCCATGGTCATTTGAAATATTTGCTTGAGAACAGTTTGTTTGATTAGACTTTTACTTGATTAACTTTTGACTAATATTTTATGAAGCACTTGATGGCCTGACTTTAGGATAAGTTGTATTCATGTACAAATGTCCTCTGTGACAGGGAAAGGAAGAGCTTCTTGAAATGAAAAAAAGCTAAATTTGCATTTCCAGGCAATCCACATTCTTTCTCCTGTCCTAAACAAATTTATTTGGTTCCCAGCCCCTATTTGGAAGAGGTCCTGTCAGAACTCTGAAGAGGTGCAGACTAAACTGCAGTGTTTGAAATTCATTATTTACTTGATCTTAAAACTTTTCTAGACACATATTCATGTAGGCAAGCAAGTGTTTATTGTTCTACTGAAACTTTTTTATAGTTATCAAATCTACAGGAAGAAAGTCCTTTATATTTCAGGTAGTATTTATTAGTGATTGATTTTGTGTGAAAAACTGGTTGACATTGGAGAAAGTATGTAGTCTATTCTCCAGCTTGATTTGTCTTTAAGATCTTTGAACTCTTAAAGTAGAGGTATATGTTTGTATGCTCTTTTCTGTATTGTCAATGGATTAATATTGGACATCAATATCCTTCCATTTTGCTCAGAAATTTGTATTAGGGAAGCTAATATAGCATTGTTAAATTGTTTTAGGTTTTATTGAAAATTAGCATTTCAGCATTTAAGAGAATATAATATTTTGAACCCTCTCAGTGTAACATGTAAAGCATCCTGATATGTTTTAAAATAACGATGGAAAAATTGACTTTCTAGGTTTTGTTCTGTAAATAAACTTGAACACTTTCTTTATGAGAACTGATTGATGCAAAACAGTTTTGGCAAATTTTGGTGCCCTGAATTGTGTTTGCCATTAACAAACATGATCGCACTTGAGAAAAAAAAAATGTATTATTGAAAAAGCAGTTATTCCCCAACAGTTGTACTTCCTGAATAACTGAATGAAATACAGTTATTTATCAATGGTAATTATATTTTTCTAAGTGTCCATCTAAGTATACATTGGAAAAGACAAAATTTGGTAGAATAGAGTAACGTGTTTGTCCTTATAGGCTTTGTACAGCTGGTTCTGGTTTTTTTTCCTTTGAACTGATGAAGCAATGAGTGAATTATATAACTCATAAAAAAGAGCTATGAAACCTTTTTTGCTACCCCAATGTGTATTCTACTTAAGCAACTTACTGAACAGAAGTGCATTTTAGAAATGGTTTGGGATTTCACTGTAGCTACTTTTCATATCCCTCTGGCTATGCTCATTTGTCTAAGAAACACTTATGGACTACTCAAAGAAAAAAATACATTAGAAAGAAGAAAATATCTGGAAATTGCTAACATTATTTTTCTACTGCAGTTCCATCTCTAAAAAAAAAAAAAAAAAAAAGCCACAGTTTTTTGGGTGATAGTTATGGATAGTTAGACTATAAGTAAATGTTATTTTCTATAAAAATAGGCTTTTGGTGTTCTTTTAATTTCATGTGGAGGACTGCAATACTGAACTTTATTGGGCCTCTGCTTGGGCCACTTGGAGCAATTATACTCCGCTTTCATAGAAGTCTACAAAAACATTGAAAGACTATTGTAAGAAACAAGTATTTCTTAAGGGGAATTTTTGTCTGTTTGTTCAGATTTCTTTTTCTGCTCCTTGCCTCCCTATGAAACAATATTCTGGAGTTGATTTGGTAGATAGAATGAAAGCAGAAATTTAGAGTAATATGTGTAATGTATGAAATTGATCAACTGTACTGTAGTAAATATAACTATTCTTGCTGAACTGTAAGCAATTAGCATGATGTTTCTTTCTTGAATATTTTTAATTGACAGCTTTATCATAGATGTTCTTTTAAGGAGGGAGGTATTTGAGAATAGGAGAAGCCTGACAGGNTTCTGGCAATAACTGATTATCAGAGATGAACACTAAGATATATACACATACAAGCTTAAGTGGGATCTGTACACTTTTGTTTGGAAGTGGGGATGAGAAGGACTCCATTCAGACACATTTTGAGATTAACCATATAAAAAATCTTGAAAGTTTAAAATCTTGTAGTACATACACTTTTATCAGTATTTCAGCCTTTCTACAGCCAGCCCAGTTGCTGAAGCCTTTCACTAGTAGGTGAAAAATTTTCCTGATTTTCTCTTTCTTTCTTTGCTTGCTCTTCCTTCCTTCCTTCCTTCCTTCCTTCCTTCCTTCCTTCCTTCCTTCCTTCCTTCCTTCCCTTTCTCCCTCTCTTTCTTGCCTTTTGTCATCTTTCTGCCTTTCTTTTATTTCCTTTAATAGTGCTGGATACACTGGATTGGGAGAAAAGGAAGGAAAAAACTCTATGGACTGAGAGGATAAGAGATTAGGATTTTATCAATGTTTTCAAATACAAATTTGCAGAAGTAGGCCTGTAGAAGTCATAAACTGATTGTCTATCTAGGTTTTATAGGAGTATAATTGCTTAATATAGTCAGAAAGGAAAAAGGTTGATCTTTTAAAACTTTTCTGTAGGCTCAGCAATAACAGTCAGTGTACTCAAAGGTAATAGAATTTTAAATGGAAAGTAAATACTAATACACTTGTTTGCCATGAAAGAGAGTGGCAAAGCACAGCCTCCAAGTTATTCATGTCTATAAAAATAAGATAAGGCCAAAGATCAAAAAGAAATTATGGTAGGGTTTTTTTTCAAATGTACTCGAGCATACTCAAAATGAGTTCCATGCTTTAAGCAGAACATGAAGAAATATCTTCTACTTTAGAGGAAGATGTCAACCAAAATCAGAATCATCACATCACAAAGGCACAGCACCAGCTGAAAGGATGATGCTCAGCTTTCCCTGGAGGGAGAGAGGAGACTCTTGAGTAATTCTTTCCAGGTAGAAGAAGATAAAGAAAACACACTTCATTCATTTCAGTAGTTAAAAGCAAACTCTAAAAACCAGCAGAATTTGAGTACAAGGCTACAATAACACCAGAACAACCTTTGCTGACAAACTACTCTACTGCATACAATGGAATGGCTATGAAATATTTCCAAATATCTCTTGAAAAAGATAAAACTCAAAGAAAAAGAGCAGAAATTACAAAGAAACGGTAAAAAAACAATGAAACACTAACACTGGACTTCTGAATGTGTTTAGGCAATTTTAGACAAACCAGCCTAATCCATTTATTTAAAGGTCTTTTTGTTTAATAACTTGGTGTTCCCTTTGTTACCTCCAATACACTCCAAGGACTAAAGGTAAATTGCTAATTCAGAGTGTGCTTGTAAGTCTCTGAGTATCACAGCATCCGGATCCTTTATCAGGCTCATGCCTGTATACGAATCATTTCCATTCACCTCCTTTTTATGTTTTTGTTTTGAAAGAAGTTTAGACAGTGTAAGAAAGCCTCAGTGTATGCTATCATCATTTCTGATCTTCACAAACAGAAAACTAAGATCCTGGAACCCATAACGAGATACATATGTGTGCATGGGTTCTCAGAGCTGTCGTAATGAGGTGAACATTCTTCAGGGTTGTTCTTGACAGAAGTAGCCATGATAAAAATATTAACAAACATATTTGTGAACAAATTCTCCTAATACATAGGAATCTTTAGGTTCTGTGTCAGCAATCTTGACAAGTGAGTTCTTGATTTCATAGGCTCCATTTGTCCTTACTGAAAAACTGAAATGAGCTTGAGACAAAAGTGAGGGGAAAATACATCTAGTTCTTACTGACCCCACCAGATAATGTGGCTCTTCTCTGCTTTGTCCCTTCCCTTGTCCGTACCACAACACAAGTCAGCTAGCTGTCAAGCTCTGTGCATACATCAATCTGTTCAGTCTTTTGTGAATCAGTTCAATTCTAGAGCAGCACGATGAAGTGCAACACAGAGTTGTCAGCTGCTGTATGACAGCAACACTTCTTTGTAATTGGAATATTATAACAAGTCTGCTGAGTTTTGGAGGATGCCTTTATGTTTGACAAGCAACTTAAGATTGCACATGAAAGGTAAATATCTTCCAGGAAATTTACATGTAAAATGCATCCAAATATTTATACTACTGACAATTTTGGTAACTGTTAACATTTTCAGTTCTTCTAATTAATCTCTATAAGTGCTTTAACAAATTTTCAAACAGCTCAGAGATGAATGAGTGTTTGGATAACATTAGTTGTAACAGCAAGAGAAATGCTTGCTTTATGCTTTTCAGTTTCTTTAATTAAACCATGGATTACTATGTTTTCCTACAATCCCATAACAAACTTTCTTAAAAAAAGAAAGACATAAATTATTTTATCAGTCTTTACACTTTTATTCCCTCAGTTCACTCTTTTTTGACTACATATTTCCCTCATAGCCAAATGCTTCATTCAAAGGCACTAAAGTGAACTATATACTACTACTTCCGTAAGTGTTAATTTGGAAGATGTCATGTGAAGGATTGTAGCTTTCAACCTTTAAGTTTCCTCTGAGCTATTTGATCTTAGTTTTTTTATTCTTTTCAGCGTTTTCAGTGCAAAGCTCTTTAAATGTTAAATTCCTTAGGAGAGGACGTTTCAAGGTATAAAAGTTCAACTCTCTCTCCCAAATGCCCGTGTCATTTACTGTCCTGAAGACTCTACTGTGCACCTTTTAAGGAGTGTTGTCCTGAAGCAGGACACGGCCCGGCAGGGTCCTCAATCTTGCCCGCCGGTATTTACAGACCCCCCGCCTCTGCCCTGCCTGCCGCCTGCTCTCGGACGGGGACAGCCCCGTCCCCCCGCAGTCCCACGGGCGGCTCTGCGGGGACGGGGCGGGCGGGGTGCGGTCCTCGCCCCCGGGCTGCCCCGCGCTGCGACTGGCAGTGACAAATACGGGACCTAACACTGACCATCTCATTAGCCAAAAGCAGGCCCATAGTTCACATTGAAATATTATTTGTTTTTATTGATTACAATTGTTCTCCATTTTAAATATTGCATTCTTTTTCCTGTTTTTTGTGCACTACTACAAATAAAATATGTGCAGTGTGCATAGGAATTCGTTCATTTTTTTCCAGACTATAGTCCGGCCCCCAAGAGTGTCTGAGGGACAGTGAACCGGCCCCCTGTTTAAAAAGTGTGAGGACCCCTGTAAAGGCTCCCTTCCCCATAAAGTCGCTTTTATCAAAGGAGTGATAGGCATGTCTCTTACTGACATTTCTGTGGTCAGTAGAAAGGCAAGAAAACCCTTGTTCCTGCATGAAAATTGTTTTGTGACCAGTGCTCCTGCCAGGTTGTGAAGGCAGGTTCAAGAACCTGTTCCAAGTTGCTGGGGGCATCCTGAGACCTCCTCCTCCTGCCCATGGCTTGGGACCCTGTGTCAGCTCTAGAGTCCATGAGCCCCTGCCCCAGTGCCACTGCAGCAGAGCCAGTGTTCAGGCAGGTGTGGGAAACTGGGACTGTGGCTCCTGGTGCCCCCTGACTGCTCTGCTACTGACTGGGGAAGTGGAAAAAGCCATGGCTTGGAGATTTTATCCTGGAGGGTTGCACGGCTCCTGGCCCAGGGGAACCCCTGGCCCCATTGCACCCTGAGAACTGCTTTCTATGGTAGAGCTCTCCCTTTTCTATTTTTTGAAGGCAATTACACTTCTTTGTTTGTTTTCTTTATCTTATTTTATCAGAAAATACCACAGCACTGAGCAGAGTAGGGGAATTTGTTTTCCCCACAGCAGAAAAGCTCTGCTCTCACCACTATTTTGCACTATGTCTACCAGACAGTCAATGAAAAAATAGTAATGCCAATATATATGATATAGGGATTCATTCTGAAGGATCACCAAAGTTCTCTAGAAATTACAGGCTGCTGTAATAACCATAACCCCTTGACTCTAATGTCTGCTCTATACCAAGCAGTGAAAGAGCCGCCTTTTATTTATCTGTACCTTTAGTCTACACTAAACATATTTGGATTATATTCCTCGTAAA
Source organism: Serilophus lunatus (assembly GCA_013399895.1). NCBI lineage: Eukaryota > Metazoa > Chordata > Aves > Passeriformes > Eurylaimidae > Serilophus > Serilophus lunatus. Next base: position 55,253 of record VXBA01002327.1, on the reverse strand, counting down.
AGGAGAAAATCCGTACCTACTTCAAGAAATTTAGTAATAAGTTATTGTGTGAGTAGTTGACTAGGGAAAAACAAGTCTGCTGCTCAGCATCGAGATGTTTCATATGGAGTTGAGTTTGAAAAAGTTACTCTTGCCCTTAAATCCAAAATACTCTGTGTCTTCAAAACAATTAATGCAGCTGAAGGAACAGATAAAGACACAAAGGCCCATTAGAAGACAGTTTTATATTAACTGAACATGAACAGCCTATTTTCTTTTCTGCTTAAACAAGCTCTTGCATCTGAACAACGAGATCAAAAGCCAACTGACGGAGTGCCAGTTCAACAGCTTTAGAGGGTTCTGCCATCTGTGAATGAGAGGCTGTCAGCGTTTTTAATCTCAGAGCACGGTCTGGGAAGGCAATACATCCCCTAATGGCAGCTACACTGAAATGACTTGTGGCTTCCTCTTCCTACAGCAAAGTGGGATTATGAATCCTAACAAGAGGCTATAAAGTATTTTATTATGTGATCATGAGTGTCACTTTCTATGAGGAACAGGGTGGTAATTTAGTGTGTTTAACTATCACTCAGTGAAATCACATGCAACAATGAGCTCTGAACTAACCTTAATTGAAATGAACTCAAAATACTCAGTGCTTTAGTGCAGACTGGTTTGTGTATCTGCACAGACTTGTTAAATATCTATGTTTAAACTCCATTCGGTCTGGACAGTAAACAAGCCTTGTTCCTGTTGATGCTCACAGTGCCATAGTTCCATAATCTTCTTGGAAGGGAAAAAAAGAAAAAAAGAAAAAGAGAAAAAGAAAAAGAAAAAGAAGAGGATGAAATCCAAGTATTGATGTCTACTTAAGGGGGTAAGAAATTAATAAAATATAAAAAAAATTAATATCCTCTTAAAGAAAAACCTGGAATTTTAGGTAGAAAACCACAAGTTACCTAAAGCAAATCCAAATGGACTCTCACATGTAGGAAAATCTATCTTAATTGAGAGTATATTTGAGTTCTGAGAACAAGATAAAAAATCAAAGCCATGACCTTATCACATAAGTAAGAGTTATCCTTTTACCTTTCTGTCAAGAAAACAAAAAATCTGGCTTTTCATTTGTTGAGAAATGGAACTACTTTTAGTACTTTTTGTGTATTTTTTTGTTAAAACTACCCCTCCCTTCTTCAAAACATGCAATGAGTTTTTTTCAATTAATCACTGGCTTTATGCAATATTTTTAGTCCTTTTGTGGTGGCTCTATGCTAGCTCTTCTGTTCATCAACCAGACAAGGATACATTACCAGGGATTAAGTAGGAATGTGGATGATTAAAAAATACTTCACCAGGTCTTAAGATTTTTCACAAATTATTTTGACGGGCTTTTTCAACAAATGCAGTGAAAAATATATTTTCTGTCTACTCCTGTTGAATTTGGCATCTACAAACCATAGTGGAAGAATTTTGATTGTGTATGTCTGTCTTAAATCTCTTTGCAATGTGATACGAAGAGTTAGACAATAACACTTTCCTAACTACTCTCAGTTCCCTCTCAGTTCTCCCAGGTATTTGCTGTAGCAACCTGTAGACTAGTTTGTTTTCAGCACTGCAGAAGATCATCTTTTGTTATATGCTGATAAACAAGCAAGCATAATAATAAAAGAAATGTGATAAGTTTAAATTCTGGGGGAGGAAGCATTGCCTTTACAAGTTTGAAAGCTGAAATATTTGGCCTCATGTGTGAAATGTAAATGCCTCTTTATTTCAAGCTTTGTTCCTCCTGAGAGGTCATTATGCCTATCAAGAAATCTTGGCTCACTCCTGATATGGATTAGTGCAGCAATGGGCATAGCATGATCGTGCTCAATAGGTCCTTGAGGGAATATTTACTTGAGCAGAAACCTTATCCTTCTATTTGAGATATAGAAAAATAAGTGTTTCCACTAATGATTCCACCTCTGGTTGAGACCTTAATTAGATGATCTGTGACACTGCAGATTTCCTACAAATCTGGCAAAAGAACTTGTTCCTCTCTGTCAGAACGTTTCATACATTTTAACTTAAATCATCTAGTAGCGAGATCCAAGAAAGTTATCTCAAAGTAGTAAATAGGATAATTTCCCTCATGAGTTGATCAGTCTGAACTGACAGCTCAATGGGCTGCTGACCAACAAAGAAAGAAAGAGGTATCTTTGACTCTTACCTCCTTGTCAGATGGTGGAGTTATCCAGGCTAGTCTTAGTGCTGGTCTTACTCATCTCAGTGGCACTAGGAACCTTTGTGCTTCCTATAGGAGAAGCATATATGAGAGTCCAACTCTGCTTTAGTACCATCTTTGCTAGCTACAGATTTTCTTTTAGTGTTCTTAACTGTCCACTTATTAGCAATGATCATTTCTCTGAGAACTGAAGTAGATTCTAGCAAGACCATTCTCTCTATTTCATTCCATGCCACAAGTTTCAAGAATCAAGTGCTGAAATCAGTCTATTTCTCTTTAAGCATCTCTCACTTCTTTCTTCTCAATCCCTTTTCCCCAGTATAGACCTGCAAGCCAAGAACAGACATCAGGAGAAGATCCTTATTTCCAGTTTAGATACAGCTGTAAGGTTGAAAAGGAAACACTGTGTTGCCATATATTTTCAATAGTGTCAGTGTCCCCATCAAAAACAGTTCACGGTCAGTCTTCTCTTTCCCCTAAACTTTTCTGAACAGATTTTATGGACAGAGTACTCTGCTCTTCTCTGTAGAATTTTATTGACCACGTCATTTTATTGACCATGGCTAGGCTTCACAAACAAAGATATGGGAAGGGCTCTACCCTCGCTTGCTGCAAACATGCTGATGGCTAAAAAGGCCGATGCGGGACGGGCAAGTCTGGTTGCAAAAGGCACAGTGGAAAGTCTCCTTAGGTGGTATTGGCAAGGCATGGTTCTTTCTACATTTCTTTTCTCCTCAAGACTGATTCTACGTGCATTGTCAAAGGAGGCAGCAGCATTATGGATGGTGTGTCTCCATGTCTCTTGACTGGAGGCCAGAGTGGATCACTGATGGCAGTCAATATGGCCAACACTGAGATATTGTTTCAGAGAGTCCTTGTATGTCCTCTTTGGGGCTCCTCTGTTGCGGCAGTCAGTGGTGAGTTCACCATAGAGCACAGTCTTAGGGAGGCGGTGGTCCTTCATCCTGGAGATGTGCCCTGCCCAGTGCAGCTGCATCCTCAGCAGCATGGCCTCACAACTGGTGACCCCTGCCTGTTCAAGGACAGTGACATTAGTCACGTAGTCAGTCCAGTGGATGTTTGGGATTGTACAGCGGCAGAGCTGATGGAAGCGTTTGAGGAGTCGCAGGTGGTGGCGGTAGACGACCCATGATTCAGACCCATATAAAAGAGTAGACAGTACAATGGCTCTGTAGACACTAATCTTCAGGTGTTTATTGCACCAAACTCTTTTTATAGAGTTTTCCAAAGGCTCTGTATGCCTTTGCTAACCTGTTGTCTATCTCTTTGTCAGTCTTACCATCCGAGGAAATGATACTTCCCAGATAGTTGAACTGCTGGACTGACTTAAGCTGTGACTTGCCTATGGTGACATGGGGATGATGGAAGGCTTCCTGAGGTGCAGGTTGGTAAAGAACTTCTGTCTTTTTCAAGCTGACTTCCAGCGCAAAAAGCTCAGCAGCCTCTGCAAAGCAGGTTGTTAAGTGCTGCAGAGCTGTTTCTGTGTGAACAACGAGGGCGGCATCATCAGCAAAAAGCAGCTGACAAACAAGGTGATGTAGGGTCGTGGTGTGGGCCTTCAGTTGCTTTAAGTTGAATAGGCTCCCATCGGTACGGTATCAGATGTTAATGTCGTCATCTTCATCGAGGTCTGCTGTGGTCCTTTGGAGCATCATGCTGAAGAAGACTGTGAATAGAGTTGATATAAGAATGCAACCTTGTTTCATACCATTAGTTATTGGGAAGGGCTCAGAGAGTGCAATTGACCATGTACACTGAGAATACAGACATGTATTCTTATGTCTCATGACTATATGTCATGAGAGCATGTCTCATGTCTCATAGTCATATTCTCATGACCGTGTACACTTTCAGACTTTTCCAAAGGGTTTCTAGAAGACAAACTGTGCTATTTGCAATTTATGTGTATGAATGCTCATCAAGCATTACTTCCATTGAATATCATTTGTTAGCTGGGATATCAGATCTTGTTAGAAAGCTCCTCTGTATAACCCATGACTGTTTTCTCACTGCTGTCAATCTCAAAATCACAATTAAGCAGACTTAAATATTTTAAATGATGTGTTTTTTTCTTTTATGAGTCTCCAGTTCTTTGTAAAGATTTAACAGATAGAATCTTGAGAAACATTTCTCCTATATTTTATCAGGTTCTATAAGAACATATTTTTTAAAGCATGTAACTTTGAATGTGCCTTGAAAAACAAATTCCAATATGAGGAACAGTCTACTTTAATTTGCTTCTATATGGCATTTTAAAGAATATAGAAAAAATAAAGACTATGAATTTGTATCACAAATCAAGCATATCATAAGAAGCAATCTATTTGTCACCTCTAAAAATGATAATTTAATAATAATTCTTATATCAAATCACTTCAGTCATTTTCCTTTGCTTCTTAATCTTGCACTTCAAAACTTCAGAATGCCACTGCTCTGATACCGCCCGCGCCGCTTCACTGTGCAAGAGCTCGGGGAAGCAGCAGGGGCCAGGACCCAGCCACCCTACTCCGCTCCACCACAGGGACGAGCCTGGCTCCCCTGCTGCAATCTAAGCTGTGCCGCGGTGGCATTGCAGAACGAGGGGGCTTCATGGGCGCTGGTGCAGGCACGGCTCTACATGCATCTAGTGGGGCCACCCGCGATCCTAGAGAGTGCCGATGGCAGCAGCGCAGGGTGGCCAAAGAGCGATCCCCAGGCTCCGCAAGATGTGGCAAGTGCTCGATCTGGAACTGGGCATCCCGTCCCCACACAGAGAGGAGGAGTCCGGGATGCCTGGCTAGTGTTCCCACTCCAGCCCAGAGTGCCTACACGCGGCAGGGGGAATGCAGCCCCCCCTCACCCACCAGTGCACCGGTGGCATGGGGCTTCACATTACCTCCACCACATCCCCTGGTCATTGCTCAGCCGCGGAGAATGGGCGGGAGAACCTCCGCAGATGCTGAGATAGGAGTCCAGCCACGGTATGTGAGGGGGAAACAGCCTAAGCCTCTTGGAGAATGGGTGGGAGAAGCTCTGCAGACACCTAGGCTTCAGCTTTCTTTCGTGCTTCATAAAATATATGGTTTCAAATGTTCGAACTGACAAACACCCCAAACTTCCCCTCTCCTCCCAGAAAAACTCAATATTAAATCCATTACATGGAGTAAATATATTTTTTCTTTATTGTGGACAGAGACTGGATAAACTGACTAGTGATATTAAAGTTTTTAAATAATTTTCGGATTTGATTGATGTATATATCCTCATCCTGAAGAACAGTCCAGAATAACAAAAATAGAAACATTTGTTTCATGGCCATTCTAAAAAATACACAATAAGTAGTTTCTAATCAATTCACATTGTTTCCTGGCTAGATGTACGCACAGGGGTTGCTTCTACTATCTACTCTGTTTCCAGGAATAGGTAGCGTGCTAGTATTAAATAAGCAACACACATACATACATGCAAGCAAATCCCTAAGAAAATTGATAGCCTGTTGCCTTAAAAAAATATAGGGCAGAGTCATATTATGTGTCTTCTTACAAAAAGGCAGAAATACCAAGCTTTTGGCTTTCCTTGAGGGTTGCTAGTGTATCTGTATAGTATGTATAGTCATTTTGATTTTGGCTAAATATTGCAGCAATTCCATTGGCTTTCATAGAAATCAGTCTTTGGAAAACGTTCAACATCAATAACTCATAATGTGCAGGTTCCCACATCATCGGCTCAAGCACATCCTTGCTCACAGCCATGGTGCAAGAGCTCTGTGCAGTCAGAGATTCCCAAATCTGACTCTTCAGGCTGTGTGACTCTAGCTCTGTGGCTGAAGAGCAGCATTATGTGGCTGTTTTACCCCAGGTCCTTTCAGAAATTTATTTCATTTGAAGAGCTAATAAGAAGAACTGTGCATTGTTGGTATTCAGCATTGCTGCGTTTGAGAACGTATATCACACGGGATAGAGAAGCACATTGCCCATATCAAACAAGCCAACTGTATTATTTCACCTACAGAGGAGAAAATGAGATTTGAATACTATCCCATCTCAATGAAGCTAGGCAGTTATGAAGCACAGGTCCACAGAAGACTCATCCTGTTTTTAGGAATGAAAGGAGAAATAGTGAAAACAGGAATTGCAATGCTAGACTGACAGCAGGCATGTGGAAGAAGAGAAAGGATCTCAGGAATCCTGGAAAAAAAATTGAAAAACAGGAATAAAGAAGCAAAGAAACAAACAAAAACTAAACCATGGGAACCCCAGGACTGTCTACAGCACACTGATAGCTAGTTAAGAGCACACAGATACTGAACTCTGGTGACTATTAATTCTGCCAAGAAACTGGGAGCAATCAGTGTAAGTAAATTAAACTGAAGGAAATAGATGCATGCTACAAATGATGCAATTTGTTCAAAAGTCTTTTGAAAAACATTAATGTAGATTTTCTGCTAGCGTAATTGTGCTTCACTGTATATTGATTATACAAGAGAAGAAATCTAAACTAAGGCTTCATGTTAATAATACCTTGTCAGGAAGCGCTAAATGTTGTTTCTTGGACTATTTATATTGGAAATTGAAGTACTGCTGCCATTTTTTATGCTTAGTTTCTTATTTTTCATTAAGAATTTGGAGTTGCAGTTACATATAATCTGTAAACATCATCTATGTTGCTGGTAGATTTTCCAAACAAAATTGTATATCATTGTCAAGATAAAGCCTTCACAGCCAAAGAAAGTTAAGTTCTGTAAAATTACAGAACTTACATGGTAAATTAAAATTATACTCCTTTACTTATGTCAAAGCAAGTAAAAAAACCTCAACAAAACAGTTCTGAAACAAGGTTTACCATTTACCTCTTCGAAATAATATCATATTTGCCTTTTTGAAGGAGGTTAGTTCTGTTGGATTACTCTGCTTTTATACTATATAGAGAGGAAAAGGAATGACTGAGCCTGGCTAGATTGTATTTAGAATCCAGAATTTTGTGAACAGTGGATGAATTGCAATCTTTAAACTGGTTAACAACCACTACATCTGTTCTCAACCAAGGTGCAAGATATGTATGTTGATTCCATCTGATGTTTAAGTGACAGAACACAAAGTCTGGTGTAAAACTTCTTTCACTAAAACAAGTCAGTGAGTTACTAAAATTCTTAGTCAAATGTCAGAAGACAAGATATTGGCCTAATAAGAAGCTATTGTGTTTTCAAGGAAATAAAATTATCTTTATTATAATGAAGATATATGGCCAGCCTATGATTTCAACAAGAAGAAACGGGGTTATTTGCAGAAAAAAATATCTAATTTTCTAGGGCATTTCCAAGGGGAAATCATCTTCAAAATTAATGCGTTCCACTAAGATGAAGCATCATGCTAAAAAAGTCTCTCTGACAGGAAAGATCTAAGAGATGATCTTGTTTGGGCAGAACAGCATCTGAATCTGAATGAAACATTTTCTGATCCAACAGTAAGCATGTGTAGAGAAAGCAAATTTTCTCCTTCATTTTCTCACTCATTTACAAAGGCATCAATAATGTATGCAACTAATAACAGTGCCACTGCAAAAAAAGTTATACACATGATTTCTTTAACTAAGATAAGCACTAACTTAAATTGACAATAGTCAAGACTTCCTTATCAAACACAATGGCAAATCCAGAAAGGGGTTATAAAACATCTTAAATACCAAGTTCTCCAGTATATTACTTCAGTCATTTCAAATGCTGCAGTGTAACCATAGTTCAGTTACAGAGGAGGAACTAATATTACAAGCTTCAAGAAGGTGTCTTCTAGTAAAAGACAATACCCAGGGAGACACTTTAGCATACAGTGGGAGATCAGAGTCACAACTTGAACTGTAAGGGCTGCCCTGACATATGCAAACTGTGCCTCTGTATCTCTGGGGCCCTTTAGTGAATGTGCTGACAGAGGTGAAAAAAATGGCAATGAAGTTCTGCTGCTTACCCCAATGCACTACACACATTCTGCATGTAACCATTAGAAACTTTTGGCAAATTATTGTTTGGTCTAGATTGGTGGGAGGGTTCTATATATGGCAAAAATATCGATCTGTCAAAAGCATTCTTCTGCCAATATCGCAAAGCAGACTGTTTCTTTTCTACTGGCACACATAAGATGAGGTAGATTCCTTGGTGAAATCATGAGGAATGTTTACCTGTGACTTAGGTTGGATATTAGGAGAAACTTTTCACAGAGAGAGTGATTTCCCATTGGAATGGGCTTCTCAAGGAGGTTGTGAAGTCACCATCCCTGAATGTGTTTAAGGGTAGGTTGGATGATGAATTTAGTGACATGTTTTAGATGGTTTAGACGGTTTAGATGTTAGATTGGTGTTGGATAGGTTGTAAGTTAGGTAAAAGGTTGGACTTGATGATCTCTATGGTCTTTTCCAACCTTGTTAGTTCTATGTGTACCTTAGTCAGGTGCTTTTAGGTACATTGTATGGAGGGGTTTTTTTTGCTTAAAATGAAAGCTTTTAAACATATGTGTGTGTAGATAGATAGATAGATAGATAGATAGATAGATAGATAGATAGATAGAGATATTCACAGAATCATAGAATCAAATCCAACTCTTAGCTCTGCACAGGATATCACTAAGAATCACACCATGCACCAGCTTTCCATACTAAAAAGGAGCCTTTTACCTTGTTTGTCCTTGTGCGTTAGACTAGTATATATAGTGCATTATAGACTATTATTTCCATGATAATTCTTTAAGGAGAGACAAGAGGATCCATGTGTACTAAGTGATAATTTATTACAAAGGAGAGAGCTATTTTGAATCTTCACGATATTAACAGAGTAGTTATTTGTAATTTTACAGACTGTACCTTTAAAAAGGATGATCTTGAGACCTCCACAGATTCTGGTCCAAAAAATAGTAACTTGTGGAAGGGGAGAAGAATTTAGACATGAAGGAAAATGTTTGGAAACTTGTAAGTTACAGGGAATGATCAACGACATTATTTCATTCCATACGGTTAAGAAGGTTTAGAGTTTGTACTCTCCTTTTATTCTGAGCATTACTCATCTAGAAGAAACTGAAATACCAGTCTTCTTGAACGAGATGTGTCCTGACTACTGAAACTCAAGCCCACATCAAGAGATGCAGCAAACTAGGACACAGTGATTCTTCTCCCTGCTGGAAATGAGGTCTATTGCCAAGCTACTTCAGAACAGCATGCTGAGGCTCATGAATGCACTAGGACATGCAGAGGAAGCGGATGACTGAGATGAGAGAAAAAAGATACATTATGCTGATGAAGGCTCTCTGGCAGAAAGGATTTATCAGATTTTAAATAATGCATAGGGTTACTCACAGAGAGGAAGCCTTGGGTTCCAGCTTGTCAGGAGAGAACAGCAAAACCTCTGAATGAAAGGCTTTCTGATCCAACAGGGAGCCTGTGTAGGATTAGGCTGGCAGGGTAAGGATATGACATAACAAAGATGCAGCAATAGAGTAAACTGGATAGAAAAATTAGCAGTAGGGGCTGTGAGAAAAATGAAAGTAGATCTAAATGAAACAGGGGTGAAAAGAAGGAAAATAGAAAAAAATAATTGAAAAGTTTAATTGTTGAGCCAGTCTTTTTAAGGACCTTGCAAACTGTAGACGGACTGATAGTTATCCATTGGAAAATACTATACCTATTAAGCCAGTTGTGGGAGAGGAAAACTTGGGGGGGGAGAAAAAAAGGCAGGAAGAAAGTGCTCCAGAAAACTTCCTTGTCTGACCATTTTGGAACCACTCTGGCAGTGTCACTCCCACCACCAGAGATTGTCACTGCTGCGACCAAAGCCCCTTTGCAGTGGGTGGATCCAGTGAGCCCTGTGTGACTCTCTATACACACTGCTCTTACACAGTCACACCTGGTTTCCTCACTGGTGTGACTCCAAGTTCCCATAGCACAGTCTGAGACCCTCTGGATCCTTAAAGCAGTCTCATTACAGTGCAATAACAGCATAACCAGCTTGAGCTAGTGATTCAGAGGAAGGACCCTGAGCAAAGGAATCCTTGAGTTTTTATACCCTCTCAGTCTAGGAGGCCAATGGTCTGGGGTCTCGCATCTGATCCATTGACTCCTGCTGCATCTCTGAGTGTTTGGTCACATGCCTGGGCCACAGGTCTCTGTACCCTTGGCTGTGCTAGTGCTTGACCTCAATTCCTACCTCTTGCCTGGAGCTGCTGCCATTTCCCTCCACCTTCTCAACCTGCAGCTTGCACTGCAGCTGCACACTTGGATTACTGCCACTAAAATGTATTCATCAATATTTGCTTCAACTTTACCAACAGCTTTAAATACTCAGTTCTGGCTTTATGTTTCAACTTCTACAGGTATTCCCCCGCGGTGCTGACAGCAGCATTCTGACAGCAGGCAAATTTTTAGGAGCAGAGGCACTGATCATAAAGTCATATGGTGTACCTCAGAATCCAGAAGCTTTCAAACCCATAAATAAAAAAAAGCCATGTGTTATAGGCTTGCCCTTTTCTGGAGCATCAATGTACTTCACTAAGATAATTTTCATCAAGATGCTCATACAAAGTAATACAAAACAAAAACACTCTAGTTGTAAGTAGTTTCAAACTGTTCATGTGAAAGAAAGCTGTCCAACAAAGGTTTTCCTAGTCCAAGGTCCATTGAAGTCAATGGCAGTCTGAAAGGGATTGTATAAACAACAACAACAACAACAAAAAGATATACAGGATTTTGATTTTTCACAAAGGTGCATTCTTTATGAATAAATAACTCCTTGTTTAAAAAGATATTTGGTTGTTAAGGTAACGCTAATTAAGTTGCAGGCACAGAAATAAGAGCATTTGGGTATTATGGAACTTAATTTTGGCTAGATTTTCAGGTTGGACATCAATTTATCGATATGTAGATTAACATGTAAACTACAAGCAAACATACATCATGACTCAGGACCACCAGTCCAACATCAGGGTTGAAGAAGTAAATCTTTTTTAGCATACTATACTGAGAAATTAGTAGATTTGGGTTGTTTCTTTTTTTCTTTTTGAACAAGATATAGGTATTGATGGATGATCAATGGCATATAAAAGAGTTATGCTGTTTCTGTTCAAAACATAAATGTTGCCCCAAATTTCATAAAATTTCTATCTGTTGTCGTTTTACTTTATCCAGAGCTTTTAAAATAAATATGTGCAACATTCTATCAACACTCTCAAATATTAGCAAATATTGAATAAATTTAACGTTAGAGTATTTCTGTTCATTCATAAGTCCAGCATTTAACTAATTTAGACACCTGGGGTTATATTTCTAAAGGAGTAATAAAACCAAATGTTTACTTTATTGCCTTTTAAAGATAGACAAAAAAACCCAAACAAACAAAAACAAACAAACAAAAAAAGAAAACGAATAAAATTTTACAGTGACAACTTTGTTATTGTACCACTAGGAAAAAGCATTAGAAATTTGCAAAAAGCATGAATTTAAAATGGTTACTACAGAGAATATAGTTTGACAAGTGAGGAAAACAAATTAAAAAACAAATATGTACTCAGAGACCAGCAGTGTGAAGGGTAATGTGTCAAGGTCGATACTGCTTTTTTCATTTTAGAACTCAAACTTATCATTTTAGTCCCAGTTTGGACACATGGCTCAGTTCCAAGAAAAATAATAAGGCCAAGTCCCTTGTAGGAGGTTTTAATATGATCACTAAAAAAACATCTCTGGCAAGCTGATAATATTTAGTTGAACTTTTCCAAAACACCGTTCATGAAGACCACTCTCAGACCCATAATCTCTCAGACTGCAAGGTCTTCCATCAGGTGCAAAACCCTTCATGTCACTCTGTCCAATAATATCTCATAGCTTTCTACAACATATCCTTTCCTAGATACTTCAGATAACAAGAGCAATATTTATAGGTTACACTCAAGGATATCATTATTATCATTCTCTTCTACCAACAACTGTACTTTCAATAATGAAAATGGCAACAGGCACAAAAACATGCCAATTTTTTATATGATGTCTTTGAGAGATTTTAAGTAGTTCTTACACTGCTGCCAGAACTCCAGACACACACCAGAATCTGTACTGGACAATGAATCCTTCCAACAGCCTTGTCACTAAATTCATCATTTGAAACAAGCTCTCCAGAGTCTGATGTGCACTGAATGAATTCAGGTTGTGCCTCAAGCCATAACTTAAGCTTGCCAAAGACCTCCACAACTACCACAAAAATTATCCTTGCAGTAGACCCATCAAAATCTTCAGATTCTTTAATTTCTTGAAGGATATTATTATATTTGTTCCTGTACTGTTACTGACAGTATGCGTGTGGGAATAAGCAACCATTATGCAGCAAAATAAAATCATACAGCGAATTAATAAAGGATGGATAACCAAGCTACCAGAAGGGGAAAAATATTTCCTAGAAAACAATTTCTTGATCATCCCAACTTCACAAAAAACTTACAAAGATGAACTGTGGAAACATATTCAAAACTTTATCAAACAACAAAAATCATCAATTCAATAAGAATACTGGTTCTACAGCATAAATAGTTCCCCCACCCACAAACAAACACACAAATATGCTCATGCACAACAGGCCACCAACCTGATTTTTAGCTGATGCTTTCTCCCTTTCTCTGACAGAGAGCTACCTTATCTCTCACCCTCCCTTGTGCATTTTCTTTCAGATGGTCTTGCTGATATAACATCTAATTAAATCTAAAAGAGTTTCTAAATATAAAATTGTACTTAAATTTTATTTATTATTAAATTTTGCTTTTTTTGACTTCAGACCTAAAAGATCTGAAAGCCCAAATGCTTGGTTTGTTTCATATATATATATATACCATCCACCTACAAATTTTGCCTGGTGAGAACAACTTCTTTCTTTTCTAAAATTTTTCAGTTTTAAATTATCCTTATCAAAACTAAAGACAGAACTTCTTGTAACTGCAAGTATACTGCTACCCATTCTTTATCTGATCTGTCTCAGTATGTTGTACCCTTTTTGTTGGTGTAAGCGCTGCATGAGATAAATGGCTGACAAACCACCCTTAAAATACTCTTGAAATATGAAAGGGGTTATCGTCATTATCTAAGCTGACTTCCTGCTATTATATGGCACAATGCATTCTACCCACATTTCTTCAATACAGGATGTTTTTGTTTGAGTTTTAATATATTTTTAGATGTCTGTCTTGTGATGAGTTTGATTTCTACTACATCTGACTGTGGCTACTTAAAAATTGGGCATGTAATCTAAATTTGTCATGAAGGCTCCTCCCTGGCCTCTGTGGGCTATACATGCACTAGTATTACAGGCTCCTCCAGAAGGTGAATCATCTCATTTCTGAAATAAGTGTCTAAGATAGGTGACACAGATCGCTACCATCTCCCTTGAAAACTTATGTGAGTCATGGTTTACAGCCTCACTTTACAAATACTTCAGTGTACTAGGGGTCTGAATATTATAGTGCCAGAATTCATGAACTTTATGTCACATCTTTAAAACTGTTAACCGTTTTTAAAACTTTCTAATATTTTATTGAGATTATATTTCTATGTAATATGTTGTTAATACAGTTGTTTTTCTTTTGACTGGCTCCAAAGATTTTTATGCTCAGAGGTGAGATGAGCAGTCTCATTTCAATGTCTGAAAACTCAATTGTTTTCAACTAAGTTCATATATTCAATAAAGTAATTAGTTTTCTTCATTATGGACACTTACCTGATGGATATAGTCATGAATTTATCCTTTTAAAGCCTTTAGAAATCTTTGTACAACCTTCAGTAAATTACAACATTTTAAAAAAAGCGAATTAAAAAAGTGCTAGTCCCTTTATTAAAAAATAGCTTTATTCTGGCTATTTTCCAGTCCTTGCAGACCCTATTCAATCAGTGGGAGTTTATCAAACTGTTTTTATGGCACTTCATCCTCCCCAGAAGTATGCTGTGGGCTCCTTATCAATTAGGTGCTTCTAACATTTTGAACAATAATTCCTTGTCTACTCTGTAGACTTCTTACTTCCTCATTCCATAAAAATTATATTGGCAAATATCCATTTTACTGATTTGTTAGACTAGAAGACGAATAATTGTTTAACTCCTGATACGGGTCACATTTTTTATCATTCTCAATAAATGAGCTGCATAAGGTATTAAACAGTCTACTTTTCTACACTAGGGAATAATTTCTATTTTATTAAAGATATTGACTTAAACCCATTTTAATAATGACTACCCTCCTAAACATGATGGAACAAGAAATAGTCTCAGTTATACAATCAATTCAGCTGCACAGAAATGTTCGTATACAGAAGGATTAAACAGAAAAGGTGATCAATTTTCTGCAGTAGAAGTCTTGGTTTCATCCATTCAAAATTTCAACTCTACGCTGGAAATTCAGGACAAATATTGCAGTGAATGGTGCAAGAAAGCTTAATAGACATTGTTCATCCATTATCAGTCTGTAATTGTTTCCCTTTAGATTTTATAGTCATTCCACATTTTTGTCTATTCTTTGCTTTAAAGGTATTGTGGAGAGCAAATGGAGCCACAAGGCACAGGTCTGCCACAGGCAGACCAAAATCCCTGGGCTCAGCATTTTGGCACACCACCTTAGCAGATCAAAGTGGTTTTTTTATGTCTCCTTGTGTTTTGTACGAAAATGAATTTTGTTACAAGTGTGTAATTAATGTTTGCAACATATGCAGAAAGGACCTACATATAGTTCTGTACAGAACTTTTTATTAAAGTTGTGGGAAGTGTTACATATTTATTATTTAACTATTTATCTGGATGCCATACATACCTTTCTTTTTACGAATAAAATAAACAACAGATTTTTTTTTTGTCTTATTACTTTCCAGCTAAAGACATTTAGCTAAACACTATAGCTGCCAAGTCCACGGGCTTACACACCTTTAACTATCTCTGTTCTTTTCTGCCTCTCACTCTAGTGCAGAAGTGTCGTTCATTTAACCTGAGGGCATTGTTCCCACTCTTCTTTATTGGCTCAAGCTCAAGTATGCAGTCAAGGTCTTTCTTTTTATTCCCTTCCTTTCTTTGACTGTAGCATAGGTACAACAAGGTGGTATGGAGTAACTTCAAAGAATGGTCTGAACTGAAGAGCAGACGAATTTTTTCCTTATATAACATATTAGGAAGGTACACAGATTTTTCATGTTCTCTCTGTACTTTCCCCATTAGATGGAAACAACCCACATAGGACCAAGGAGCAGGGCAGTGTATTTGTTTCACCTGGTTTCAGCTGGGCCAGTGTTCATACTTAGTGCTGTGTTTCTGGGATTTAGTAAAAGAATGATGATGATAGCACACTGATGGCTAATGCTGAGTAGTATCTTAGATCAAGAAATTTTCAGTGTCTTATGCTCTGCAAGTGAGGAAATGCACAAAAAGCTGGGAGCAAGCACAGCTGGGACAACTGACTTGAACTGGCCAAAGGGATATACCATACCACAGAATGTCATGCTCAGTGTATAAACTATGGGAGTTACCCAGAAGCAAGCTAATTGCTACTCAGGGATAGACTGGATATCAGTCAGTGTTTACTCTCTCTCCAAATATTATTGTTATTGTTAATTGTTCTATTGGCCCACTTTTCTTTCTGATTCCCCTCCCCACCACGAGGGATGGGGTGTCTCTCTGAGCAAGTGGTTGTGTGGTACTCAGATGGAATTAAACCATGACTGGTAATCTTGACAAATTTTTGTGTTGTAGCTACATTTTGATTCTACATGTGAAAACTTCTGAGCACTCCTTTCATCTACACAAGAAAAAAAAAACAAAATCAAATCTAATCGTAATTTGCATATGTAATGCCTATGCAAGTTTACACATAGATTTCAAGAAAACACTGCTGAATGGGTAATAAGTACATAACTAGATATTATTATGAAATGATTGTACAAGTGGCAACAAAGCATGGTGATTATTTTTACCCGAACTGGTTGATACTGCTTAAATGCTAATGATGGCAATGTGACTGATTCAGATTCATTGATTTTGCAGGTACTAGGCATGGAAGCTCTTGCCCTGTACAGGAGAATGAATAGGACCCAAAACACAATTAACCATGAATATAGGCAGCTTTATTTCAACAGCTCTCAGAGCAGGAGCATGCACAGAGTTCACCTTTGACACTGAGGCTGCCTTTGGATCAGCAGGCATTGCTCTGGCAGAAAGCAGTTGTGGTCCACTGCAACCTGTGCTAGCTTCCTGTTCATCCTACCTCTTGAGCCAGGAGAGCAGGGGGAAGGGGAAGACAAGGGGAATAGCAACATAGAATCATAGAACAGAATGGTTTGGATTGGAAGGGACTTAAAAATCGTCTATTTCCAAGCCTGCTGCCCTAGGCAGGGATAACCTGCACTAGGCTGCCTTGTTCAAAGACTCATCTAGCATCACCTTAAGTATTGCCAGGGATGAGACATTCACAGCTGCTCTGGGTAGTGTCTCACCACATTCACAGTAAAGAACTTATTCCTAATATATTTTCTTTACCCTCTTTCAGTATAAAGCCTTGTTCTATCATTACTTAACCTGGCAAAAAAATCCCTCTCCAATTTTCCTGTAGGCCCTCTTACTTGCAGGATGAAGGAGTGGAGGCCTTGCATCAGGCAGCAGGCATAGATGGCATTAAATACTCCAGCCTTTTCCTCACTATTTGTCACCATATTTCACCCCATATCCAATAAAAAATGGAAATAGCTTTTAGCACTCCTTTTGTTACTGATGTATTTATAGATACAGTTTTTACTGTATTTTATGCAAGTAGTAAGATTAAGTTCTTGTTGGGTCCTTCTAGTTTTCTTCCCACATAACCTCATGACATCCTTGTAGTTCTCAGGAGCTGTCTTCTCTTTCTTCCAAACTCTCTTTTTTCTGAGTTTCATGCAAAGCTCTCTATTCAGCCAGGTTGATCATCCCTGTTGGTTTGTCTTTCAGCAAATGGGGATAACCTGCTTTTGTAGCTTTAAGATTTTCTTACTGAAGAATGTCCAACTTTTCTGAACTCCCTAGTCTTTCAGAACTGTTTCCCAAGGGACTCTGTCAACCAGTCTCCTAAATAGGCCAAAGTCTGCCCTCTGGAAGTCCAAGGCAGCCATTTTGCTGACCCTCCTCCTTACTCCTCTAAGAATTGAAAACTCTATCATTACATGATTACTGTGCCCAAGACATCCTCCAGCCATCACATCACCTACCTTCTTTCTCTGTTCACAAAAAGCGGGTCCACCCTTCTCTGGTTGGTTCATTTACCAGCTGTGTCAGGAATTTTTCTTCCACACACTCCAGGAACCTCCTAGACTGTTTCCACTCTGCTGTGTTGCATGTTCAGCAGACATCTGGTACAACGAATGTCCCCATGAGAGCCAGGCCTGGTGATTTGGATACTTCTCCCAGCTGCTTTTAGAATACTTCATCTGCTTCTTCATCCTGGTTGGGTGGTCTGTAACAAACTTCCTCCAGGACATCTGCCCTGATGACCTTCACTCTGATTGGTACCCACAAGCACTCAACTTTATCATCAACACCATTATGCTTTAGACAATCAAAACCCTCCCTAACATACAGGCCAACCCCACTGCCTGTCCTTCCTTACCTACTTCTTCTGAAGAGTTAGTAGCTCTGAAGAGTCTGTAGCAGCTCTCAAGTTTCACAAGCATTTCACCATGTCTCTGTGATGGCAACTGCCATAGTTTTCCTGCTGAACAATGGCTTCCAGCTCCTCCTATTTGTTGCCTGTGATGCATGCATTGGAGTAGATGCATTTGTTTTGCACACTCTAGAGTCCCAGCAGTTGGACATCTAAGAATGTCCACATAAGCCTGCCTTCTCATCCCCATGCATCCTGAGGAAAAACTGAAGGGGTGTAACTTACAGGTACAAGAGTTGAAGGTGGTAAGCTATAGTCAAATTGGTAGTAGGTACTTTTATATGTAATACATTCAACTCAAATATCTGCAAAAGAGCACTGATGTAAAAAAAGTAAGAAATTAAATAAACTCAAAATCATCAGTAGGTCTCACTATGCAAAGGGAACTCTAGCTTTATTTATTCCATGAGTATAGATATATTGATCTTGTTCAAAGCCAGAACTCACTATAGTGGATCAAGGTGAATGTTTTAATTATCAGCTGGGGGCTCTTCCTCTAATTAGGCTTTCCTCCATATTGAGTTCTTATACCAGCTGTCCTGGTTTGGATGCTAGGGGACACATCAACAGTGAAGAAACTTAATAGAAAAGGCAACAGCAAAACAGTTTATTATGTAAGGGGTCTATGAACTATGGAACCCCACTAAGGCACTAACCCAATACGCAAACAACAACCCAACAATATTATGCAAGGGAAAAACTAAACTGCTCCTCCAAGCTGGCTGGTGAGCTAAGGAGTAAGGGAAGGTCCTGGTCCCGGTCTAGGAGCTTCTGAAAAAGAAGTGCAATGAAAGGAACCCCAGTGGGAACCCAAAGAAAGAAGATATCACAACTCCTGTCATCGCATGATTCCTTTGCCGGCACTACCTGAGCATCCGTGATGCCGCACTGCTTCCCGTGTCAAGGGAGACGAGGAAAAGTGAGCCATGATGACGCCATGTGGTCGAGGACCAAGGAGGAGTGGAGCCATGCTTCTCTCGGCACAGAAGGAAGCCGAAAGAGAGGGAGGACTTCCATGCTTCTGGCTTTTATGGGCTGCTTGTTCTCGCATTTTCTCTGGGCAGCCTCCTGGGCATGCTGCTTCCCCATTGGACAGCAGCACAAGGGTGTCACCCCTCCCAACAAGATCCTGCCATGCGGCCAATGTGGCGTTTCCTGCCAAAATGCCCATGTGGCTGCTCTTGCCGAGAGGAGAGGGGCAGCTGCTGCTGCCCTGCTAGGGCTGCAGGTGCCCGGGGCCCAAGTGCATTGCCTGTGAGCTGCATCCACTCTGCATGGCGGTGCTGGCCTAAACTGTACACATGGAACGGTATATCTGACCTTGTTTTCTAATAATATGATCAAAGGGAAAATTAGCAGAGGTGAGCAAAACTCAAATGCTTTGTAGAGCCTGCCTACTTTTGACAGTAGTCTCCTGCCCTCCTGCTTTCAGATGAAAAGCAGGTACAAGAGCAATAATTGATAAGCTTGGTTTTGAAGCATTCAGCAGTGATCAACAGATCAGGTTTAATTAAACACATATAAAGTAGAGAGAGCAGTGAAAGAGGCTTGAATTTTTCAGTTATACCTCTTACCAAAATACATATAAATCAGCATAGTAGGGTTTGCGTGTGTGTATCTGCATATTTTGATATTGAAGATAAAATTCAATAAAGTAATGGAAATAAAACTGCAGTAGATGTTGTTTAATTTCTAAGAAAATAAGGCGACTTTTGTCTCAAAATTTTCAGAACAGGAGGTAGGAGAAGGAGTAATAAATTTTACCACTTGGTGTGTTTACATTGACGTGCTGTATTTTATTAACAAAGACAATGGGAACAGCAGCAAGTAAAATTCCCAAACTTGTTTTAAAAGTTAATATCTCTAAAAGATTTACTGGAGTTCACTTGTCTGCATTCAGATTTATTTTTAGACTGATCAATTCTATCTACTTTTAATAAAACTTACTGCCTGTATTTTATTTATATTAGCTAAATAGACCAAGACTTGCTGTTACTTTTTTTTTTTTTTATTCTTAAATCTTAGTAGGAAAGAATACAGATATACTGATACCATAAGGCAATCTCTCATGCAGAGCTTCAAAGTGACAAATTGCAGGTGGAGCCCCATGCAAATTTGACCATGAGAAAGGCAAATGAAATTCAAATGAAAATGAAGTTGTTGAAGAAACTGATAAAACCAAAAGGAACTTGAATCCAAGTCTTTAGAAGGGGCTGAAGTGGTGTGCCCTACACTAATGCACATAGTTCATGTTGAGTATAGCACAGTTTGTCTTTTATTTCTTTTTTT
>VXBA01002327.1:1496-35077 GCA_013399895.1 Serilophus lunatus | reverse complement strand
GTTTTTTTTTTATTTTTTTTTTTTTTTTTTTTTTTGTCTTATTAAATATAGCTTTTTAGATTAACTGGACTTTGAACTACTGAAAAGTAGATGTCTTTTGAAATGTCAAGATAATTTTACAGTAATATAGAATGAAAAAGGATTCTCACTATAACTTCCTATTGCTAAGGTTCTACTCATGTAATTATATGCAGATGTTTTTATGCTTACTTAATAATTAGTCTTCATCAGCATACAAAGGGAAAATCATCACTTGACTCTCACCTGCCACAAATAAGGCACACGGTATTTTCCTCCTGTGCCAGTCAGTACATTAACACATGAACTTTACCTTTTTTTTAACT
This sequence comes from Serilophus lunatus, assembly GCA_013399895.1. NCBI lineage: Eukaryota > Metazoa > Chordata > Aves > Passeriformes > Eurylaimidae > Serilophus > Serilophus lunatus. Next base: position 34,733 of record VXBA01002327.1, on the reverse strand, counting down.
TTAGATGAGTGAAAGACTCTTCAGTAAAAAAGTACGCTTGCTCTGCATACCTAATATTTGATTTCTTACATACTAGCTGGTACAATCTTAGGAAATGTTTAAAAATCTGCAATTTATAAAGGAAAGTCTAGTATACAACAAAAATTAAAAAGGAAAAAAAAAGAAAAACTGTAACTCATTGGAAGACTGTTCCCTCCTCTGTGTGATTGCCAAATTTCAGCTCTTGGTTGCACATATTTTAGGTTGCTAACTTTTTCAACCCCCAGCAACAAGTTTTATGTCATATTTCCTGCTGTCTTCTGTAAAGGCAAATCTTTCTACAGGACAAACTACAGCCTACTAATCAACTTAATCTCTTCTGCTTTCACCTGCTTCTCTGCTGATCCAAGCTTCTGTGACTGAAAATATGGCCTCATTATTGTTTTCGATTCAGATATAGTATTTCCCTCTGGTTTAGAATTCTTGAGTGGGAAAACATAAAAAAGATATCATAACAAGGCACTTTTTTCTGCCTAATTCAAAGCTACAGAATCTACTTGTAAAACACATGGGTTGTTATGCTGTAGACATCCCAATATTTACTCACAGAAAATTGTTTGCTAGAATGGGTAAATATGGAAGAATTAAGTTCTTTGAAAAGGGATGAGTTTGCTTAAAATTTTGAGGTGATAAATTGCAGGAATATGTCCCACTCTAGGTCGTCAGATCTGTTGACCTTAATGTCTTCTTAGATGGTTTCCTGTTTCTATTTAACTTTGATTTTTGTCCTGAAGAAAAGAGATATTACATATGCCACTGCGTGTGTTGAATGTTTCCTTGGTGCCATTCTATGGTATTTGCAGCCCTCTTTGACATTATCAAATGGATTGACATTTCAAATATTTGCAGTGCTCAGCAGGTGCTAATTCAGTGAAGGTGAACCATGAGTTGCTCACATAGTGGCACAGCAAGTGATGTGTGTCTATTTAATCACAGCTGCCGAAATGAGATCAAAAGGCACTGTGTTGTTAAACCCTTAAAGCTGCTGTCACAGCAGAGAAACCAGGAGGGGCCTACCACAGGAAACAGAGTAAAGAAGAATCTTGGACTTGCTGCAAATGCAATTCTGCTGTTGACTATATTTCAGTGGAGTAGACTAAAGGGGGACATTCAGGAGAGTGGCTGTGCAGATGAGCTGTACCTTGCAAAAACTCTCCCATATATATTTGTCCAGCGCTAGGAGTACCAAGACACATTTCTTTAAATGAATTTGTGATTCATTCTTCTGTAGGTAAATGATGGTTTTAACTTCACTTTCAGTATTATCTAATTTTATTACAACAGTACTTTTTCAGCTTTTATTTGGTATTCTGAACCATGACAAGTCATCTTGCAACACAAGAGTTCAGTCACAGAAGATACTTATTTGCTCTGGACCAAGATCTTTCTGGCTGATTTTCTTTTACCTGCTGAGAGCACGTGTTAATCGTACAGCTGCACTTCACAGTTTCTAGCCAGGAGAGGGCAATAGCATCCACCGGCTGCTGTGCAGAAGCAGGAGAATGCTTAGAATAGTTGGGGTAGATGATGGCACAGAGGGTGGGGAAAGAGCCGATAAGGCAGCAAGTGTTACAGATGATGCATAGTAAGTGTGACAGCTCTTAGTTCCATTTAAATATTTTGTCAGGACTCGGTTACTCCTTCAAGCTCTATCTTCACTGTTGCTTATTTAATATACTGCCACATGTTAATAGTTGTGTTAGCGCTGGCAAACAAAAGCTCCACAGAGCCCTCTGCTGAATTGCATTATTTCAAATGATCATGTTCCTTAACCTTTGCTGGAACAAGTAGGGATAATGATACAGACAATGAGGTAAGCCTTTCTATTTATCTAAAGCCAAGTCACCTTGCTCTTAAGATCAAATACCGAAAGAAAAAAAAATTACAATGAAGCACCTATGACTTATGACTCCACACTGGTTATTGGACCCACTACAACAGGCTGCACAATATTTTATGATCTGAATTACAAGGAAGATCAGAAGACATGATCTAATAGTCCCTTCTGGCTTTAAAATATTGGAATCACAATCTAAACTAGACTGCAATGGAACTAATTCTCTGTGCTTGCATAAACTAAATGCACTGAATATTTTCAGGTTCCAGGACCATAAATGTTCAGAAACTCTCATTTCGTTCTTCACACCAGGTGCATTGCCTTTATCTCCCTGAGAAGTGATTCCAAAGTTGTATCCCTGACAGGTTTTTAAAACTTCCTTTCTCCCTACCCTTCCCATGCAAAGCCTTCCCATTATTCAGTTATACTCTGCCCTCAGTTGTGAAACATAAGACATTGTCAGTCTGAGTGGTTTATTTGACAACCACTGTGGCAGGATTTTCCTTCTTCTACAATGACAGGATACACATGAAACTTTGAAGAACTTTCTTCTTTTTTTTTCAGTTAATTATAAATTACTTCTTCATCACCTACCCCCATACAAGATGCTGGATTCAGAGACTTGGAGTTATACAATACAAAGTGTTTTCTGATTTTTTTTTTTATTCACTCCAATTATCAATAATGAAGGCTAGACCATACTATGAAATATCCAGCACCATTTTGGAGTGGAAAACCCGTGTGTTTGCCTATCCCGATGATGCTCAAGAATTTCACAGAGCTTTTACCTTTTGTTACTATTTTTCATAGAAAATTGTCTCACTGAGAATTTTTCTACTGGAAGGATCTAGTGTTTTCTGTCTCTTATTCCTGGAAAACCTGGTTGTACATGTACAACTAACTACTTTATTATTTTTTATCATTTTTTCTGGGATGTTTCTGTATCTTTTTTTTCTCCACTGACAAACACCAAAACAATGCACTAGTATTCATTGTAAAATTAAATGAAGCATGTGTTAGAGCACCTGAGAGCACCTGAAAATAATTGAAATGAACTGTAAACTCTCATTGCTTGCACTAAGGTTTGTTTTTCATAAGGAATATTACTGGGGTATTTGATGTCAATGTTTTTGATTTCTCTTGAGGTAGGCTGTCAGAAGACTGGCAAACAAGACACTAGAATAGAACACAACAAAAATGGAAATTATTTGTTACACCATAACTGAGGATAAGCTAGTAAAGGGGCAGGAATAAGAGTGAAGCTGAGGAAGAGACATTGCTTACATCTTTACATGGGAGGAGACTGAGCCCTCCACTCTCTGCCTTTTCAGCTGCTGCCTTATGAATTAATAAAGAGACACCTCATGAATATATATATATAAGGTATTTTCATTAATAATTAGTAAGGCCATCAGTCAAGCAGCTGCACATTCAACACAGGAAATTGAGGTTAGGCTTGTTCTGCTCGCTTTTTGAATTACAACTGGAGTCTCAAGGTGGAAGGGTGGGGAAAGAGAAGGTAAAATGTTTATCAGGGAAGTGATGGAGAGAAATGAGACATTCCCACATCTTCAGAAAGTAGCTGAGAAAGAGTGTTTAAAATAAAGTATCTTGACAAATGTGAGGGATGGGGAATTGGAAGCCAAGACAAAGTGAAAGTGATGTCTCATATGGTTTGTCATACTGTACATCTTTGAGGTGATATAAAATGACCAGTGGTGGAAAGCTACTCTGATCCTCTGATAGTAGGAATGCTTTGTACTAGCTATACCTCGAAGAACTGTTGAGAATGTGGAAGATCATTCGTTTCTTTTTAACAAAGGATACATCAGGCATTTTCCCTAAGTACATTTACTTAGTTGGAATTTTGCTTTAAAAAAAAAAATCACAGAAGACTAGAGTGTTGAAAAAAGTACAACCCAGTCCAAACACATCTCTTCTCTAAAAACGAATTCTGTGGGTAAATCTATAGATAAAATAATCTCTTGTTTTTTAGAGAAAAGTAAAAGATGATTATAGTTACAAGTCTCCCTGTGAAACAACGGTCCACCGAAATATGAAAGCTTATTGGAATTAATATATCGTACAACTCATACATATAATTACTTTCAATACTGTTATCTGGCTTCTCACACTCCTCAGTTCTCAGAAACACAGATTAATAAAAGTTGTAGATGAGTTTAAAATACTTTATCTTTCTTTGAATATCTGGCTCTTCTTTTTCATGGAATCACCTTCTGAATTTTCTCTGTTGATTTACAGGTTGCAATGTCATGTATCATAAAATTGTATCGTTTTACTACTTTGTACATGTCACAATCGGGACTAAGTGGCGGTACATACAATAATACAGGGGTTGACATTCTAATAAGGTGGATTAAGGCCATACCTCATGTAAAGTATTGAAAGTTAACTGCCAAGTGAAGAAATGTGGATTGAAAGTAAAATAATATAAAGCACAAAAAATAAGATGTTTTCAAGTCCACTTCAGAGTTTGAATTGCAGCAGTATGTAACCTAGAGTTTTGAATCTGTCTGGGATTGAAACTTCTACTCAGCAGAGCTTTCTAACTACAAAGGTAATTAATTATTGAAGCAAGCTGACTATTGAAATAGGAATCTTATGTGTTTTGCAATATTTTAGAGACTTCGAAAAGAAATGATCTGAAAGTTTCTGGACTCAGTTACTTCTGTTCAATGTAATTATATCTGTTTGAAATTCAGAATTAGAATTTAAAAGAAGTTGGATGATCTCTTCTTCTTCTCTGGCCTTCAAAATCCGAGTATTCAACAACGTTGCATTAAATAATTTTGACATATACATGCACTCAAAGAGTTTCTGGGAAAGAACACTATTTCAAATTGTCTGTGTAGTACCCCAGATCTAAGCCACATGCTGCCCCAGCAGTTCACAGATATTTAAAACTCTAAGAGATTTGGCCCACACAAATTCTTGCAAAGTCTGTTGTTCTTTGATACCTTAAAAAAGAGCACATTACAAGAATTTTCTTATTTTAATTTACTGAGAAAAAAAGCATTTTGGCAAAAGTTTCAGGGATAACATACAACAAAGACAGAAGCATTATACCAAAAGCACCCAGCAAACAAAGACACAGACCACAAAAGCAACCAGTCCAACCAGTAACGCAGCTTAGTAGAATACAAGCACCTTGGCTTTAAGCTACCCAAAAGAGATTAAAGGCCATCTGGACTTCAGACAGTAACGAAAGTCTTCATCATAGCACAGACCTGAACATGTGCTTCAGGCTTAACCATGTGGCTGCAGGTTTCTGGCTCTGCCACATAAACACACGCACATGTCTGTTGGTATTCTGACCCAAATTATTGAGGAAGTGAGATTCAAATCCAGGATCTCACAGTGTGCCCACCCTTATTGTTATTGTGATGATGGTAAAGAAATGGAAGGTATTTAATGACCTTTTTTCTGACAAATAATTACATGTCTATTTTGGAAAAGTTACTTTTGGGACAACTTGAAGAACTGCACATCATAAAGAAATCTGCACTCCACTAAGTGAGTGTCTGCTAATACTGGTTAAATTAGTTGTAAATTTACCCTTTTTGGAAATTATTCTTTTGAAAATATCCACACTATTGGGGAGCACATGCAAAGATAATGAAGCTTCCAACTTCATTGCGCAAAAAATTGTACAATTTTAAAATGGAACATTTGTGTGTTTTAAATTGTAGAGAAAGACATGATACAAAGCATATTTTCCTCATTTGAGATAAATACTATACTCGAAAAGTTATTAAAAATCTCTTCTCTAATTGTGAATTAGAAAACTGTGAATTAGAAAAGGAACACCTTTTCACCCTTTGCTCTGCACCAGAATTATATGCAGATTATAAAAACAAAATAATTCGACCCCTTCAGCAAATAACTCGAGCACTTCACTGTCTTATGTCTTTGTTGGCCAAACTATCCCTTATGCTCCCAGTTTGAAATAAGAGACCAAAACAGAAAAGTGACAGTATGAGCTCTCTACTACAGCATCAGTTTATGTTCCTATGGACATGGAACTGGGAAACACATAAAGCAAGCCAAATCCTACTTTGAATTTTTTTAATATTGTTTTCTAAGCAAAGGCAAACATATGGAATTAACGCTCACTACCCACTAGGAGTGAAGAGGAGAGTGATATTTCCTTTTTAAAACATTATAATAAATAAATAAAATTATCCTTACATCAAAAATAAAACCACAAGAAAAATATATTCTCACATTATTTCATTCAATTTTATTATAGCTGTGATATGGAGAAAGAGGAGATGTAGGCTACTCTTTCTAGACAGGTCTGCTGTCTCTTATGATAGCTATAATGATCACTATAATAAAAAGTTTTGCACTGGATCTTTCCCTCTTTTCTCACATTCCTTTCAAGCATGACATGTTGTGACCCTTCTGGTTCTTTCCAATCTGTTTCCCTACACAACTTCATCCCATCATTCTGTCATCACGAGAGTAACTCCATGGGCTGAGGCATCTTGTTCTTTTTCATCATAGCTTTTTTCTGCTGACTTGTTCTAAACACAGCCAGAACACTCATGGCATTGATGGATTGTAGCATTTCCACAGAGAGACTGATTCCATAGGCCCACATCACTACTGACAACTTTCCAATTAAATTAGCATAGAAATTTCCAAACTGTCATTGGTCAATGGCCCATTTCTGAAGCTTTCCCAGGTTTTCCTGGTCTTTCAGGTGGTCACATGAGAAATGTTTTATTTTTATGCATAAAATGACATTGACTTAGGAGATGTATTAGCTAAAAAAACGCAAGGTATGTCTTACTGATCTGTTTTCAATGTTGAGGGCAATTTGCTATACTTGCATACTTTCCATCTATAACTGACTGATAAGGTCAGCAATTTTTTCTTTTCATTGTCACTTTTGCAAAAATGCCTATTAAAGGTGAGCCTTTCTTTCCTATCTGCAGAAGACCTTTCCTGATAAAGCCTATAGAATCATCATAATTTTCCAGGGAGAAGAGCTAGGGCAGAATACTGCTATAATATCTCTGACATGTGAAGCTGCTGGGGGCTAATTCTCCCCACTAAACGACCTTACATGGTTCAGTAACAATCTGCTGCAGGAATTACTGACATGGATGATTGTTCTTTGACTTTTAACCTCCAGGTAATAGAGATTAAGTGCTACTTGGATAGAGACAATATTTTCTAACATTGGGTTTCTAATAACTACACTATACTACAACATAAAAAAATAACGGAGTTTACAATAGGAAGATATTGGCTCTTTTCTTTCTGTGTTATAAGCTCCATTTGCCTCTGGAAGAAATTTATGCATATACATTGTCCATAGATCCTTCATGTTTTTATGTGTTATGAAGTAGGATCACTTGATACCCATGAAGCTATCCTGTTATTATCAAAACCCATTTAAATTACACTCCAGAAATTTTATTAAGGTTCAATGGTGAAAGAATTTGTATTCTTTTTTCCTGTACAAAATACATAAAAACTGCAGTAATTTTAGTAATTTTATTAAATAAGTTGGTTTTTCTATTTTTATAAGCTAAATAACAGCTTGTTTTTACTGTAAACCCTTTTTGTTCTTATTAATTTTATTTTCTATTAAAGCATATATTGTTTTTCCTTAGCAACTGGCTAAATTTTTCTCTTTTACCAAAGTATTATTTTTTAAAATCTTGGACAGTCTTTATTTTGTCACACAGTGGAAATCACCATTGTTCTCTTTCCATGATTTTTGTTACCCCTAGCGCTCCAATGAAAGTTTTAGCTCTGTAAGGGAGGAATGAGTTTACTTCTTCAGGCTGATCACTCCCTCTCAGATGAGAAAGGTAAAGAAATACTTTACCTCATTCTATGTGAGCTGAAATTTGCTCAGTCTATCCTGAACTGCTACAGCTTCCTTATATCACACCAGAACAGCCTTCAGGAACCAAGTTAAGCTCATTTAAGATCCACAATGCACATTTTTCTTCGCTTACACTTTATTGGCCTCACGTGCACTCTGCTAGACAGAAATAGGCCATTCCTTACTGTTTAGTCTCATGCTGCAGCGCAGTACACACAGTCACCTCACACAGGTTCTTTTACAGCACGTGAGATCAGTTGTTCTGTGATGTGTCACCAATAAAGAGCCAGGGTCTGATGGCTGCTGTTCTTCGCACAGTGAAATCTCCACCAAGATCACCTCTGGCAGACAACCTCACCTGCACTGGAAACTATCTTGAGCTTTCAAAAAAGAGCTGGGGCACAATTGCATTCATTTTCCAAGGTATGGGTGCACTTAATAAATGTCTTCTTTAACACATACAGCAATAGTCTAGAGGCCACTGTTTGCTGTAACGAGAAGAAAGACTTTTCATGCTTAAAGAGCTGCTTCTTAGTTCTAATTAATAGAATCTCAGACTACCTGAGTTACAATTACCTGTCCCAAACTGGAAATTTGATAAACAGCACCACCAAAAACAAAGGTGTTATTTTTCCATGGGTCAAAAAATAACACTGCTGATCAATTTAGGGGCCTGAGAGAAAAAACAACATAAAATATTAATCAATAAAGTAAACTATGAAACAGCTCCTTGGCTTTGACTGTAGCTCAGAGTACCACAAATGTTCTTTCGTAGGGAGGAATTTTACCCTCTTTTACCTCCTTAAGTGGAAGAAAAAAAAACCAAACCAACTACAAAACTTAAATATTTAATAGTAGTCAATGACTTCTAAGCAGTAACCTCTAACTATATGTTAATGTATGCACTAAACACAGAATTTATGCAGCATAAGGTTTTCTGGATTTATCTAAGTCGCTGCATCAGTGACTGATCAACTGGATCTTGCACTCTGGGTGGAGGGATCTTTATGTGAAGTGAAAGTACCCGTAATTACAATAACATTTGACCTCACTAATGTTACATCAACATCATATCTATTAATCTGTACAGAAAGGATGAAACTTAAGGGGAAATCTAATAAGGATCAGGTGAAATGAAGCATGAACATAAAACAAATAAAGAAAAACCCATGCCTTTCTTCTCTTTTTCTATTTTTAACACACATATCAGGAGCTATAAAAATTTAATGTCCATGTTTTAAACCAAAATAGCAGATATCTGACAGTAATTACGGTACATTTGTGGAACAGGCACTAAGATGATGAAGAAAATTGTTTATGCTCAAATAGAAAAATAATATTTTTATGACACCAGATTCCTATAAGATTTCAGCAGATTTACGTCATTTGGAATTATGGCAATGATTTTAGTGTTGACAATACATAAGAGAGGTGCATAATAGTACTTAGTACTTGCTATTTACCATATTCACTGTATCTTATGGGTAAAAGAATCCTGTCTTTCCAATTCTATCATAACAACCTTAGGTTTATATAAAGGAAAATTACAGGAAAAGCTAGCTTATTAACCTACATTGTAATGATCTGAAGTGGTCATGAAGGTATGAGGTCTGAGATGCAAGCTAAAATTTTCAAAAAAAATTGAATGATATTAAAAATTACTTCAAGGCCAAATGTCTCTTTCAGAAATATCTTAGATAATTAACATAAATTTTATAAAGAATTCTATGAGAGATAAGTTTCAGGTGCTTAAGTCTTGCCTGACAATGGGCCTTAAGTATTGAACTTATTTTTCAACTTTACTATTACTCTAATTTTTTTTCATAAGACTTCTTTGGACATAAGTTTCCTACACATGTACATACATCAACCTCCTTTCAGGAAGTTGCAGAGAGCGATAAGGTCACCTCTGAGCCTCCTTTTCTCCAGACTAAACAACTCTAACTCCCTCAATCGTTCCTCATAGGGCTTGTGCTCCAAGCCTACCACCAGCCTCGTTGCTCTCCTCTGGACACGCTCAATCATCTCCACATCCTTCCTAAACTGAGGGGTCCAGAACTGGACACAGCACTCAAGGTGTGGTCTCACCAGTGCCGAGTACAGAGGCAGAATAACCTCCCTGCTCCTGCTGGCCACACCGTTCCTAATGCAGGCCAGGATGCCGTTGGCCTTCTTGGCCACCAGGGCACACTGCTGGCTCATGTTGAGTTGGCTGTTGACCAGTACTCCCAGGTCCCTTTCCACCTGTCCAGCCACACTGTCCAGCCACACTGTCCAGCCACACTGTCCCCAGCTTGTAACATTGCAGAGGGGTTTTGCATACAAAATACAGGACTCAGCACTTAGACTTATTGAATTTCATCTCATTGGATACTGCCCAGGTATCCAACTGATCCAGGTCCCTCTGGAGAGCCCTCCTTCCTTCCAATAGATCGACACAAGCTCCCAGCTTAGTGTCATCTGCAAATTTACTGATGAAGGACTCAATACCCACATCCATGTCATCAATAAAAATATTGAACAACACTGGTCCCAGCACAGACCCCTGAGGGACACCACTGGTGACTGGCCGCCAGCTGGATGCAGCACCGTTCACCATCACTCTCTGGGCCCGACCATCCAGCCAGTTCCTAACCCAGCAAAGAGTCCTCCTATCCAAGCCATAGGCTGCCAGCTTTTTCAGGAGTATGTTGTGAGAGACAATATCAAAGGCCTTGCTGAAGTCTAAATAGACAACATCCACAGCCTTTCCCACATCCACCAGGCGGGTCAACTGGTCATAAAAGGAGATCAGGTTGGTCAAACATGACCTTCCCTTCGTAAAACCATGGTGGCTGGATCCGATACCCTGGCCATCCTGTAAGTGCTGCGTGATAGCACTCAGTATGAACTTTTCCATTACCTTACCCAGTACTGAGGTCAGGCTAACTGGCCTGTAATTACCAGGATCCTCCTTCCTACCCTTTTTGTAAATAGGTGTCACACTGGCCAGCTTCCAGTCTTCCGGAACCTCACCAGTGAGCCACGACTGGTGGTAAATGATGGAGAGCAGCTTTGCAATCTCATCTGCCAGCTCCTTCATCACCCTGGGATGGATCCCATCTGGTCCCATTGATTTATGAATATCCAAGTGTCTCAGCACTCCGGCTACCTCTTCTTGGATAACAGGAGGACCACTATGCTCACTGTCACCATCTACCAACCCTGGAGTACAGTTGTCCTGAGGACAATCTGCCTTCTCACTAAAGACTGAGGTAAAGAAGGCATTAAGTGCTTCTGCCTTCTCCTCATCTTTAGTTACTAAGTTTCCTGCTTCATCCAATATGTAACAAAGATCAGTCTTACCCTTCCTTTTACCATTAATATATTTGTAAAAACTTTTTTTATTATCCTTTACAGTAGTTGCCAATTTAAGTTCGAACTGAGCTTTGGCCTCCCTAATTTTTTTTCTGCATGCCCTAGCAGCCTCCTTAAACATTCCCCGAGAGACCCTGCGCTCTTTCAAATGATGATACATCCTCATTTTGTTTCTAAGTTCCTTCAAAACTTCCCTGTCCATCCAGGCTGGACATTTGCCTCTTCAGGTCCTCTTTCGGCATGCGGGAACAGACTGTTCCTGTGCTCTCTGTTTTGAAGCATGCTCATCTTTCCCGGACACCTTTGTTTTCAAGGGCTGTTTCCCAGGGAACTCCCTGTATAAGTCTCCTAAACAGGCCAAAGTCTGCCCTCCAGAAGTCCAATGTAAAGGTCTTATTGATGTTTGTCCTGATTTCACCAATTATGGAGAATTCTATAATTTCATGATCACTGTGCCACAGGCGGCCTCCAAACTCCACATCACCCACCAGTCCATCTCTACTTGCAAACAACAGGTCTAACATAGACCCTCCCCTAGTAGGCTCACTCACCAGCTGGGACAGAAAGTTGTCCTCTATTACTTTTCTTCTGCTGCCGGGGACAGCACATTGTTTCAGTTCTGCAAATAGTTACTTAATATGTGCAAAAAACCACTAAATCTTTAGAAAGGTAATGTATCATGGAAAAATAAATGAAGCTGATATGTACTTTGTAAGGAATAATATTCTTCTCTTACATGGCAAATGTGCCTACTTTGGATAGTAAAGTAATAATATTGTATTTTATCAAGTGGAATGGTTAACTTAAACTGGGAAGATTGTTGTTGCCTATATATATTTTAAACTTTTGCTTTAGAATTCACATCAAATGGACAAAGAATTTTTAAGTATCTACTGAGCATAGGCAATTATTTCCATCTTTTCTTCACTTTCGTTTGTATGCCTGGAGATGGAGGCTATGGAGATGGAGGCTATAGAGATGACATAATTTCTGCCCTATGACCCAAATGAGGCAGGTAAAAAATACCATAAACTACCTGACAAAAGCTACTTTTTCAAGTAGAAATGTACAGAATGTGTAAGCAGCCTAAGAATGTGTATGCTGCAAGGAGACATGAACCTTAAATTCATACGTGAAATATTAACACTTCAAAACCCTAGATCATTTCCATTTAGTAGAGAATATCACTCCTTACAGTGGAGAAAAAACCTGTCTTTGTGACAGCATCACTAATTTTACTCACACTGACTTAAATCTGAATTGTTGCACATTTTCTATAAATAGTATCAACTGCACATGCTGTCATTAAGACAGTAAAACCCATCTGAGAAATACTGAAGCATAAGAATGTTTGCATGCCTGTGCATTATGGAATAATAATCTTAAGAATGATCACATAATTTTATTCTGCTCATTTGTTCATTTATTTGATTACACAGGTCTCTCTAAATGGTTTCCTCATATTTAAGGCAGTGAGTCAAAGTGAGAGAAAGTATTCTTTTCATTGTTTCTAATATACATTGTGCACGCAATTGTCAGAACCAGCCAGTCAGTAGCCATTGATTTTCCTGGTGTGCTGGAGGAGGAAAAATTCCATGCTAGACCCGCCAATTTCTGTCTGAATCCTGGTCTGGGATAAAGCTCCCAGAAGAGAGGTCAATCTGGACAAAGATCAAGTACTTCAAACCACAGCTCTTTTCCATGGCTTTTCTCACTCTAGTTGATTTTCCAACACTGCCTTTTTCATTAAAAGCAGCATTAGAACAGCATGTCAATGAGGCTCATAAAAGACTTTTCTGCATGTACGATTCAGTCCCTAGGTAGGTCTGGTGTCTTTGAAGCAACTTTGTGGGAAGAGAACAGTCTTCAAATCAAGATGGAAAATGGAGAAATAGTGCCTCTTCCTGGCCTCGTACTCCGCTGTCAGATGAAACTGAAAAGAGGTAAGTGCAACATCAGGAGTGAAAGATTCAATTCTAGATTATTCTTCTGCGTGATGTCTTACTTTATATAGCCTCGCCTCCGCAGAAGGGGGTATTGCAACACAAAGGAAGTTGTATCTCTTTAGTTAACCCCTTATTTCTTCCACAGAAATATTTGATAGCCTTCAATATTAGTGCTTTAGGATGACTCAACAAAGCTTGATGTATGGAGAAGCTAATATATATCTTATAACAATTTATGGTGAATTACAGAAAAATGCACTTTTATCAGTAAATGCTGCCCTAATTTAAAAGAGTTAATTTAATTACAAACAAGTTCATTAGATAATTAAAGAGTTCTCTTAACAGCATGATGGATAATTTTTCATTTCCCTTTAATCTTCCTGGATCTTAAAATATGACAAGGAGCCAAATAACACTAATGTGACAAGAAAAATTGTTCTCAATGTTTCTACTTGGAAAAAGCTGAAAGAGTGAGAAATCATCTTTGGAACTCTTGAATGAGTCTTTATTCCATCAGCAAGTGCCTGATTAAAACAGTAATATTTTTACTTAAAAAACCCAAACAAATAACTTTCTTTGTAAAACTTTAAAACAATCTCTTTGATTCTGTGTATGATCTTCATTGATCCTAAACTAATTGTTAAAAATCTTGCACATATTCTTTCCTCGATAATATTTTATTATAAAACCACTCTATCTATTTTTAAATTATTATATATGGACAAAAATATTGTTAAAACTGTTTGCTGTGAAGTGTCTCTGCAAGGGTAGCTAGGAATGCATTGTCCAGCTCATGTTTTTTTTCATAAATTCATGAAATAATATAATATGAAAATTTTGTACTTCAGTTAATATTCATTATACTTTCTAAGTAATACCTACTTTTTTAAGAAAAAGGAAATTTTAGTGAATACTGGTAAAATCTTTAAAAAATTTTATATTTAAATTAAATAATAATAAAAAAATGCTTAGAAATACCAGCATTAAAGATTCTTTGTTAAGTATTTGAACTCTAAAGCTGAAATATCAACAGTCAAGATTCTATTTTAGGTATTTGAACTCTAATGCCAAATATTTACTTAAACATTTTAGTTCAAAGTTGTTTATAAGATAATTTTGTTCTCCTTTTAGTTTAGTTATGTTGAAAATGGGGATGGGAACAGAAGTTCTCAACCTGAGAAAGTAAGTCAGATATTTATCATGAAGACAAAAACACTGTTGAAAATAAATTGTATCAAATAATTTTCATGTGAGAAAAAAGTTATTAAAAATTACTTAATTGTGCTGATTTACTGAATACTGTTACATTAAAGTAGCTGACTGCACACTGAAGAGCTCTGTAGCTTATGGATGACAGTTTTCTGGTCACAGACTTGGTAAGTAATTAGTCTGTGTAAAAGCTATAGAACTCTAAAGTTGCAGTTGCTTAATTCCATTTAAAAATAACATGCAAGGGAATTAAAAGGTCTTGGTGCCTGAGATAAGCTTAGTAGTCTACTAAATGGAAATGTGAAGCAAGAACAGAAAAGATTTGTGATGCTTTCCCTGAGTCATGACATTTTTTTCAGAATAAAATGGAAAATCTCAGATAGAAAATAACATAACATACAAAAGCATGAAAAATGCTAGTAGATGCTTGCAAATAACTCTAAGTTAAATTTAGTGAAGATCTTTTGTGACTAAAACTTGTGGATTTAAATGTCTTGGTATATGTGGGTAAAAAAGAAAAATCATGTAGGAATGGAAAGTGAAAATTTCAAGTAGTTGGACAGCTATAGAGAATATAGATGTGTGTGATTGAAAGTACATGTATATAGGTTATACAGTAACAGTTTTTCATCTACTAAAGCTGAAAGTTAATGTTCCTTGACTCAGTGTCCTATTTTTCTGCATAGATCTGAAAGTTAATGCAATATTCCACACAGGTTTCTTATCCATAAAAGTCAGCTGTAAAATCCCTCCCATTTGAGCCATGTGCCTAAAAGTTTTTTAGCACTAGATTAAGGACCATAAAAACATCAGGATTCTGAATTGATGTTTCTATATGTTCCTATGAATTAGATTTTGTTTAAACTGAGGTGCTCAGCAATCAGTAAGGAGCAGCAGAACCTCTACATAACTAGATATAATAACTATGAATGATGTGGTATCACACAAGCTTAGAGCATCACATCCAAAAAATAATGCAGATACACTCATGGAGTACTTGAGTAAACTAATTAATCTATGTTAAGGAAACTTTCCCATCTGACCATTTTGGAACCACTCTGGCAGTATCACTCCCACCATTAGACTGTCACTGCTGCAACCAAGGCCCCTTTGCAGTGGGTGGATCCAGTGAGCCCTGTGTGACTCTCTA
This sequence comes from Serilophus lunatus, assembly GCA_013399895.1. NCBI lineage: Eukaryota > Metazoa > Chordata > Aves > Passeriformes > Eurylaimidae > Serilophus > Serilophus lunatus. Next base: position 19,332 of record VXBA01002327.1, on the reverse strand, counting down.
TACACACTGCTCTTACACAGTCACACCTGGTTTCCTCACTGGTGTGACTCCAAGTTCCCATAGCACAGTCTGAGACCCTCTGGATCCTTAAAGCAGTCTCATTACAGTGCAATAACAGCATAAACAGCTCGAGCACGTGACTCAGAGGAAAGACCCCATGCAAAGGAATCCCAGGGCTTTCATACCCTCTCAGTCTAGGAGGCCAATGGTCTGGGGTCTCGCATCTGATCCATTGACTCCTGCTGCATCTCTGAGTGTTTGGTCACATGCCTGGGCCACAGGTCTCTGTACCCTTGGCTGTGCTAGTGCTTGACCTCAATTCCTACCTCTTGCCTGGAGCTGCTGCCATTTCCCTCCACCCTCTCAATCTGCAGCTCGCACTGCAGCTGCACACTCAGCTTACTGGCACTAAATGTATTCCTCAACATTTCTGTCTTCATTATCTTTGTACCATCCCAAACAAATGTGAGTATTGTAATAGTATTTCTGCTACAGGTTTGGATACAAAATTTAGATGTTGTTATGCCCTGAACCAGTAAGAATATCCAGGCCTTTGAAGCATAGCTGGAAGAGGTCACACCTATTTAGTCTTGTGGTTGTTTGATTCACTAAGGAAGTGGTTCAGATGTGTCTCCAGAAGGTTTATAACATAAATTGCTTTTCTAATGGGATACACTCAGGAATTCGGAGGAAGCTGAGAAACATAATTTGTAAATCAACTGTCAGTTATCTTTGAAAGTTCATTGTGAATGGGAGAGGTTCCCAAGGACCTGAGAGAAGCAAATGTCACTCCTGTCATCAGAAGGACAAGAGGAAGATTCGAGAAACTACAAGCTGTTCAGCATCACCTTGGTCATATGGAATATAGTAAAGGAAATAATCCCAGGAACTGTTTTCAAACACAAAGACAAGAAGGTGTCAACAGAAAGGAAATCATGCTTTCGACCCAGTTGATAGACATCTATGGTTAGCTGACTAGCCTAGTGAAAGAGGTGGTCTCTACTTGGGTCTTTGCTGGGGCCAATCTTTATTAATGATCTGGATAAAGAGAAGAGAGGACATTCTTAGCATGTTTCAGATTGTATAAAACTGGAAGGAGTGCTTGGTATATCAGATGTCCAGGTTGCTTTTAAGTATCTCCAGGGATATTTACGGCTCCACAGCCTCTCTGAGCAACACAGTTTGGTGTTTTGTTACCTTTACTGTAAAAAACCATAATTGTTGTACCACAGAGGTGGATGATACTATGGCCAGTAGTGCTTTGGTTGTGCTACTATTCACAGGGACCTCCATAGTTTGAAGAAATGGACTGACAGGAACCTTATGAAATTCAGCAAAGGGAAGGGCAAAGTTCTAATAGTGGGAAGGAATGTCCACGTACATTAGATGGACTGGAGGCAGACTGTTTGGAAATCAGCCTTGCAGAAAAGGCCCTGGACAGCAAGTTAAACATAAACTGGAGAATATCCCCCTCGAAGAAAGAAAGCCAGTAGCCTCCTGATCTGCATTAGGATAAGTCTTGCCAGCAGGACAAGGAAGGTGACCCTTCCCTGGGAATTTGCTGTCCAGAGTGGTCATGGAATCTTTATCCTTGGAGATATTCAAAACCCAGTTTGACAGTTCCCTGATCAACCTGCTATAGCTAACCCAGATTGATCATGGCACTCAGACTAGATGATTCCCATAAGGACTTTCCCACTCTTTGAGTCTGTGGTTCTGGGATTCCTAGCTGCCAATAATTTCCTTTAAAAGCAGAGATGAAGGAAACTACACAAAGAAACAGAAAAAAGGTCAAAATGGGTGACCCTCTGTCCTTCATCTTAGGACTGTTTTATTGTACCAAAGGAGTGCAAACTAATAGACCATAGAACTGCTACTTGTCACAGTGAGAGTACCCATCAAGGACAGGAATCACCATGGTTTTGTTTCTAGAAAGAACCCTGAAAAGCTATAATACTTTATTTGCTGTATATTTTCTCTGGAACAGTTTAAAGGTATGTGTCAGAAAGCTGATCATGACAAGGTAGAATTCTGCAGAGAGTAAAATCAGGAAAAAATTCAGAAGTATAACATGCAAAATTACACTGCAATATGTCTGCAAATTGATAAAATATAAACTATATATAGGCTGCTTCAGTTTATATATAAAGTCATTGTTAAGCAGAGAACATAAGGAAACATTTGGACTTCCCTTACGTATAAAATTCAATGTTTTAAGAGATTTAAACATTTGTATACTCTTAAGAACACATAATGGTTATATTTAGAAAGCTTTGTGTGTATCGTATGATCTCTGTTTCTAACACAGCAAAATCTTGTACATAGAAGTACAGCATAGTAAAGCAAAACCAGACTAGAAAACCATTTCCAGCAGCTAACACAAGTTAAATAGATAGAAAATCTACCAGAAAGAGAAATGGCAAGTGCACATTTTCACTGCTAAAATTTACGGCTTGCTCCCTTCATGGCATTGAATGTAGCTTATCTAAGACTTAACATTCATAAGCCTCAATTTTTTTTCACTCCGATTAATTTTTTGAAATACTGACTTGATTTATTTTCCACCACTCATTTCCACTCCTGGTTTATGTTTTAAAACATGTCAATAGCTAAAATACTCTCCATCTCTTTCTCCTGTGCCTGTCTGTGTTGCAGTTCTCCAATACTATGGAAAAGAGCACATCTTGGTAGGTTATACGCGACTATAAATTAGTCTTAGGAAAACTATAATGTGCCAATTTTACTAACTCCTACTCTTAACAAAGGCTTTCAATAGGAAATTTCACCACTATGAAGAGAATGTGTAAATTTCAGAGACTGCCTTAATCTGCTGGAAAATATCACATGGAGTAACTCAGCATCGGATTCAGAAAAGAAGACCTCAATAAGCATCCCTATATGCAGAAGAATGGAAAGGAAAACCTGAAAACAGTATTGTTGGATTTCTGGGAAAGTGTCAGAAAACAATGCTGCTTTGTGTGATTTTACAGGCTACATTTTTTTTTTTGAGACTGCAGTCCAGGATGCTGGTTCAACCTATTAAATTTCCTTAGATTTTTTCTTCTTGTTATATTGCCTGTGGACAAGACACCAGGACAGTAATGGTGTTTTTGAATGCATTGATATTTTCGTTTTTAACGTTATATTTTTCTCTGGTTTTAGTTTTTTGTTTTGTTTTAGATTATTTTTCCAAAGCTTATATGTATAAAGAATGCATGCTTAGCTGGAGGCAATTCCAGCTAAAAATTAGTTCCTTCTGCCTCATTATCCTACTATTTCATGCATCTCTGAAACTCTACATTATACTCTAAAAAACCTTTCTGGAGGAGATTTGTTGCCATAAGGCATCAATCAACATATCTTGTGATTAACCCCATACTACAGAATAAAAATACGTCAAAACCTTCTCATAAAAATGGCTTGACGTGTACAACATTTACCATGTGAATTTCCATATATATTTCTATTGATCTATTAGTTGTCCTGGCAGTCTGAGTAGGGTAAAAAACCCATGAAAATAGGTTTCACTGCACACAATACAACTGATTGTGGCAAGTGTGAAAAACAAAACCATACTCTCTTGGTACAGAAATTTCATATTGCCTAGAGTCACTGCTTCTTCAGCATTATGTTGCAGATCTGGGCAGGTGGCTTTCAGGGAACAAACAACGTCACAGTGAAGGAAACAGCTTTAGGAAGACCGGACACTAACTGTAGGCAGGCAGATGTCTACATGAAGAAATGTGATTTCAATAATGCAGCCAATAGGAAAAAAAAATAAATCTAAAGACCTGAAGAAATCATGCATAGAAGCCAAAATGAATAAGAAGTAGATTAGGACAATATTGTAAATCATTACCCAGAGCCTCAGGATAAATGAACTAATCCTTCTCATCTCAATGCCAAATATGCATAATTTGCAAAGAAGTAGAATAACTTGCTTAAAGCATTTTTAGACATTTATTGAGTTTCAGATGAAAAATATGGCAGCTATAGTCAGGTGCTCTTTAAATCGTGCATTTCCAGTAAGTATTTAATTTACTTGAACAGCTTTCATAAGGCCTGACAGTGGAATGAAGAAAGCTTGATAGGCCTTGGGTGAAATGTAAACACTAGTATCATTTAAAACTGGGTAAGTTAAAGAAAAAGAAAACAAGAGAAGTATATTACACTGATACATTAAATAAGGAAGGAGTCTAACAGTGAATTGCTGCAGAATATGGCCACAGTCGTTGTTGCTCACTGCATTTATTAGTAGTGTGAAAGACTCAACCATCACTCAGTTTGGTAGTGAAATTTCCATAACATATTATCTTCTTCTATTGTGAAAGATTTTTTGGGATGTTTTCTCTCAGAAGTGCTTATGCTTTTCTCTGTTCTCTATGTCTGTGTTTTAGTCTTCCTGTGTCAAATGGTATTCCAATTTGGTTTTGATTTCATTAGTATTTTAGTTTTACATCTAGAAATCCTCCTTTGTATAACTGCGACAACACCAAATTTGTGCTGCAAAAGCAACTGAACAAATTTTCTTTTCTGACATCAGAAGAGATGAATACTGCTGAAGTGACAGACATTGTGCTACTTTACTGCCCTGATAAAACACTAATGACTTTGCTGATTCAGATGTGAGATTTTTCTGGCTCACATTCTCACTTTCATAAGTAGGGAATGACAGACAATGACAGAGAAAAGAGCTTAAGAACAATGGTATTTGTGTTGTTACTTTGCTTCTCCAATATATGCTTTAATGACTCATGAAGCAGGGATCTTGATTGAAAGTAATATATTGAAGTATTTAAGCAGAGAATCATAGAATATCTTGGTTTGGAAGGGACCATAAAGATCATCTAGCTCCAGCCCTCCTGACATGGGCAGGGACACCTTTCACTTCAGGTTGCTCAGAGAAAATCTTTGATTATTTTCTTTTCTTTTAGCTTTCTCAGTTGCATAGCTAAATTTGATATAAACACTTTCATTTATATTAACTATACCATCTGACATTGATAGATTCATTATGAGCCAACAACAATTAGTTGCTGTTGGCTGGGACTTGAATTCTGGCTAATTCTAATCTATTCAGAACTCCATTTGTCAGTGGCACTTTCAAATGGGAATGCATTGTGTATTAAATCAATCATTTAGCTGATAAGTGACTTTTAGCAAGTCTCAGGCACAGTTGCTGGCATATTGAAGCCAGACAGATTCCATCTTGTAACTTATCCACACATGGCAAGTTCTCAGCTCAAGTAAAGCTCATCTGCATCTAGTTGGAGAATGTGGCACAAACTTGACCATATCTTGAAGTCAATATCTGGCTGTCTGTCAGATTTCCAGGCAAGCAGTCTATTATTTTCTCTCTGTCTTTGCAGGTACCATCCACTTCATCTAATTCTTAAGAAAGTTTCAGAAGACCAGCTTCTATATTCTGTGGATGCAAATAATATTAACAGAACAGGGCTAAATATAAAGTGGGGAAAATGCACAAGCTGCTTCTCACCTTGAAAAATTGTATTTCATTTTCATTCAAGTATAAATTTAAACACAAATATGTATCTGTAGTACCTCTAGAATCAGAAGTTTATAAAAGTTACAGAACACAGACAGACCTCTTTACCTGCCGTTGTAACCAAACTGTAATAAAAAAGATAAAAAGGATGGAAAAAACATTTAGGATATCTGTCTCCAAAACACTAGCAGTCAAAGAAGACACTGCACAGATTGCCATGATGATGTATTTAATGCCTTCATAAAGTGCATATGTTATGATTTGAGCATTAGTTTTCAGAATTGCTAAGTTTTAATTGTCCATGCTCACCAAAATGCGAATTTCATTTGAAATCTTTACCAAAGCAGCAAAATTTATGATTTGTTAAACAGATATTTATAGATCATCTCTCTACTCTAGTTTTGTGATCTCCTTCTCTTAACCATTCATTCCTTTCCTCTTGCTGACAAGTAAAAAAATAAACCAAACATTGTTCTGTCCCATGCTGGCTGCTAAATATGAGTGCTCATGAATGAGTTTCCTAGTCCCTACATTTTTTTTTTTCATTTTCTTTCTACATTCTAATTGAAAATTTTACCTAGCCTTAGCCACAAGCAGTGTCCCCTCTGTCAAATTCTACTTGCAGAAAACTCTGAATGAACAACAGATTTGTAGTAGTTGGATCTGACAAGACACATTAATAGAACTAGTTGCAATCCACATACTGAAGACATTGCACAAAATGGACTTCTCAGTTCTCAGGAGAGTATTCTGCATGTTTGGTGAGCTGAGAGGCAGAGAGAATGCAGGTTTCAAGACTGACAGACACTATTTTTGCCATCGGCTGCAGTCATGTCACCAGGTTTGTAATCAGGGATATATTACTGGAGAGGAATCAGTGTGAGTTCCTGTATTTGTCTGTCATGTCACATGAATCACTGGGAAACATAAATATATGTAACATTAGGACTTGTTGGAAAAGAAACATTAGTCTTCCAAAGAGAACTACAAAATTTGAAACAGTTTTCATTTCACGACTTTGGAGAACACTTTAAAGATAGCATTGAAATTTGATGCCAGGTAATAATCATGATCTCGATCTTCACTTTGTTCCTATACTTTGTGCCTTTCTTTCCTTTTTTCTTGATGGATATTCTTAATAGACAGTTGAATTTTGTCATGAAATGTAAGTATATTCAAAGATTATATGCAGTCAAAATTACATGTGTACCAAAAAAAATTAAAAAACAAATTCTCAAACATTTCCAGCCTGAGAAACATTTGCATTCAGTGTTTTTAGATGCCTTTGAACTATGTGCAAATTTTCAAACTATTGACAAATTATTAATAGTGAAAATAATTTAAGCCAGTGATCCAATTGTTTGCTAAAAATACCTCTTCCAGCTGTAGGCACAGAAATAATTGATAAATTAGATAATATGCATAATACAAACATAGAGATGAACAGTAATTCAGCTGCTGCTCAATTTTGTATTATATATTACAGACTGGAGAGAATTAAATCAAATTTCTAAGCCAATTCTGGCTTAAATGGATGCATGTCTGTTGTTTTGCTCCTGCTAGTACATTATTATTCTACATAATCTTCTCTTCTAAAGTTTGTTTTTTTTTCCTTGGGTGACAATTTCTGTTGCAAAATCATAGTCCTTCCTAAAGATTTTGCTTTTGCATCTCAAAATCTTTGAACACCTCAGGTAAAGAATTACAGTTCTTGATTTTAAGACAAGAACTCTATAATATACCGTGTTATTTAAAACCCATTCCTTAAGAAGTCAGTAATATTTTAAACTGAATTTAGTGGGGAAAAAAACAGGGATCAAATTTCAGTGTAAACTGTCACCTTAACTTTTTTCCATATTCATGCATAATCCACGTTCTAAATGTGCGCCTATTCAAGATTACTTATTTTGAAGGTACATTCCTTATTTCAACAGGAAGATTTTTGAGATTTTTCTAATCATTTCCTGTTTGTGAATTTTCTTCCATGTCACCATATTTCTTGTCCTTGACTGTGTGCTCGAGTTTTTTAAAAGGAAGAAAAATGAATTAAGACTATGGTCTAATTGTTGACAATGGTTATGCATATGGGTAGAGATTTGTATAAATATAACATATTATGCACCATTTAAGAGATAAATTCATTGTCTAACTCCTCAGAAAATGTAAACAAAAGAAGGTATGAATTAAAAATTAATTTGTTAGGAAGATTTTTGTGAACTATTTAGGTATATAATTTGCTGTTCTTTGGTGTCTCTAACTTGTACTCACTAAGATGTATGCAATTACCCTTGATTCTGGTTTTGATTCAGGCACTATAGGATACTACTCCACTTTGCTCTCCATGCTCTTCTTTCCAGAAGAAAAAGGGATCATTAGAAAAGTAACTGTTAGGAAACGGATGTTGCTGTCCTTGACCAATGAGGAAGTTGGCTGCAATAAAAACATGAACTTGGGCTACAGGAGAGAGAAGCTGAAGATTGCTTCTGGGTTAACATCTCTAAAACCAGACACAACTCTTGTGTGTTTTCTGCAAGAAAATTAAGCTGAAATTCCCACTAAGCTCATCTACACAGAGAATTCTTGTACTCCTTTGAAAATATAGTATTATTTTCAGCTTTGTTGTTGCTGTGTGTCTGGCCTTTTTGATCTTTTTTTCTTCCTTTACTGTAAAGCTGTCCTCTCTTGACTTCACAAAAGTCAAAGAAATCAACAGAAGTCCTTCAGATTTAATTTGAAACATTTCTCATTTTGTGTTTCATCGGTCAAATCCTCTGATCTGATTTTCTCATCCCTTAAGACTCTTCACAATCTCAAAGGAAAACAGCTCTCAGGCCACAAGACTACATCTATAAATCTTCAAAATCCTGCATCTAGGACTGTTTCATCTGTTGTAAACCGTCAGCTTTGCACAGGTGAATGATCATCTCTGCCCTAATAAACTTGGGAATGTAGTTTGAAATGAAATTTGATTCCTCCCTTTTTGGAAGGCGCAATGTTATTTGAAAATGAAATATAAGCCACTTGCTTAATGGCCACTGCATTATAGTATAGTCAGCCCTCCTGTGGCAATACAAAAACCAAAATGTGAAACAGCAATTTCTTTACCCTCCCAAAAAATCACTTGGTAATTGCACAAGAAAATGGCAAGCCTACTTTTTCTGCGTGATATCGGTAAGCAGATTCTTCCTGAGAAATAGCTTTCCTGACAAAATCTAATTTTACTTTTGCATTTCATATGGGTCTTAAGGAGATTGTTCCATAAGCTAAGGGGTAACTACATATTTAATGCCAAAGTTCAAGTTGATGCTGTCTAATACAGACACTTATAAAGAAACTGTTATGGAACAGTAGTTGATTGTGTAATGAAATCATGAAAATAACTACATCTACCCAAACTGCCTTTAATGCATTTGTTAACTAGGAAGTTTTCACTGCCTTGCCATTAAACAACTTTGAAGCAAAGAATTTAGAAAAAAACAATCTTTTTTTCTAGTAGATGTAGAGATACTGAAGTGCAGAAGGAATCGAGCTCACTAATCTGTGTCTTTGGTTGGTTCTAACCACAAGTAAGCTGAAGTCTACAAGTGTATATTTTCCCTATCTTGCTTAAATGTTCTCCAGCCACGCTACATTTCCCTACAAAAATCTCAGTAAGAGGATATTATGACTCTTTTTTTTCCTGGTTTTTATAATGAAATTTGTTCATAATGTGTTTCAGGGAATATTACCATCCAGTATAAATTCAATGAACTCCATTGACATAGATGAAGTTTTGCTGTTTATACAAACTGACGCTATTGGTCTATATACATGCAAGAGCTGGACTCTATGACCTTGAAGGTCTTTTCCTACTTTAATGATTCTATGATCTTATGCTGTACTGTTTTCTATTTGCCCGAGATTGACACTCACTATTTGATTTCCTGGGCTTCAAGACAAAATTCAAATCTTTTCAATTCAGCACGAGATTTACTTCAGTAAATTGATACTTCAGTATTCAGCAAGTCCTTTTCTCCTTTATTGTGTGCTTCCTGTATTTTGTGGCAACAATTTAAACAATGGACTTTTAAAAATATTTATTTCAGATATGCTACTGCCTGAATGATCAAAGCAATAGATTTTCCCCCTTCCCTGTGTTTCCATCCTAAGAGAAAAGCTATTAAAGCAGACAGAAATGTGATTGCAGTCTCTGTTTTCAAGCACTGTGGAAATTGGTAAATACATGATATTTCTTTTTGTGATGGTGGGAAAAATATTAAAGTGTATATAAAGTGAATTAAGCTTTAGAGCTTTTTTTTTTATTTCAAGAAAGATATTTGTGAAAGTGCTCTGTATGAGAGAAAGAAATAATTTGTTGCCCTTTCAGTTCCTCCCTCTTGCTATTTCTTTTTTTCCAGTCTATTTACTTACTTTCATTATCCTTCTCCAAAATTCTTAAAGAATCAGCTACCTTCTTAAGTTTTCTCTTATGTTATTTTTTTGTTCAGATGAAACAAGTAGGATGCTGAAACTGTACCCTGCAGCTGTTAGTACCCAAACACAGACAATGAATATGATTCAAATATCAGACAAAGAGTGAAGTGCAGTATGAAGTTGGATAAATAAGAAACCTGAATAAATATTTAAATTAATCATGGACAGCCTGTGATTTTATGAAATAATCTAAATGACCTATTATTTGCTCTCTGAATTAGTTGCTCAGCATCAGTTGCAAAGGCACTCAGATGATCTCTCTTCCTGTGGCCTGAACACTTCTTTGTGAGATACATGGCTATTCCAACAGCACTGAATGCAGTTTTGCTTCAAGAAATATATAACATATTCAATATGCACTCTTAAAATTTATCAATATTAATCAAACTTACAGGTACATTGCCAGAAAAGGAGGCTCAGCTCATTTTTCAGAATCCTTCAATATATCCTAGAATATCTATTCTGGTCTACTTATATGATGCATGCCTGAAGACATGCAGACAGGCTTTTGAATACTGTATTGTCTGATTAATATTTAAGATAAGAAGAAAATTGATAAGGCAGCGGGGAAAAAATGAAATCACATGTATGGAAACATTTCCTTCCCTGAAGGACTTTTGACCAATAGAGCTCAGTGTAATTTCTTATGAAATGTGAACATATCAGGTTCTTTTAAGGTAGTTTTGCAGCAAGCATTCAACTGTGTGTGATGTACAGCTGTTTGGGATATTTGATTTCACCGTGTTTTCCTGCCATTTCTAAATAGATTTCATAGTTTTCCTCATTAAAAGAAACTTCACTCGACATTGAAAGGGATATAATTTGTGGAAGTATTTAGAATGGTCATGTTAAATGATATTTGCAATTTTATAACCTAGATAATATTGAACAGCTGTTCAACCAAAAAGAAATACACTAAGAAGCTGTGTGATTCAGGTATAATAAAGACAAACTTTTGGTCTACTGTTCAGTCATCTTGAAATCCAGTCCATGTATTCAGCTTCATGGTGCAGATTTTAGGACAGGTTATGGAATTTAAGAACCCAGTTACCCAAATAGGATTTATCTAAAGTGTTTTACTATGAGCTTTTCTTAAGAAACTTCAAGTCATAGATGCAAACATCTGCAGGTATTTCTACAGTTCAGTGGCTTTACTGTTTTCAATCCAAGTCAGTATTAAAAAATATTTAATACACTCATATTTCATTGTAGTCTTGCAAAACCCTATATGAAAATGAAGTTGGTTTTGTAAATCACTTGATACATTTGTGGTTTTCCTGCACAAATATGTGCAATGGTACTAGTAACTGTTTCATATGAATGCATGTTTAAACTTTATTCTTCATTTGTTTGGAAAACTAACACTGTTTTAACAGGGTTAAAACATCTTCCTTTGAGAGAAGTTAGCAAAGATACTCAGAAGCCCCCAGAGATGCTGTGGAAAGAATTTGTAAAACAATATTTTCGATAATTTCTTCTACTTTTTTTTTTAATTATTATTGGTTTTCTAGAAATGTATTCCAGTGTTCCTTGCATAGACTCCTTAGTCACAGTTAAACTTTATTTTTATTTTTTTAATCTTCTCTGTATGAACAGTTGCAAATACTGGAGGTTCTCCGCCTTTCGGATGCAGAGTAGCCTATAGAGTATGTGGACAGGGTATGTTCTCTGGATCAATGTCTGTCTTTAGGTTTCTGTACTAGTATTGCCGTAATGAGGCTCGAAGCCGAAGGAACTGTAGTAATGAATCATCCTCAGCATTACAGGAACCTGGATAGGTGGGATGAATCACCCCCTGGAGATGCTTGTCTCTCTTCATTAGATGAGGGCTAGAGGAGAGGTGGCAGCATGAATCAGACAACTAACTTTCAGATTGTTAATGCTAAATGACAAATTTAAGTAAAATAGTTTTACATTTTAAGCAATATAAGCGCTCAAAATCTTATTTTCTCTGTCATTGGATACATGGAGATTGATATTTTAATAGTATGCATTTACTACATAGAAAGTACTCTTCATCATCTCAAAATTATTCACCTTAAAATTAAAAAAATAGCTATTACTATCAGAAAGTTTCAGTTTATATTAGTGTGCAAAATATTTACATTGAAATTCATAATTCATTGGAGCTCAAATTAGCATTTCACTGAGAGGTTCAGGCTCCATCTGTTCCCAATGGAACAAAATAGAGGTTATTCATCCCAATGCAAGCTCAGTGCACATGTAATATTTGAATCATTTGAAATCAGGTGTTCTGAGTTCTGCCCTCCACCATGGTTAATCAGGTCAGTAAATCTCTCTTATTTGCAGATTATAAAAGGCACTTAAGTAAAGGGCTTCAAATAATTATTTTAAACTAAAGATTTAAAAAGCTGACGTAGTTTACACTTTTATGATCCCTTTTTCAAATGTGAAACCTGAAATGGAGACTTTTGAAGAGGCAGAGAGTTACGTAAGTATTTCTGTCGAAATTCCTATCTTCCTGCAGTTGCATTTCCTTGTTTGGTACTGTGACTCTTATGTGGCAGCTTCTTTTTCTGGGAATTGCACTTCTGGGTAGGAGTTTTGCAGGGTGCCATCATTCACAGAGATTTTTCTGAGGAGAAATCATGTCTTGGGCTTTGGAAACCCACAGGAAAATAGCCGAGTGGAAACTACCCACTACTCACTACCTACGGTAGTAAGTACCATCTAGATATACATATAGTGACTGAAATACATATTTTCATGTTGCTGCCTGAGCCATTTTATTGCAAATGTGGAAAGTATGTGGTAAAATAATCGTTCTGCAAAAGGTGACCAAATTATTTAGCTGACAGTAATGCATTAAATATAAACATAAACAAATCCTAAGTGTCTACCTTTACCTGACTTCTTTCTTACGTTCTCACTCCCAGCCTTTCTCTGGTGGGATGGGGAGTAACATCAGGAAGAGTTAAAACACATGGGCTAAGACCAGCTAAATATTGAAATAATAATAAAAATAAGAGGAAGAAGAAGAACAATAATAATAGTAGTGAAACGTAGAGGGAGAGAGAATTGAACCTAAGAAGAACAAGTGATGCACAATCCAATTATTTGCTAACCACAGACCTACAATGGAATTGTATCGGACTGATGCAAATACTTGTTGAATCAAACTTGCACATTCAGCAGAGATGTCCTGGAAGGATGACTCAGGTGAATGTAATACCATACACTAGATTTTATTTTATTCAAATAATCTTCCTCCTACTTGCATAGTAAAGTCCTTAAAGCAGTGCTCTAACCAGTGGATCGCAAGATAAAAATTAATTATCAGAAAACACAGAGTGCAAGAATGGGTTCCTGAATAGATCTGTGTCTGGCTACAGAATAGTGGCCCAGTTGGGATTTAGAGTATTGAGCTCATGTAAGCTTCCCCAAAATCTCACAGCTTTTGGTTCTGAGCTCAGTATCCAATGCTTATTATTTATATGTACTGTCCACTGAATCTTAATGGACAGTGTATGATTAACCCCTCAAGTAACAAACAGAAACCAAACATTAGTCTGTTTCAAACATGCTAATAAACACTCTTTTTTTACAAGGTCATGCTTCCTACAACAAAAAAAAATAGGTATTTTTTTTAAGAATTATATTCCTCCAAGTTTTGTCTTTAATTGCTTGAAAAGACTGTTATTGTTGTAATCTGTGCATAATGGGAATTTGACTCAGCTGTTAAGAATTGTGTTGACAATTCCAAACATCCAGTCTTAGAGAATGTATGATTTTTCTTAATGCTTTTAGAGAAAGGAGACAAAAGTCTATTATAACAGGAAGGAAGTTAGATAGAGAGCACACTTGTACAAAATTCAGTGATAATCATGTATTTCAGTAACCTAATGCGCTATTTTCACTGATAGTTTCAAATACAAGCTATTGTAGCCAATTCTTCAAGATTTAGATTATGAAAGTGCAATATTTGATCTATTTAAGGAAAGTTATATTTGCAAATGAATGTATTTTATGCCTCTTTAACAGCTCTAAACCCTGTATTTTCTTTTCAGATAAAAAATATTATATAATGGGAAAAGAATATAAAGTAAATTCAAATTCACTAACCCAAATTTTTTATGTAAAACATTTCCTTTTAAAGGTACATTTAGCTAATACTGAATTACGGGAGAGTTCCTGCAGAAGTATGTGTTGTCCGCATTAATATCAAATTAAACCTCTATGATCAATGTTATTGTCATGAAATCTAGACAAATTAGTTAAATGAGTCACATAATATAAATGTTTTCTTTTATGCAGTTTTTAAATCCTGTTTGGGTCTTAATTACTCATTTTCTTGATTCAGAAGATTCATTCTTTTCCATTCAGCTGCAATCCTTGAAAAGGGACTTGAACTGCAATGAAACACTGATGATAGGGAATACGCTTTATGGCAGTCAGCAAAAATCAGAAGTTATCTATTATAAGACTATTACAGCAAGTGAAATACAATAAAAAATCAAAAAGTATAATTTCCAAAACTGGAAATCAGTTTTTATTACACACTCCTCAAAATCAACACCTAATTCCCAAAGACAATTGACTAATGATCCAGTATTTTATTGATATTACTTGGCTTGTTCCGAGATCTTGGAGCAGATAGAAAGACTACTTTACTATGGTAACAACAGCAGGACATATCACTTTATCTACTTAAGCATATCTTGGGGCGTTGGACTATACATGAGAGGGATAGAAGTAATCCCTGAAGAGCTATGAGGCTGACCATTTCTCTGAGAATGCCTAGCATGCTTTTCATACTGCTGCCTCACAGAAATCAGGTAACACAAATCACCAAAATACAGTGAATAATGATAGCAATATCAGCTACTGCCTTTCAGTCACAGATCCACCACAGAGTTAAAGAAAGATCCTACAGGGCTGCTTCAGAAAGGAAGAAATGTTCATTGATCTACAAATCACACAGTTCTGTAAAATTCACTGAACATAATAACCCCTTGTCTTTGAAAGATGGAGCAAATATGACTTGCAGCTAATGCAATTTTGGTTTTTAATTTATTTTATTAACTTGTGACTGTTATTACAGATGGCCAGAGGACAAGTACTGAATTCAGTCATCAAGGTATCAGGATGTGATTTTGCATTGGAAAGAAAATGAAAAATATTTTTTGCTTTTGCTTGTCTCTTGAGCTTTCTTTTCGTTCACTTTTTAAAATAGGAATCATCCCTAAATGGGTAACTTCAAAGTAAATTTACATCTCTTCATCCGAGAAAGCCCCTAGACCAGCTTCTCTAATTACAAGAATTTTGTTTTCTTTCAGTGAATATAGCAACTTGGGCCTTGACACATCCCTGTTGAAATTGTTGCTATTTTTCAAGGTGTATTTGAGGTTAAATGCTCCTAATTCAACAGTTAAGAGCTTTAAACATAGATTGACCTCAGGTTAGTACTCATATCATCAGGCATGGAACATGTGAAAAAAGAGAGTCCAGGATCAAATCTATCTAAGGGAAGTTTTAATAAAACTTTAAAAGACATTGTGAAGTGTTTGAGCCTTAACTTATTAACTGTGTTTTAGCGAAACGGTTTTTCAACTGCAAAGTGTTTCAACACTGACATATTTCAATAAAATTGAAATTGTTAAGGTATTTCAGCCAAATATAATTATTATGTTATATTTTAATTTTATTTTCATGAAAGTAAATATATAATAACAGATGGTAATGTCAGGGTATACCAAGTATGACAGAGAGAAAAGAATAATGAGTAGATCCTTATAATACAGATGCAATCTTTAACAAATACATATAAATACACATAAATATTATTGTCTTAATGAGAATACATTTATTTGGTCCAGTTATCCAGCAAAAGTTTCTTGGGCACCTCTATTACTTCAGAAGTCCAGGAATACCGAAATCCCCTGAGGGTTGCTGAAGTTGCCTATTACTGAGTCTATCCTTGGAGGAATAGTAACTTTATCACAGATTTTAGCTTAAACTCAATTTTCCAAAGCATGATAGTTTATAAAATTATAGTATGTGCTATAAAATTTGTTGTTGATTCATGTTCAGCCTGAGGCAGAAAGTCTGTTTCCTTGAATGAGAAGGATATATGAAAACCATAAGGGCAGACACTAGCAGTTTGATTAAAAAAAAAATAAAAATTGTTTACTCTTATCTAAATATTCTGCAGATCATGAAGCTACAGGACTATTCTCAATATTCAGTTTAATATTCCGTGGTGCATTCGCACAGATCAGTAACATCACCATCCTGTTTGCTGCTGTATGTGCGCAAACAGTAAATACTGGATTACATGCTGGTCTCATACACACCAATATTATTCCAGAGTAACAGTTCAAATCAGTGAAGCAATTTCCCTGGAATTAGTCAGGTTGAATCCATTTGTGAGGGCAGAGCATTTAGCTCTACTGTAGCCTTTCTCAGCATCCTTTCAGCTCCAGATTCCTGTTACTGATATTGTACAGGCTAAGAGGACATAAAAGGAAAGTACAAATATAATATTGAGCCTTAAAGAAGCTTGAAGGGTGGCTAAGGCTACATTAGCTTTATCAAGTACACAGACCCAAAAGTGTTTAAGAAACTATCAATGTTTTCTGTATGCGTGCTGATGTATGAGAAATTATGTGGAATGGAAATGTTCAAAGTTCTTTCAATCATTTGTCTTCTTTTAAGGCTGTGAAATTGAGGGTCTAAGATACCAATCAGACATTCTAAAATAGGTGATATGAATCTCATCCTAAGATTTAAGTTGAAATAAAAATGTCTGAAAGAACTGAGGCTGACTGTAGGAATTTTCCTAAGTTAACAATCAAGGAAGGATTAATCCTGTGCTAGTGTCAAGAAATCTCTTCAGATGTTCCAGGGTATCAGAGGCACGCTAAAGGGCTGACAGATGAGACCTGGGACCTATGAAAGACTTATACTGCTGTAAAGAATCAGATGAGACAGAAGGAAAATATCCCAGAGTACCTAAACTGCTATTCATTTCCAATATATAGGCAACTGAAACCCTGCCTCTGCTAAGAGAGTTTTAGGCATTTGATATTTTTAAGCAGAGATAATTTTAGTTTGAATTTTGACATTGTGATGTTCAAAGAAGGTTTGCTTCTACTGAAATCACCTTATTTCTATGACAAGATAATATTCTTTAATTACTTCTAAGGCATAAAAGAAGATGATAATAGAATGTTAAAGGCTACATTTCACTTTGCATATTAGATTGAAAGATGTTTGAGAAAGCCTCAGGTTATCTAAAATAACACACTTTGTTTACAAATATTACATAGGAGCTTTATAAATATAAGCTCTCTGACAGCTTGGGCAGAAATCTGCTAGGAATGACTCAGACATCTCAGTGTTCTCAACTCAATTCCCTAGTCTGAACTTAACCTTTTGGATTTGAGCAGTGTCTTACACAGAATTACACAGAATTAATAAGGTTGGAAAAGATTGTAGAGACCAAGTCCAACCTTTACCTAGGTTAACAACCTATCCAACATCAGTCTAACGTCTATACCATCTAAACCATCCAAACCATCTAAACTATGCCACTAAGTTCATCATCTAATCTATCCTTAAACACATCCAGGGTCGGTCACTCCACTATCTCCCTGGGAAGCCCATTCCAATGGGAAATCACACTCTCTGTGAAAAAGTTTCTCCTGATATCCAACCTAAACCTCCCCTGACGCAGCCTAAGACTGTGTCCTCTCGTCCTGTCACTGGGAGCCTGAGAGAAGAGACCGACCCCCGCCTGGCTACAGCCTCCTTTCAAGGTAGTTATAGACAGCGATAAGGTCACCCCTGAGCCTCCTCTTCTCCAGGCTGAACAACCCCAGCTCCCTCAGCTGTTCC